>NW_024121123.1:406912-811561 GCF_016745375.1 Pimephales promelas
AATGCACAGCTCCGCAAGCCACACCCACTAATCCGGAACAGCCTGTCTATGGGAACAGCGCAAACAGAGGAATTCACTCTTCCTTCTACAAGGCTAACATTAGCTGTCACCAGAGTTTGAAATTAATTTCACACAAAATGTCTAGTTAGCTGTGGCGAGCAGGACGATCGAGGGCGAGGAATGTAACTAAAGAGGACGGTGTTCTGCGCGAGGTCGGTGGCGTGAGTTATAACAGAGACTGATAATGAAAGACACCTGTGAGGTGTTCCGCGTTCCGGTCGTGCGTCTCTCACGGAGAAACGAAAGCATAAAACGTCTCGGTTACGGATGTAACCCTCGTTCCCTGAGTAGGGAACGGAGACGTTACGTCAGAAGTGACGGAGATTGGGGGTTTCGCATAGAAAGCCAATCCTCTTCGAGTATTTAAAAACGAGCCAATGGCGTGAAATGCCTTGGGGCTGCGGAAATTTGCATAGCGTACTCCGCCCTACTCCGTGAGTATAAAAGGAGGAAGTGAACGCAACCACAGTATGTCTTCGCTGAGGAGCCAAGATTGAACTCGGCGTCTACCCAGCGATACAGCAGAAGTGGCAGGGAGACGTAACGTCTCCGTTCCCTACTCAGGGAACGAGGTTACATCCGTAACCGAGACGTTCCTTTCGTAGTCACTTCGAGTTACGTCAGAAGTGACGGAGATTGGGGGTCTGTGCCATCACGCCATCTTCAAGCTGTCTACCAGTGCCCTGCGAAAGTCTGGGCTCCTCTCTTTTTTTTTTTTTTTTTTAGGGATCCCACTTTAACACAGGATTACCAAGGTACACTGGGAAACATATCCCGGGAGGGACATGCTACCAGCTGCCTACCAAGGGGAGGACTTACAAATACACATATGGCCGCATAGGAACGCATATGGAAACACTGGAGCACCAACCGAGGTGGCTACTAAAATTTAACTCCAGGGGTGGCAGATGGCTTGCCCAGGTAAGACACATGCTCAGAGAGGCTTACAGTGGAAAATACACATGAGACGGTTACCTTGGGGAACCGTGCGCCTGGAGGCACCTAGCCAGCATCCAGAGCAACAGCAGTGGTGCCCGCATCGTCGGTGCTGGGGGACTCAAGACTTCAATGGAAGAACTGAGGAAATATCGCACTTATCCAGTCTGGGGAGTGGAGTGGCGAGCAAGCGAAGACACCTGAGCGGCTCCAGTACTGGCGGAAGCGAGTACGTGAGAGGACACCGGCTCAATTCGCAGATTATAGAATCTGGCGAAGGTGTTGGGTGTCGCCCAGCCTGCAGCTCTGCAGATGTCTGTTAGCGAGGCGCCGTGCACTAGAGCCCAAGAGGAGGCCACACTCCGAGTGGAATGGGCCGTCACACCAAGGGGGCACGGACGGCCTTGCTGCTGGTAAGACAAAGCAATGGCGTCCACTTCCAGTGGGACAGCCATTGCTTTGAGAGAGCCCTTCCCTTCTGGCTCCCCCCATGACAGACAAAGAGCTGGTCTGAGGTCCTGAAACACCGCGTTCTGTCGACATAGGTGCGGAGAGCACGTACCGGACAGAGCAGTGCCAAGGCTGGGTCTGCCTCCTCCAGGGGCAGCGCTTGCAGGTTCACCACCTGGTCCCGGAAGGGGACATATCCAGGCCGGGGTCTCAGGATTACGTGAGAGTAAGCCGGCCCGAACTCCAGGCACGCTTCGTCAACGGAGAATGCGTGCAGGTCCCCCACCCTCTTGATGGAGGCCAATGAAACCAGGAGTGCTGTCTTCATGGACAGAAACTTTAACTCTACCGATTGCAAAGGCTCAAAGGGATGCCTCTGCAGTGCACTTAAAACTACCGAGAGGTCCCAAGAGGGTACGAGGGGAGGACGAGGCGGATGTAGCCTCCTCGCTCCCCTCAGGAACCTGATGACCAGGTCGTGCTTCCCTAAGGAATTACCTTCCACTGCTTCATGAGAAGCGGCCATGGCCGGGACGTAAACCTTAAGGGTGGAGGGCGACAGCCTGCGCTCCAACCCTTCTTGCAGGAAGGAAAGCACGACCGTGATCGAACATCTCCGGGGGTCTTCTCCGCGAGAAGAACACCGATTGACGAAGAGGTTCCACTTCAACGCATAAAGGTGTCTCGTGGACGACGCTCTTGCGGAAGTGATGGTTGCCGCCACCGCAGGTGGCAGCAAACTCAAACCTGCCTCGTCCCGTCCAGGAGCCACAAGTGCAGCCTCCAAAGATCGGGACGAGGGTGCCACAGAGTGCCCCTTCTCTGAGAGAGTAGGTCCTGTCTCAGAGGAATAGGCCAAGGAGGTGCTGTCGCGAGGAGCATGAGTTCGGAGAACCACGTCTTGGTGGGCCAATAGGGGGCTACCAGCAAGACCTGCTCCTCGTCCTCCTTGATCTTGCACAACACCCGTGCAAGGAGGCTCACTGGGGGAAACGCATACTTGCGTGGGCCCCGTGGCCAGCTGTGCGCCAGTGCATCTGAGCCGAGCGTACCCTCGGTCAGGGAATAAAACTGGGCGCAGTGGGATGAGTCCCGAGAGGCGAACAGATCTATCTGTGCCTCCCCGAACTGGTCCCAAATCAGCTGGACCGACTGGGGATGGAGTCGCCATTCGCCGGAGATAGGACGGACCCGTGACAGTTCGTCGGCTGCCAGGTTCCGGTCTCCAGGAATGTATACTGCACGAAGGGACCTCAGGTGCTTCTGACTCCATAACAAGAGGTGGCGGGCGAGCTGCGACAACCGGCGTGAGCGTAGACCCCCCTGGTGGTTGATGTACGCTACTGCCGTAGTGTTGTCTGAACGGACAAGCACATGCTGGCCCGTGAGCAACGCTCGGAAGCGGTGCAGGGCGAGCCGTACTGCCAGCAGCTCGAGGCAATTGATGTGCATGAGGCGCTGGGTTCCTGTCCAGGAACCCGCGGCTGCATGCCCATTGCACATGGCACCCCAACCCATGGTAGACGCATCCATGGAGACAACGAGATGCCTGGAAACTCGCTGAATAGGGACGCCGGTCCGTAAGAAGCTGAGGTTCGACCACGGGAAGAAGGTTCGGCGGCATGCTTCACTGGAACTCGGAGCGAACCGCGATGCCATGCCCACCTCGGGACTCGATCGCGAAGCCACAGCTGAAGCGGTCTCATATGAAGCAAACCGAGCTGCGTTGCCGCGGATGCCATATGCCCCAGGAGCCTCTGAAATAGTTTCAGTGGAACCGCACTCTTGCCCTCGAACTGTCGAAGACAAGTCAGCAGTGAGTGCGCGCGCTCGTTCGTGAGCTGCGCGGACATGGCGACCGAGTCTATCTCCATGCCGAGAAAAGAGATCCTCTGCACGGGGCAAAGTTTGCTCTTTTCCCGGTTGACCCGAAGGCCCAGACGGGATAGGTGCCGGAGCACCAGGTCTCTGTGTTCGCAAACCTGAGCTCGAGAGTGTGCCAGTATCAGCCAGTCGTCGAGATAGTTCAGGATGCGAACCCCGTGCTCGCGAAGGGGAACAAGGGCTGCCTCGACGATCTTCGTGAAGACGCGAGGGGACAGAGCTAACCCGAATGGGAGAACCGTGTACTGATATGCCTGGCCCTCGAAAGCAAACCGAAGAAACGGTCTGTGTCGAGGCAAAATGGAGACATGAAAATACGTGTCCTTCAGGTCAATCGCTGCAAACCAATCCTGAAACCGAACGCATTCGAGAATGCGTTTGGCTGTGAGCATTTTGAACGGTAGTCGATGGAGAGAACGGTTCAAAATGCGCAGGTCCAGGATCGGTCGTAACCCACCGGTCTTTTTGGGGACAATGAAGTAGGGGCTGTAAAACCCGGACCTCATCTCGGCTGGAGGGACCGTCTCGATTGCACCCTTCGCCAGCAGGGTCGCAATTTCCGCTCTCATGACCGGGGCATTGCCACCGACCATCGTGGAGCGAACTCCCCCGAAACGGGGAGGAGACCGTGCGAACTGAATCGCGTAGCCGAATCTGATCGTTCTGATGACCCAGCGGGACAGCCCGGGCAGCTCTAGCCAGGCTTCCAGAAAGTGAACCAGCGGGGTCATCCGAGCCACAGACGTCCCCCCGGAGGGGCAGCGAGGCGGGTCGACCGGCATGCGCGCAGGAGTTACCCTGCCCGGATGCACCGTCGAAGCCCGCTCCCCGACAGAAGAGACCAGGGAAGGCAGAGCGTTCCACGGGGGTCTGTTCTGCCGGGGGTCTGGCGATAGAGGGGGAAGGGAGGGGCGTAGCCCGGGGACGACACACGCACCCTTCTGCGCCCTCAGAGACAGAGAGGAATGAGTGGGCTGACGCACTGGGACGTCGAGCGCACCCAATCCAGTCTGTGTGCTCAGTGACGATGTCAAGTCTTTCTTTAACCAACTCAGGGTGCTGCCCACCTGTGGGTGAGCAGCGGGGAGCTGAGAACAAAAGATTCTCCCCCGGCCCTCCGCCGGGGGAAGGAGGGGGCCTGCTACCGCCTCCTGGGAAAAACTCAACTTCATTACTGAGCAGCCCGTGTCAGGAACGTCGCTTAGCCTGGCGTTTAGCGGGGCGTGCGGCCTGAGGGGGCTGTGATGCCTGCCTGCGGCCTCCTCCACGCCGTGGCCCGGATGAAGGCTGCTGCTGGGGCCGGGCGGGAGGCAGGGGAGCCGCGGGTGGCGTCCTCGGCGGCGAGCAGCGGGAGGCATCTGTGCCGACGACTGGGTGGAGGCAGCAGCTGGTCACCGGGGCAGAATATGTTTGATTGCCTCCGTCTGCTTCTGGGCAGTGGAGAACTGCTGGGAAAAGTCCTCGACTGCACCGCCGAAAAGGCCAACCTGGGAGAGTGGGGCGTCGAGCAGACGAGTCCGCTCAGCGCTCCGAGTGTCTGCCAGGTTGAGCCAGAGATGACGCTCCTGGACCACACTGGTGGCCATCACCTGACCAACGGCGCGAGCGGCCACTTTCGTCGCCCGGAGAGCAAAGTCAGTGGCGGACCGCAAATCTTTGAATGCCGTTGGATCAGTCCCGCCCTCGTGCATATCTCTGAGCAGCTTCGCTTGGAAGACCTGCAAAGTGCTCATCGCATGCAAAGCAGAGGCCGCCTGTCCCGCCGCTCTATAGGAACGCGCCGCCATAGCAGACGAAAACCTACAGGCTTTGGATGGGTGCTTAGGAGGACCACGGGAGGAGGCGCCCTGTGGACACAGCTGCATCGCAACAGAGCGCTCCACCGGGGGCATCCCAGTGTACCCACGGGCGGCCCCACCATCGAGGGGGGGAAAGGCGGGGGAGAGATCGCGCTCTCGAGTGGACAGGGGAGCCCGCCAAGAGCGCGATAACTCCACATGCAGCTCAGGGAAAAAAGGCAATGGAGTTGGCCGTGGCCTTGCGGCGGCAGCTTTGTCCAAAAACCAATCATCTATCCGTGAGAGATCGGGGCAGGGCGGAGGGTTCCACTCTAACCCGATAGTCCCAGTGGCTCGAGACAGCATGGCCGTCAGCTCGGGATCCGACACGGGCAACGCTGGCACTCCCGAAGGAGGCAACGCAGCCGCATCCTCATTTCCCGAGGACTCTAGCCCGCCTAGTGATGCTGTGATCGACATCGCATCATCTCTGGAGCGCTGCCCGAAACAGCCGGTACCACTGAAGAAGCAGCCGACTGAATCGAACTAATGCTCGCTGGCTCTTGCACTGAGGCGGGAGGTGTGGCCCGAGAAATCGTCGGGGCTTTGTTCCACACCGTCACCGTGAAATCACCAGGTCCCCGGGTCGACGGGCCCCCCGTGAGGGAAGCCGATCGAGTAGGGGGGACCGGGACTCTCACTTTAGTCAGATCATTGAGTCTCGACCTCAGTGTAGAGATGGTCATGTTCCCCCAGAAGGAACATGAGTCATCCACGAACGCTGCTGCTGCATGCTGAATGCCCAGGCATACAAAGCAGCGATCGTGACCATCAGATGACGACAGAAATCGACCACACCCAGAAGAACACGGGCGAACCATCTTTAAAAAGGCGTGCCGCGTGCAGCTCTTTCAATGAGAGGAGGAAATTCACTCTTTCAACGCTGAGGCGACCAGGGAGAAGCACAAAGTCTGGCAGACCACTGCTCAGATCGCAGGCGATGCCGAATCTCGCTGGGTACCGCCGTCACACCAACACTGAAGAGGACGCTCGTCTCGAAGAGTCTTGAACAGTGAGAATGGCTTTCAGGAGTGAAGAGGTTCTTTTGGCTCCGAAGCGAAAACATACTGCGGTTGCGTTCACTTCCTGCTTTTATACTCACGGAGTAGGGCGGAGTACGCTATGCAAATTTCCGCAGCCCCAAGGCATTTCACGCCATTGGCTCGTTTTTAAATACTCGAAGAGGATTGGCTTTCTATGCAAAACCCCCAATCTCCGTCACTTCTGACGTAACTCGAAGTGACTACGAAAGGGAACAGGGAGCGACGACGGCAGATCGAGAGAGAAACAGGCCTGCTTTTATGTTGTGTTTTGTTTCTGTTGTGTGTAACGTTACAGCAGTCGCCAATGAGGGGCTGCTGGCTTACACTTTCGTTTTGTATTTGTTCATTTTACTATTAAAATGCTTAAATGTTCGCCGGTTCCTGCCTCCTTCTTCCCACAACAACAAACCCTACTGTTACATTGGCAAACTCATTAGTGAATTACTCCTCATTTGTATTCATTTCTGTTTGGTGAATTACTGCATGATACCTGGATGTTTAGTCAGGCGAAACTATCACAACACAAACATCCGTGTGCTCGTCTGATTCAGAGATTTCCTCCAGGAGAAATTGCCATCGCTGAAATTCTCTGCAGCAGACGGACTGTGTCCGTAGGCCGTAGCACGCAGCGAGAGCACAGGCAACAGCAATCCGCCCAGCGCCAGAGTCAGTGCGGTGTCCTCGACCGCGACAGGCCGCCGCCTCGGCGTCTCCTGCTCCTCCATCAGCCTCAGCTGCTCTATAATATATTGCGACTCGTAAACCACGAACATCGGATTCGAGCAGCAGAATTTCAAAATCCTCTTCTTCCATATCATGTTTAGTTTCTTCTGTCATTGTCATAACTTACTATCTCCACAGCACTTGTTAGCTTAGCTTCCAAACAAGATGGTGGATATTGATTTCAGTTTCTGCAAGT
This sequence comes from Pimephales promelas, assembly GCF_016745375.1. The sequence continues at coordinate 414,043 of NW_024121123.1, forward strand.
GAAGTCCCACCCATTGATCTGTAATAGGCTTGTATGGTGAGTGGGTCCAACACCCTGGAATAATAATGAGCTAATGTATGTAGTTCTAAAGATTTTCATGACTTCCTGCTTATCGTGACGCAAAATGACGATTTTTACGTCACGATAAGCAGGAAGTAAAACACTTAAATCCTTATTTCTCCCATCTCAGGGGAAAATAAGGGAATAAACCATTACCATTCAAAATATGACTGGGTTGCTAAAGATACAAAGCTTAATGTAAATAGGTGAAGTGACCCTTTAAGCCCTTTGTGTCTTTTTTGTTCTTTGCCAGTTCTATGTCGTTTCAGGTTGGTTGTTCTGTTCCTGATACTGAGTTCTGTAATTTTACAGGAAGATATGCATTTTGATAAAAAAATTTATGAGGTCAAAAAAATGAAACATATGCACGCCAAAATCCAGCCAGTTGAATCACTTTGGCTGGATTCGGCGAAAACAATGAACTGTTCATGATCCTTGCCCTGAGAACTGTACCACCTGTCATAATTTATTTCTTCATAGTACTTACTTATTGTGGAGACAAACATGATGACAAACCCAGCAAACATTGGTATGTGATATCCAATCCTATAAAAAAGGCAAGCGTCAGATGTCAGTTGAATTAATTAATGAATTAATTCAGTCCTTCATTATTTACTAACTTCAGATAAATAACAGTCATTAGATGATCTGGGGCCCGTTTCAATAAGGAGGTTCAACCAACTCTGAGTTAAAGCTTGAACTCTGAGTTGACTTACCCTGAGATGGGGAAACACTGAGTTTTCGGTTACAGAACAGCTGAAATGAGTTGGTTCAATCAACTCTGAGTTGACTGACTCTGAGTTAAGCGCGAGCACCACAACTATAAAAATCCATTATCAATGGAGCGCAGATATTATGAGTCGCCATGGCAATTGATTGAGTGTAATTAATTACCAAGTAATCTAAATATTGTAATTTAATTAAAGGGATTACTCTTAATTCTTCTGTATAATTTATAATAAAATATGATGCAATTATATTAAATAGGCTACTGCATAAACATAAAACAATAGTGGATTTAACATACATTTTTAAAAGGTACATTTTTTATGTAACCTTCTCCCTCTACACACTTTGATCAATTCAAGAATAATTCATGCAATTGTATATTGTTAATTTGAAAGAATTAAAAGTGCAGTTTCTTGTTTCTCCTCCTCAAGTGGTTGAGGTTGTCTATGGGATTTAGCAATTAGTAATATGTAGACCAATACTTTCTAGAGATAGTAATTATTACATTAATCAAACTACTGTCACGGGTGTGGGTGCAGGCAGAAGAACAGGCTGAGTCCAAGAAGCTCCAATATACAGATTTACTAATAATTAAATACAAATACAGGCAGGAAGACAGGGTAACACCAAGTAACATTAAACATTGACCGACAAAGACAGACTGAAGGAGGGAGAACTAAATACACAGAAGAATCAAACATAATGAGGTGAAGACAGGTGAAACAGATGAACAGGACGCTGAACGGGAGGCTGATGAGGAAGTGAGTTCAGGTGTGCAGACGAGAGGATCATGGGAAGTGTAGTGCTGGAGACGCGGACAGGATGGTGCAGACGAAGGACTGTGACAGAACTCCCCCCTCCCGGGAGGCGTGACCTCACGACGCATAACAGAGGAAGGAGGGGGGACGAACTGGGGGCCGGGCAGGGCGTGGCCAGGGCGGAGCAGGCTGAGGGCGTGGCCAGGGCGGAGCAGGCTGAGGGCGTGGCCAGGGCGGAGCAGGCTGAGGGCGTGGCCAGGGTGGAGCAGGCTGAGGGCGTCCCCAGGGCGGAGCGGGCTGAGGGCGTCCCCAGGGCAAAGCAGGCTGAGGGCGTGACCAGGGCGGAGCAGGCTGAGGGCGAGACCAGGGCGGAGCAGGCTGAGGGCGAGACCAGGGCGGAGCAGATGGAGGGAGGACCCCTGGTGGAGCCGATGGAACTGGGGCTGATGACACCAGGGGGCCGACTGACAGGGGCGGAGCAGATGGGAGAGGAGACCAGGGTGAAGCTGAGGGACAGATGACATTGGGTGCTGAGGAGGGACCGAGGGACCATGGGGACACCGCAGGCTCTGGTGACTGAAGTGATGACGGGGTACAGAGGGACACGGTGAGGTCAGCGGGAGTGAGGGCTGACGGGTGACTGGAGGGAGTGAGTAGTCCATCTGAACCGGAGGGGTGACATAATGGGGCGGAGCCAGAGGAAGGAAGTCCATAGGTGAGGGGAGGATGACGAGGGAGTGAAGGGAATCCAGAGGACAGAGGGAGCCTGGTCGAGCTGGTGGACTGAGGGGCCATGGAGGAGCTGAGGGAGGTAGAAGCCACGGGGAAGCCGATGGGACCGGGGGCCGAGGAAGTGTCTCTGTGGAGGAGGTGGGAGGCGAAAACCGGGGATACACAGACCAGGCTGGTTTCGGGGAGCTGAAGGGCAGGAGAGCAGAGGGAGGACAGATGAGAGGAGGCGGGAGAGGGAGGCTGGGTGGGATCCTGGTCTCTGGCTGGGCGGTCTGGACGGTCTCTGGCTGGACGGTCTGGACGGTCTCTGGCTGGACGGTCTGGACGGTCACTGGCTGGACGGTCTGGACGGTCACTGGCTGGACGGTCTGGACGGTCTCTGGCTGGACGGTCTGGGCGGTCACTGGCTGGACGGTCTGGACGGTCTCTGGCGGGTAGGTCTGGGCGGTCACTGGCTGGACGGTCTGGACGGTCTCTGGCTGGACGGTCTGGACGGTCTCTGGCTGGATGGTCTGGACGGTCTCTGGCTGGACGGTCTGGGCGGTCACTGGCTGGACGGTCTGAACGGTCTCTGGCTGGACGGTCTGGACGGTCTCCGGCTGGACGGTCTGGACGGTCTCCGGCTGGACGGTCTGGACGGTCTCCGGCTGGACGGTCTGGACGGTCTCCGGCTGGACGGTCTGGACGGTCTCTGGCTGGACGGTCTGGACGGGGCTGGACGGAACCAGCAAAGAGGAGAGCTTGGGCTCGGCGGGGCTGGACGGAACCAGCGGAGAGTAGAGCTCGGGCTCGGCGAGGCTGGACGGAACCAGCGGAGAGTAGAGCTCGGGCTTGGCGAGGCTGGACGGAACCAGCGGAGAGGAGAGCTCGGCGAGGCTGGACGGAACCAGCAGAGAAGAGAGCTCGGGCATGGCGAGGCTGGACGGAACCAGCGGAGAGGAGAGCTTGAGCTTTGCAGGGCTGACGGTGAGCGCAGGCTTTCGGGGGACCAGAATCGGGTAGAGAATCCCCCGAAAAGCCACTGCGGTCATGTTGCAGTTGGGTCGGTCAATCTGTCACGGGTGTGGGTGCAGGCAGAAGAACAGGCTGAGTCCAAGAAGCTCCAATATACAGATTTACTAATAATTAAATACAAATTAATATACCTATGCAAGATCGCTGTGAAAATGCAGACCGGAAGTCAAAAGACAACGAGCGCAGCACTGAAAAGGGGCGGGGCTACATAAGGTCTATAGTTGTGGTGCACACGCTTAACTCAGTCAGTCAACTCAGAGTTGATTGAACTAACTCATTTCAGCTGTTCTGTAACCGAAAACTCAGAGTTTCCCATCTCAGGGTAAGTCAACTCAGTTCAAGCTTTAACTCAGAGTTGTTTGAACCTCCTTATTGAAACGGGCCCCTGCTCTAAGCATGTTGTGTATATACCTGTTAGTGAGTGGGCCTACAAACGGGTTGACCATGAGTTGCACAAGGGCTTTGGAAGCAAACAGCAGCCCAACCCTCACATTCTCCTCTTCCAAAAACTCACTGTCCTCTTTACACCCATGTCGGTCAGCAGAACTTCTGTTGACTCCTGAACTTCCATTAGTGCTCAGTGCACTGGAGGAGATGGTGAGGTTGGCAGTGGTGACTGTGATGGCATAGGTGGTGTTGTCGTACAGAGAGAGGATGGCGGTATTGGGCTGAGCCTCAGAGGGAGTGGCAGATAGGTGCTTTTCTGTCTGGTGCTCTGTGGCATACAGGTAGGTTGGGATGATGGGAACTGGGGAGAATGAGAGGTGACGTGAGGATGGGAAGAGGAACAGATGGTATCTGTGTCCGAGTGTGTGTTTGCGAATAGCCCTTCCCCTTCTGTATGCAGCAGAGGTCAAACCGATGCAAGCTTGTAAATGTCATGGGCTTGTTGAGAGAGTTACTTGTCCAGCAATACACTCAACCTGCTTTACATTTCCTCTAATGTTTTGACTTTTTGCATATACAGAAAACTAAGGGTAAACGATGAACATGGTCAAAACTATGTGGACTCCATCTTGTAAGAAAGATCAGCTACACAAACAGGTTCTTAAAATATGTAGACTACATTACATGGCAGCAAATCCCTAACATCTATCATTTGTTTAGCATGGCTGTTTACTTACCAACAACTGTTAGTAGCATGTTATCCAGTAGCAGGGCCACACACACAACTACAAGCACCAGACGAGGAGAGCCCCTTCTCTCGCTGATCCAGTCCATAGGGTTCAGCATAGCCATGATTGACTGTCACTGGAAAAACACAATTATTGGTCAAATTAGCACAGTGTGTATTTTCATGTTTATTAATTATCATACTTGCAATAACATAAAATTAATTTAGAGAAAACATGCAATATGTTTCAATGTTATATGTTACAATGATTCAGGTACAACACATCTAAAGACCCCAGTTAATGAAAATATTTTTCATTTCAGTGTATAATTGTGACGCCGTGCGGAGAAACAGAGCTGAGGCTGGGTCCAAACGCAGTGTCGCTTTATTAAACAAACTTGAAACAAGACACAAAACTAGAAGCAGGACTCGAGAAACTTGAAAGCACCAACGTAACACACATAAATTCAACAACCAACAAAGACAGGGCAGAAACACAGGGCTTAAATAATCAAGGACAAACGAGCTAGACAAGATAACAAGGGGGCGTGAGAAATGAGAAACACCTGGGATAAATAATAGACCGGCAATAACTAATAACGAAAACACACAAAACCACTACGTGACATAGCCTCCCCCCTATGGGCGGCTCCCGACGCCCATACAAACATCAAAAAGTTCAGGAGGGCGGTGAAGTGGAGACAGTCTTGGGGGACGGACGGAGGGCCAGGCCCGTGCAGGGGAACAGGACCAGGAGGTAGCCAAGGCGGGCCTGGGCCGCAGAGCATGGGTATACCAGACTGGGCCGGAGACCAAGGCGGAGCAGGACGAGGCGGAGGCCAGGGCGGAGCAGGACGAGGCAGAGGCCAGGGCGGAGCAGGATGAGGCAGAGGCCAGGGCGGAGCAGGACGAGGCAGAGGCCAGGGCGGAGCAGGACGAGGCAGAGGCCAGGGCGGAGCAGGACGAGACCAGGGCGGAGCAGGAAGAGGCGAAGGCCAGGGCGGAGCAGGACGAGACCAGGGCGGAGCAGGAAGAGGCGAAGGCCAGGGCGGAGCAGGACAAGGCGAGGTCCATGTCTGCATCGCCTCCATGGCCCTCACAGGGTACCTACTGCCCCCCCCAAAAAAATACTTGGGGAAATTCACGGGAGGAGCCTCTGGGTGGTGAACGGGTTCAGGAAAGGCCTCCCGGAGCTTGAAGGGTGCAGGCAGAGCGAGGCGCAGAGGCGGGGCCGGCAGGGCGAGGCGCAGAGGCGGGGCCGGCAGAGCGAGGCACAGAGGCGGGGCCGGCAGAGCGAGGCGCAGAGGCGGGGCCGGCAGAGCGAGGCGCAGAGGCGGGGCGAGGCGCAGAGGCGGGGCCGGCAGAGCGAGGAGTCTGGGCACGCTTACCGGGGCCTGGCGAACCAAACGAGTCCTCCTTCTCCTCCTCCTGCGGCAGCGCGTCACAGGGCTAGACACACTCGCTGGGCTGGACAACTCACTCACTTGAACTGGAGATGCAGCGCTCACTTGAAGAGGAGATGCAGCGCTCACTTGAAGAGGAGATGCAGCGCTCACTTGAAGAGGAGATGCAGCGCTCACTTGAAGAGGAGATGCAGCGCTCACTTGAAGAGGAGATGCAGCGCTCACTTGAAGAGGAGATTCAGCGCTCACTTGAAGAGGAGATTCAGCGCTCACTTGAAGAGGAGATTCAGCGCTCACTTGAAGAGGAGATTCAGCGCTCACTTGAAGAGGAGATTCAGCGCTCACTTGAAGAGGAGATTCAGCGCTCACTTGAAGAGGAGATTCAGCGCTCACTTGAACTGAAGATTCACTCACTTGAACAGGAGACTCGCTCACTTGAACTGAAGATTCGGCACTCACTTGAACTGAAGACTCAGCCCTCACTTGAACTGGAGATTCATCCACTTGAACCGGAGATTCATCCACTTAAACAGGATCACTCACTTGAACTGAGGATTAACTCACTTGAACAGGAGACTCGCTCACTTGAACTGAAGATTCGGCACTCACTTGAATTGAAGACTCAGCCCTCACTTGAACTGGAGATTCATCCACTTGAACAGGAGATTCATCCACTTGAACAGGATCACTTACTTGAACTGAAGATTCACTCACTTGAACCGGAGACTCATCCACTTGAACTGGAGATTCATCCACTTGAACAGGAGATTCCCTCGCGGGGCTCACGTGAATCGCGAGTTCGGCTGGGCTGACGTGAAGCGCGGGCTCGGCTGGGCTGACGTGAGTCGCGGACTCGGCTGGGCTGACGTGAGTCGCGGACTCGGCTGGGCTGACGTGAGTCGCGGACTCGGCTGGGCTGACGTGAGTCGCGGGCTCGTCAATGCGCACGTGAAGCGCGGGCTCGTCGTGACTGACGTGAACCAGCGGTGAAGACGACGAGGGCTTCGCGGGTAAAGTACACTCGGCAGGTGTCGAGTAGAATAAGCGCGCAGTAGTGAAGAGGTCCTGCAAGTAACAAGCCCGAGCGACATACCCGTCAAGAGTCCAGTTGGCAAGGTCCCGCGGCATCCATCGAGCGATCTCATAATCCAGCCCATTCAGAAACAGGCCCATGAGCTGGATATCATCTAGCGCTCCCACACTGCAAATGGACAGGAACTCCTTCGCGTACCTTTGGACAGACCGGCCCTCTTGCAAGACTGACGACAGGTATTCTATCATAGCCCGGTTGCTGACGACTGCTGGACCCATATTGAGGTTGGTTGTTCTGTGACGCCGTGCGGAGAAACAGAGCTGAGGCTGGGTCCAAACGCAGTGTCGCTTTATTAAACAAACTTGAAACAAGACACAAAACTAGAAGCAGGACTCGAGAAACTTGAAAGCACCAACGTAACACACATAAATTCAACAACCAACAAAGACAGGGCAGAAACACAGGGCTTAAATAATCAAGGACAAACGAGCTAGACAAGATAACAAGGGGGCGTGAGAAATGAGAAACACCTGGGATAAATAATAGACCGGCAATAACTAATAACGAAAACACACAAAACCACTACGTGACAATAATGAGATATACCGTTCAAAAGTTTGGGGTCAGTTAAATGTTTTTGAAAAAATCTCTTGCTCATCCAGACTATTTATTTTTTGAACTTTTAAATTAAAAAGTTCCATTTAAATATAACTGTTTTCTATTTTAATATGTTTTAAATGGAAGTTACTCTGACATGCTGATTTCTTATTATTTTCACTGAAACAGTTTAAGCTGCTTAATATTTTTTGTGAAAACTGATACATTTCTCAAATATTTTCCAACAATTTAGGCATTATTCTGCTTTTTGAATAATGAATGCTGAATGCTTTGAGCATGGAGGCCTTTAGCTCCATTATGTCCTATCACAGAGACATAGAGAACAGTATGATTGAGGGCCTGAATATTGAAGAAAATGTACAAATACTCTTAGAACAGATGTGTCAAATTTTACACAATATGTGTTGTCCCTGAGCTGATTCAGCACATGTGTTAAAATTCAACACATTATGTGTTGTTTTTTACACAACATGTTTTAAAAACAACACACAATGTGTTGAATTTTAACACATGTGCTGAATCAGCTCAGGGACAACACATTTTGTGTAAAATTTGACACATCTGTTCTAAGAGTTAGATTAAAAAAAAAACTGTTATATCTCCAGAACATGCTAAAAACAATTGTTTTTATGGATCCCAGTCAAATTGGACACACAGATGAAACATTTATTATATGGAGCAATTACTAAATTTATTGTTTTGAATTAAGTTCATATCTAATGATTTTTACAATGGAAATGACTCAATTAAAACTTACTTAAGCTAGACAATTACTTTCTGTTATAACTGCTGTACAGCCAAAACAATGTGTGTTGCTTTAATTTCCTATTATCACTGTAAAGCTGATTTGAAACAATTTGTTGTGAAAAGTACTAAATGAAGGTGACTTGACTCTTTGGCACAAAACCTGGCAACAAGATGTGATGTTAATTGTTTTTAGTCTAAAAATTACTCAAATATAAGTGTTAGGAGAAAATATAGTAACACTTTACAATACGGTTTATTACTAGTTAACATTAGTATTACCAAACATGAACCATGAACAAACAATCGGCAATACATTTGTTACAGTATTTGTTTATTTGTTAAAAATACAGCTGTTCATTGTTTGTGCATGTTAGTTCACAGTGCATTAACTAATGTTAACAAATACAACCTTTGATTTTAATAACTTATTAGTAAATGTTGAAATTTTGAAAAGTTGTACGGAAAAGAAAAAAAAATATATATATATACACTGCTCAAAAAAATAAAGGGAACACTAAAATAACACATCATAGATCTGAATGAATGAAATAATCTTATTAAATACTTTTTTTCTTGTTTGTACATTTTGAGTGTTGTTTAAGAGTTCCCTTTTTATTTTTTTGAGCAGTATATATATATATATATATATATAAATAGCAGCTCCATCATGTTGCAGCTCAGCGATTTATCTAAACTACAAGAATATTACATGAACAAAAAAAATGACAAATGGCATATTGCTCACATCCTTAGGAAATTTTTTAAAATAATTCTAAAGGAAGATTGCTGACACAAGGGGTAGTACTTGGATGTTTAGAGATAACCTAAAAGTTTGAGAACTCCTGATCTAATTCACATTCAACAAACATCAAACAGGTATTGAAAATAGAGTAATTGTAACAGTGCTCAGGTCTCCATTAAGTCTTCTGTTTTGAGGACAGGTTTGTTCATGATGGGCTCTTTCGGCAGGGCATGAATTACGTGCTGTTTGATTGAGTTTCAACAATATGATTACAGCTGCTGTAGGGCACATGAGGAACAGACTTAGTGATTCAAAACACTCCTTTTATCTTTAACTGTCAATGTCTTATCTATATTGCCCTTGGAAAAATGGGTAGCCTAGTATTTTGTGTTTTTGACTTGTTACAATTTTCTTGTCTTGCACTCTAAAAAATGATGGGTTAAAAATAACCCAACTTGGTTTATTTTATAACCCAACCGCTGGATCAATATTGCACCAGCCCAACAGTAGTTAATTTGACCCAGCAAGATGGGTCGGTCATTTTTAACCCAACAGATGAGTTGTTCATTTCTACTCAAATGCTGGGTCAAATTAAATAAAATTCTGGGTTGATTTAACTACAAATTTGTTATATAGCGTACCCAAATGCTGGGTCAAATTAATTACAATTCTGGGTTGATTCAACTACATATTTGTTATATAGTGTAGTGTACTCAAATGCTGGGTCAAATTAACCCATATGCCAGACTAATTCTAGCACATTACAGTACAATTGAAGAAAATAAAAGGCAATTGACTACTCATAACTATAAAACAGTTACACTACAAATCTAGAACAGAATACATGCTATACTGATAATATGATAATATGCCTCTGTCATATGCTGTGAAGAATACTACAGCTATAGCTTTATCCCATTGTATTCACGCTTCAAAAATAAAACTTTTATATATATTTAATTTAAGTAATGTAATAACATTTATTCAGCAAGGATACAATAAATTGAGACATTTATATTATTTAAAAAAAATACATATTTCAAATAAATGATTTTCTTTGGCACTATCTATTCAATAAAGAATTCGTAAAGAAAATGTATCACAGTTTTAAAAAAAAAATGTTAAGCAGCGCAACTCTTTTCAATATTTATAATAATAATAAATGTTTCTTGAGCACCAAAACAGCATCTTAGAATGATTTCAACAAGATTATTGGACAGTGAAAACTTGAGTAATGATGCTAAAAATTCAGCTTTGCCACCCCAATAATAAATTGCATAAATTAAATTAAATAAATAAATAAAATTGCAATGCTGTTTCACAATATTGCTGTTTCTAGTAGTTTTTGGTCAAATAAAAACATCCTTGGTGAACATGACTCCTGTTCACAGCCACACGCACATATAACAAAGAGCCGATCCACAAGTCAACACTTAAAGTCAATACTTGTTAACTGAGACCACGCTTGCAACAATTGTCAGTTCCTTATTGTTTTATCCAGCAATCACTCAACCTCTCCACATTACCATTTTGTGTTCCCAAACATTCAACAGTTATTAAGGGTTATTAAATTTTTCATTTTTTTTTTTTTTTACTTAACCATTAGTATTTTACTAATCATGTTTTTTGATACGAGGCTGAAAAGAAATACAACAAAATCCATCATAAAGCACATAACATATACTTTCCTGACATTATAACAAAATGTAATCCATAATCCATAAAGTTTTACCTTTGGATGCATTCTCTTCTCCAGTGCAGGAGTGTATTCAGTGTATTCAGGTGTACGTGATGCAGGGGTCGGTTGTTGGATTTGTGGGTGTTGCTAAAGGAAGGGTGGTGGCTGTGTCCACTGCTGCATGGGATTTGTTGAGGGAAATATACAGAGTAGACATGTACACGCACACACAAACAAACACTGCGTCATAACAAGAGTAATTGTGTGCATCTGCTGTTCTTTATTGGGTAGGTGAATGACCTGCAGGCTTCTTTTCATCACAATGAGCCTTTATCTGTGATCTCTCATCCAGCCTCAACACACAAAATCAGCTGCTACTTACACAGTCAGGTTAACAAAAGCAACCTAATTGTTGAAATATGAAACCTATGGTGATTGTTCATTGTTTGTCATACAAAAGTCTTACCAATAATATCAAAAGTCAGTGACAATTGCTGATTACAGATCCATCGTAAGTGTCCTGTGTCAGTTTAATGTCCTTTGTTTAATGTTCGTTCAGCCACAGAACATCTATGGAAAATGTTAAATGACTCAACAGATTTTACCTTTGCCCTACTGTGCCATCTCTGGTAATTCAAACACGCAAACATGCACGCTCGCGCGCACACACAGACACACACACACACACGCACGCACACACACACACACACACACACACACACACACATACGACATACACTACTCCTAAACCTACCCATAACACAAAACATTCTGCATTTTTACATTTAAAAAAATGTATTTACTTTATACCAGATTTACAAATGAGGACGTCCCTAAAGGGAGGTTTTTGGAGATTTTATCAGGTTTTGCTTCTGGATACAAATTTGTCCCCCAAAATAGAGAGACACATACACACAAACAAACTAGTTTTTATATCATTATGTAGACTTTCCACAGACATTATTTATACGGTATATCCTCTAATTCTACCCATACCCATCAAAAAGAAAATATTTCTACATTTTTACATTTTCAAAAACCATTACTGTTTAATAAGCTGTTTTCCTTGCAGGGCTGGACCAACTGTGTCAAAAATTTCACATTGTTCTATCTTTGAGGGGGATTTGGTCCTCACAATGTAGGTTAAAACAAGATCACACACACATGATCAGGTTTATTAATATAACTAAAACCATTAAAAAAATGTCATGACTTAAGAAATAAAAAGAACATTAACTGAACTGAAATAAAATATAACCTTTTTTCAGCTATACTTGCATTTCTCAATTACTAATCATGTTTTTTGATACGAGGCTGAAAAGAAATACAACAAAATCCATCATTAAACACATAACATATACTTATATATACATATATATAACATAAAAACTAAAACTTAATAAAAACTATACAGGAATATTTAAATAAATAAAAAACTAATATGACAAACACACAACTAAATTAATACAACTTAAACTAAAATTCAAAATAACAGAACATATAAAAATAAATAATTCAAAATATTAACAAAAACTATTATATTATATTTATAATACTAGATAACACTAAGATGAATATGAGGATGTGCTTATGCATGCTAAAGGGCTTGGAGTTTGCTTTTGCTCTGTCTATCTGTCTAACATGGCTGGCTTTTATAAATCAGCCTGAGGGTTTGAAGACTGGTGGGTGATCTTCCATCACCTGCCCTATGTTCAGCACAAATACACAAACACACACACACACACACACACACACACACACACACACACACACACGCACGCACACAGGAGCACACAGGTGCACACACACACACAGACATGCATGCGCACACACACATGTTGGGTTTCCATGTTTATGGGGACTTTCCATTAACATAATGGCTTTTACTGTACAAACTGTATTCTATCCCCTTTATATCCTAACTGTATATCATACCCCTAAACACAACCCTCACAGAACACATTCAGCATTGTTATGTCTTCAAATGTTAAGCTGTTTTCCTCATGGTGACCAAAAAACTAAAAGATGACTGATATTACTATCCTTGTGGGGACATTTGTATTATTGGTTTAAAATGGACTGCTTGGATTAGCAGTAATAGTGACATTTCTTGGAAAAGTAAAAAAAAAAAGAAAAAAAGATAGACATACAATGTTAAACAAAAATCAAACAAATTCAGACAAATTGTATTTTAAATGTTGATTGAACTACAGAAAAATGTCCTTTGGTTAAACCATTATGAGGACATATTTGTATATTTGTTATCAGGAATGAATAATGTTTAGTCATATTTAGTTTATTTAATAAATATGGTCATAGTTGTTGTTTTTTGTTTCAAGACACCAGACAGACAGAAAGAAATAGATAGACAGAGAGAAAGACGGACAGACACAGATAGACAAACAGGTAAGTCATGTAAAGCTGTATGTACGAATTAGGTTATGACAAATTAAAGCAACTTGTTACTAGGGATAATTTGTTGAGCAATAAATCTGTAGTTAACATGACATAAATGTTTTAGCTGAACAAGACATTTTTATTTTGTGACTATTGACTAAACATATTCAAATCGGCACTGTTATTATCATCTTCCTCCTAGTCCGGTGAGAAACATGGATTTTGAGTTTCCCCCCTAAGCCAGCATTCAAGGTGTAGATAATCACCTGTTCCGTTGCAGGAAGCAACTTACATCCGAGTCTACTGATGCGGTTACATGATGGCTGTCATTTAAAGGATGTAAATTTTTCATCATAACAAGTTTCAAAGGTGTTACATGTGTAAAGGGTCTATGTGGATATTCACGTGCCATTAAAGGTACATCCAAGCTTTCATGTTTGTTATGCGTACAGGCCATAATTTGCCTTAATTGCCACTGCAATGCACTACACACTTCCTACATGAGCTGAGACTATAAACATTAGAACACTCAGAAACTAACCACTAATGAAAGACCCTTCCTTTCTTCTCTTCTTCCCCCCCCCCCCCCCCCCCCCCCAACGTTTAATTTGGGTAATTGCCGTAGGTCCATTAAAACACAGGAGAGGTTGCTCTTCCACACTAGAGCTTAAGGTCTTGCTCTTGCGCACAGGCTCTTTGTGGTCAGGACAGTTTTGATTCAACAATGCAGACATTGATTGCTATGTTTTGGCTGTCTGTTATTTCTGCAGTACAATGCCTGGATTCCAACATTATCCACTCCTCCAGGGAAATGACAAACTCTCAAGAGGTAAGAATATACATTCTTAAACCCTTAAAACATTTTGATGTGCCTTCATATGTTTATGTTGGAACAAAATCATACAACTATGATATTAGTGTCATAAAAGAAGGTTTCTATGCCTATTGTCCATTACGTATTTGCACTTTCAAAACTTGTAATTGCTTTAGTTAAAATCTATTTGACATGAGCTCAACAATCTCTTCCAGTCAATATTGCATATACAGAGTGACACAGTGGCAAATTCCCATAATTCTGTTAGAAGAACCTCAGGTCTCCAAGGAATCAGAGAAACTTCACAAGAATGCACATCTTTTCAAGTAAGATTCCTTCCAATTTGATTCAACATTATATTTTGAAGTTATGTCTGACCATGCCTCATTTGGACAGCTTAGTATCATTCATGTTTTATCATTTTATTTATCATTCAATTTGATCTGTCAGCATATTCAAGTTCATTAAATGGACATTCTTTCAGAAATGAAAGGTTGATTAAAATGATTGTCTTTCACAAGGCACCTGAATGCAAAGGCTCCAAGAAAAAACAGCAAAATGCTGCCAAGACAAAGATTCAGTTGGATGGGCGAGGAAGTCAAAAAGGTGAGGAGAGAGATTTAAAGTCATATTTTTTTTAGGGCTGTCAAATGATAAATCGCGATTAATCGCAACCAACATAAAAGTTTGTGTTTACATAATATAAGTGGGTGCACTGTGTATTATTATTTTATATATATAAATACACACACATGCTTGTATATATTTAAGAAATATTTCCATGTATATACTGTATACAGATTTATATATAATTTATATTATATATAAATATAAATATTTTATATATAAATAATATTTTTTTCTTAAATATGCATGCATGTGTGTGTATTTATATACATACAAAATAATTATACACAGTACGCCCACATATATATTATGTAAACACAAACTTTTATTTTGGATGTGATTAATCGTGATTAATCATTTGGCAGCCCTACTTTTTTTTTAATTATACTTTTGGTCAGGTATTGATTATGATAAGACATTTTCCCCATTCTTGCAAGTTCAGGACAGACATTTATGTAAAACCTCTTCACGGGTGAACATTGTTGTGTCAACAACAGGATATATCTACAGTAAAGTTATTCATAAGTTAACATTAGTTATATTAATTAGCATGAAAAAATAATGAACTGCACTTATACAGCCTTTTTTTAATCTTTGTTAATGTTAATATCAATATTTACTAATACTTTATTAGAATCTTGTTAACATTAGTTAATGCACTAACATTAACAAACAATGAACAGCTGTATGTCCATTATGTTAATAAATACAGTAACAAAGGTATGGCTCATGGTTAGTTCAGGTTGAACTATGTGGGAAGAAAGAATAGTGATCACCCAATATTGATTTTTTTTTTTTTTTATGGCCGAGAGTATATTTTTTGATATCTCAGAGGGCAGGGGGGGATGATGGCCGATATCACACTATTTTAAAGATAGTACAAACACAAACAACATTTGGCTGAAATTCAATGTATAATTTATTTTACTTAATATTTACAAAATTAGAAATGTATTCATTTCATATTCATTCTAATTACTGGCTAATTATAGTAGGCTATTAGTAAACATTGTAAGCAATGGTACATCTTACAGCAAGTCTGAATGCACTGGGATTAAAATTATTTCAAATAAAGACAAAGTAGCACTAATTTTCCAGTAATTGTAATTATGTAATTTTCCATAGAACATAGTGACCAATTGGATATAGCGCAGCATAGCTTTAAATCAAGGATATCGTGATTAAACCCAAAGATTTATTGGTGCAAACGGTCCTCATTGCATCCATCACATACGCACAAAATGTGTTTGAAATAACACCACGACATGCTCATGCTGAGCAACACGGCCTATATATTGTACAGGCAAATTAAATTGAGTAACAAACAACTTTTTCATGTTTAGTTGTCTCATAAGAGGCTGCGATGTCATGTCATGTTAGCAAAGTGAACTTAGCAAAGAACTGATATGTTGTGTGTGTGTGTGTGTGGGGGCATGAGGTGCCGGAGTGATAGCTTGGATCATATCAACAACTTAAAATACTCTTTCAGATAAGAGTAAGGCATCATTCAAAATGGTAAAATGTCTATTTTTATTTGTGTATCTTGAAAATAACAGCAAAGCGTAGTACTTTCTTAAAATAAAGAAAACAAATATGCTTGCTGTTTCGGTGTCCATGAACTTCTTCCAGAAGCACATAAAAAAGAGCCAAAATTCAGCAGAATAAAATGTCTCGCACAGACATGAAGATAGAAACCTTGAATTGTCTACTTTTAAGTGTCTACATTTGCCTTATTTGATGTTATATATGTCACTTTGCATATAGTATGTCACTTTGAAATGTAAAAAGTGAAAAGTACATTTTTAAAAATTTCAAGTAAACTAATACAGATTGAGTTCCACTCCACTTTTAGACATGCACTCGCAAACTTCCCTAAGCACTTCCCCTCGGGGGAATCTATGTTGCCATTTTAAAGTGTGTTACCTTTACACTTCAAGAAGTGAACGGGAAGGTTATATGGGCAGACCCTTATCACCTCGATTTTCACCGAGGGAGCGAATCTACTCCAATGTACACTTCAAGCAGGTCTATATCCCATAATTCAACTTGACTGTGACGTCACTGCAGATCACGTTTAACTGAAGTGTAGGCTATAATATTTTACTTATTTTGAGAATTAATCACTTAATAGGGCATAATTATTCATTATGTTTAGATTTAATCACATAATGCCATATATTCACAGTCAAAGTTTATCTACTTTTGATTTTAGTTTTGTTTTTCAGTTGTGTCATTTTCACAGACAGCAACATAGTGTCGACCTAGATCCGGCCCACAACTGGGCCGTGTGGAATCGGTAACGCTTCCTTTTACAGTACAGTACTTACAGTGTACTCAGCCTACCTACAAAGTACTGGCTAATATAAGGTAAGGTTTACTTACCTAGAAAGTACTGGCTAATATAAGGTAAGTACATGGAACAAGGGTAGGTTTTGGGGTAGGTTCAAGGTTAGTACTAGTTATTACCCAGTAATTGTAGTTACTAAAATAAGTATTTACATGGGTAACTGGACTGTAAAAGGAAGCATAACCCCACGTGCAGCAGATGTAGGCCAGACTTGGGCCAACTCTGTCTGGGTTATTTAACGGCAATAGGATTTTATATATTTTCTTCAACAACTTATGTACATATAGCATGGTGCATAAAACAAATTCATAAGTAAAAGAGGGGTTTAAATAATAAACCAGCTCCATAGTGAATTCCAAGTGATCAAGGGCTTAGTGTTTCATTTACCTTATGCACAAGTTTCGTCAGTAGTGGCCATTTGATTCGGGCAACATAAGCAATGCCGCACATCCAAGTTCACGAGATGAAGGGCATGCAAATTTGGAGTGGAAACCATAGGTGGATCGTGGAACCACGAGTGGAACGCATTCTCAACGCTTTCAAAATAAAAGTCACATCGGCCAAGCGGCTGATTTCAATTAGAAAAAGAACAAACTTTTTTGTATACATTTTTTTCACTTCCATGGTCCACAGGCTCTAAAATATAGTCTATGCTGTATTGTGGCATTGTTTTGTTGTTCAAAGCATTGAAAAATAGAAAAGCTTAAAATCGCCTTGGTTTGACTGCTGTGGTTCATTTAGTTTCCTTACTGCCCCTATTTATATATGAATTATTTTGCCTGCAGTGCCCGAGATGTCCCCGTGCGTGCGCTCGCGCGACTGTGAGGAGGGTCTGTGCTGCGCCTTGTATTTGACTGGCAGGAGGTGTCAGCGCGTGCCAGCTCTGGGCGAGGTCTGCCTGCTGCGGGGGCGCGCCAAATTCCGCCGGAGACTGGACCGCTGCGACTGCGAGAAGAGCCTGTCCTGCCGCGCGCTACCCGACGGCCCTCGCGGACAGGGAGTGTGCCATCCCGATCAGAGGTCCTAAAGGGACTGGTTGTTCACAGACATCTATGGAACTTTGCGTGAAATATTACTTTTCTGAACATTTTAATATTACGTGTTCTAAATGAGAATTTAGCGAGATACTAAACGGACACGGGTATGTTATATCAATTATATAATTAATTTGCTTTTAAAATGTGTAGAAGTACAAAAGGACAAAAAGGTAACATAAACACGCTGAAGAAAGTGCAAAATGTGGCTTTGTTTTTCTTTTCCTGCGCCTTTAAATCTGTACAAAAATTCGAGCTGAGCCTCGAGCGCCCTCTGTTAGGTGAATAAGTTTGCTGAGTCTTGTCTTTGTCCTTGGCATTTCCGAACACTCCTCCTGGAAGTCTATCAGTACTGCATCTCTCCTGTGTCTTTTGCCAAATTTATAATAAAGTGCTTTTAAAATGGCATTTAGATGTCTTTACACACTGTTAATTGTTGTTCAGAGGTAGCAAAAAAAAAAAAAAAAAGAAGCATTTTTACAGCAATTACACAACTATATTTTTGTAACCGGTGTTGTGCTGAGCCTGTGCTGAGCCAGACCTGACGCCATATTGAGTGAATAGTATTGCTATGAGACTATGCTTGAATACAATACTAGCCCTTAATCACTCTTAAAAAAGGACAACACTTAAGGTGTTTGGGGTCATTTTGACCCCAGACTTTTAAAGAGTGATTGCGTGAGGAAATAAACATTTTTTTAATACAGAAAACTATATATCATTTTTAAAATTCACTTCACAACTAATCATTTATGCTGTTTATTTTTGGAATTTTTTAAGTTTTCTACCTATTTACTGCACAATTACATAACTAGGCCTTAAATCGGCACATGAAGAAATCGGCACATTTTTTGAAGAAAAAACACTTAAATTATGATGATAATTAAATCTAAATAGTTTTTGGACATTGCTCTATGTGTTAGGGATAGAATACCATCAGTTTTTCTTATAGTTAAGGAATTAAAGTGCAATGACCACATCTATCCAATAGGGGTCCATAGAGACTCATTCATTTTCACTTCATTTTTCTTGATGCTTCAAATTCTCCTCACAACTTGATATATATATATATATATATATATATATATATATATTGTGAATTGCACAATCATATATATTTTGTGAATTGCACAAAATATTTTTGTCAAAATTAGAGTTTGTTGTTGTCTGATATATTTTGAATTATTTGTTTATGCAAATCAGTATACATACATTTGCATAAATATTACAAGTCAGCACTATGACATGAGTGTATACACACACTTCATTTTAGAAAATTATTTGTCAACAATTATTATTTTTTTTTGAACAAGACATTTTAGAACAAAATAAATTTAATAAACCAAGTAAATAAACCAATATAATACAAAACAGCACTAATAAACTGTAATGAACAGGATGCATACATGTGTGTGTTTGTGTGTGAGATAGAAAGCTTGTTCCACTTTGTTTATGCTCTAGGATCAGACCTTGATTTAAATGTATTTTTTTTTAGATTTATGCCAGTTTTGTTTGTTTTATTTGCCAATTTCTGCAAAAATGCTCTCTGTTGCAGTCATGACGTGTGTTTGTGTGTGCGTGCGCATGAGATAGAAAGTTTGTTCTACTTTCTATTTATGCTCTAGGACCAGACCTTGGTTTATACAATATGTGGAACATTTCAGATTTATAATGGATTTACTTTAATTTTTTGACAATCAAAAAAAACATTTTTTTTTCATTTTCCCATTCCTTTTCAATGTGGGGTCATTTTGACCCCAAACAGCTTAAATGGTAATTTTTTTACACACCTTTAGAACAACCAAATCAAGCCCAGTTGTTTATGCATGTTTAGCTAGATTATGTAGGAAAAGTCACAGAGTTTCATGTCCCTGAGATGAAGGGAACATTTAAAAAAAAAAAAAAAATATCAAGGAAAAGTCCAGTGGGGTCATATTTACCCCAAACAGTGATTAAGGGTTAAGACGTTGCAGACAGGTCACAATAGTAGGTATTACGGTAATATATATATATATATGAAGAGTTCAGATGCAAAAGCCTCTAAGTGCCATTTGAAATTTTCTTCTAAAATGATCATTTTTATCAAGCTTATATATTCAAGTTCAGTAATTTCACTTAAATGACAATTAATAGGTAATCCTCATTGCAATTTAAGTGAAATTACTGAACTTAAATATACAAGCTTGATAAAAATGATCATTCTAGAAGAAAATTTCAAATGGCACTTAGAGGCTTTTGCATCTGAACTCTTCATATATATATATATATATATATATATATATATATATATATATATATATATATATATATATATAAAAGAAAAAAAAAATTCAATGATTTTGCATCCTCTTGGAAATGTAATATGTTCCACCAGGAAACTCTGCATTCCCTTGCAAAAGCATTGAAATTGAGGGAACACAAAAAGTTCCTTGGTGGAACGCATAGGTTTTGCAAGTGAATGCCAAAATATTAAACAAAACAAAGCTTCAATAAATGGTTCACCCAAAAACAAGTTAATATTCTAGCAGGTCTCTTCCATTTAGCAAACATTATTTAGGGACCATGGCTCTTTTTATACTTGCACACCACATGGTATATTCACACTTTTAAAGCCACACAATGTCATACATCTGAAGAATCGAGTTAAGTTTCCTGGAGAGAAAGTCTGTTAACTCAACACCGGATTCAGTTAGCGCTGTACCCCTAAATACATTACTTCACCAATTACTAGACTTATGAGCTGGATCAGAAAAGTTGATAAAAAGCCAAATCAAAAAGGTCACTCAAGTTGGCTTGCATATTAATCAGAAGCAACAAGACTTAAGTCTCAAGCAAAAATGAGAAATTGAAAGAGGTATAAGTTTATCATTGTTCCCCTTTATTTTCAGACTTTGATACAAATTAAAGGCCTACAGGACTTGATCTGCAAATGGAAACAAAACAAAGGCAACTCAGACAAAGATAGACGACTGAAGGACGTGGCGGTGCGTTCATGGTTGGGTGGGTAGTAGAACTTGGATGGTAATGATGCGGTTAGCGGCAGGATTTAAGAAAGGGCACTAAGGGGGGGGGGGGGGGGGCGGGGGGGTTGGGCTAGACTAGGGTTTGGGTGAATGTTAGTGGTAGAGGCGTTTACAGCTGGCCACAGTTAGCAATGACAATCTTGGCACTGGTCTTTCCACTGCTAGAACCATAGCTCTCCACTTTCTTGATGACATCCATGCCCTCCACAACCTGCCCGAAGACAACGTGCTTGCCGTCCAGCCTGGCAGAAAGAAACAGTGAGGGGAAAAGGTCAGGATACTCCACAGCATGGATCCAGGAGTGATTTAATGCATGGTCATTCACAAATCTTTTGCTCACCATGAAGTAAGAGCTGTGCAGATGAAGAACTGGGAACCGTTGGTGTTGGGGCCAGCATTGGCCATGGACAGGCAGCCAGCACCAGTGTGTTTCAGTGTAAAGTTCTCATCTTCAAACTTGTTCCCATAAATGGACTTGCCACCAGTTCCATTATGATTTGTGAAGTCACCTGCCTGTATTCAAAGGTCTCAAGATTAGAACCGAACATCAAAAATCTACCAAGACCACAGAACGCTTTTGGGACTAACTTCCATACCTGGCACATAAAGTCGGGGATAACACGATGGAAGGTGGATCCTTTGTAGCCAAAACCAGGCTGACCTGTGCACAACTGCCTGAAGTTCTCTACAAAATGACAGACAGGTGATGGGTACTTAATAAAAAACAAGTAAAAAAATAAATAAAATAAGTAATAATTATATATTTAAATTGATATAATCCCACTCCACCCGGAGTGTGGCTTCCTCTTGGGCTCTATATATATAAATACCTGCAGTTTTGGGAACGACATCAGATCTCAGCTGTAAAAAACAAAACAAAAAAACAAACAATTTCAAACATTGAGCAAACATTTAGAATGACAGCAACTGCAATAATGTGTTCAAGTGCGTGACTACGTCATACAGGAAGTGCATCAAACTAGAAACAAGCTTGTGTGGACCATCTTCATGCGACCGCACTGCAGCCTGACAAAACCGAAACAATGCGGAAGACAAAATTATCTGGGCATTAAAGGCAGAGCAGCACATTATACATTGTTTTGCTCGCACAAATTTTAGCAACAGTAAGTTACATATTTGAGTGCTCATAATTATCCTAACCACGCGCGTTTGTGACACTTCCAAGTTTTACTAACGTTAGACTAGAACTAAAATGGCCGCTCAGAAAACACTTTTACTAACGCAAGGAATGGTGAGTGAAAACACTGCGTTCTTTAAATTTCCTTCATCCAAATTAATTTCAAAATTAGTTAAAATCAAAATCACAACTGCATAAAGTAAAAAAAACCCGCCGGTAATGAAATAAAATTGACTAGTGTATGGAAATCTCCGCTAGGCTGCGAGGACAGCATCCTCCCATCCCCCCCTCTCCCCGGCGAACTTTCCAGAACATCTTTCCACAGAGATTGCAGGATGCGAGTTCCGCAAACAGGGGATTTACAATTTTTATAAATCACTCACTAAAGCCGAAACTTTCTTGTAAAAATTGTTTTGAGTTTCCCTGGGGTTTAAACTAAGTTTGGACTGAGCAAAATAAAATCGCCTTCAGGGAATCTGGGTTAAACAAAAGAGCAGAGGCCTGTTCATTAAATGCACACTCATGCGTTACATATTTCTGCAGTTTTCCCCAAAGCAAGCGCTGGAACTGCACGGTTTCTGCTCATTATGTTATACTCTTCGTATGAGAAGTAACTTATTCGGTAGCATTCAAGAATATTAGCAGCGTTACAAGCAGCACCAAGCGGCCTGCGGCGCGTGCTTATTGTTGCAGCTTCATTTGCAAAGAAGTGATATAACAAAATGAGTTTAATGCAAATAAATACCTCAAAGCGTCACTATGGAAAATAACGTTAACAATTTTATGTCCGACTGATGAAGTCTAACATTAAAACCCTTCATACTGCCAGGTTCCCAACATAACCAATGTAACTTACGCTGCACAATGCCGCAAATTTTAACATGGGCTTAAAATAGAAATAATCAGCAAGTAGATTTGGCCGAAAGTGTAACATCGTTAGGTTAATGAAAAACAGACAGGGGACAAACAGTTCCACATAGGTTTGCCAAGGTAATTTCACAAACTGGCTAAGCATAACTGAATCATGAGATTTGTTCAGCAGAAATGCAAAACACTTAAACGGTACACGGATATTAAAGTTATGCAGCACAGTAGGGTTTAGGTGCGCATTTCATTCAGTAGCCTAGCGCATGCGGCTATCGATGAGATCAGTTGCAGGAAAAAATGTATGGGAGTTATTTCTTGCAATAAGGCGAAGGTGGAATTATTGGGTGGAACTTTACCTCCATAATCACTCTTCCAACTTGGTTGCCGTTGGCGGTGATATCGAAGAAAACTCTAGGCCTTGCCATGGCTTTAAAATATTTTGCGCTTAGATGATGCTAGGCTAAAGCGCGCTAACCGTGTCTCTGGCTGCCTTGGAACGGAGGAAAGACCGCATTCAGGCCGCTAAGCTATATAATTACAGGAAAGGGACGTCACGAAGCTGCATCTGTCCAATCAGAGCGTGTCGATGCTTTGAAAGACACAAATATGAACCAATGAAATATCTTTATTGAGAATTTACAATCGACATGCGCTTTTGGGCATTTGTGCATGCGGCGTGTGTGTTCTGCTGTTAACATGGGGGTTAAAATTTCAGTCCTGCAAGTGTTTAGTTCCAACCCTGCTCAAACACGCATATCTGTAGTTTTCAAATTACCCCGAATAACTTGATTAGCTGGATCAGGATGCGTTTAGTTTAGAGCTTCTCTTTATGCATGTATGGTTTATAATATAGAAATAGTACAATATGTCGTTAATATATAAAAAAACACAAGTCTTCTCGTCTAGTAAAACCATGGATCTAGAGCAGCCTTCTTCAGGCTTTTTGAATGAATTCAACACAATATTAAGAGGCTGAGGCACCTTGGTGGGTTCTTGTCTCCTGGTTGAGAACCACAAGATTATATTAGCATAGGTTGTCATCCCTAAACAAATTTGGTCATTGGTCATTACACACAATCCTGTTTTTCATAACTAGTATTAAATGACTTCAGACATTTGAGAAGATTATGAGTTTATTGAATGAAGCTAAACCATTACAAGAACCTAAAAAAAAAAATTCCTCAAAAAAAAAAAAAAAAAAAAACAATAAATAAAATCATTTGCTTTTTCTTTGAAAAAGCCAAAAAGATGTCATTGGTTTTTATTTAAAAGAGCGACCACAAATGTGTAATTCTGTTTTACATTTGAAATGTTCCTGCTGCTGGGCTGTATGGCACAAGTTATCAGATGGCTAGGATGGTTGTGAAGGGATTTTTAGCTGCACTAGGCTGCATCACTGATTAGCCAAGTGTGCAGGGCATACAATGCTATAGATGATACTGGATGGGAACAGAGGCACATACTGTAAAGAATTTTCCACACTGTTCTGATTTTGACATCAAGACTTTCCTTCCCTGAATACAAATTCATTTTTACATAAATACAATCAAACAACGGCAACATCCACTTTTAAAGAACCAACTGTTTTTTTGTCTTATCAGAAAACAGCGCAAAGGTACAGATAAAGTGTACTTTTTCCTACTTACTTTACAATCTTTTCCACTAATGAAAAAAATGCAAATGCATGTCCCAACATTCTCCCTTATTCTAACAAAATAATAAAAATAAAATAAAAAAAAAACATAAAAATTAAAGCCTTAGTGCAGTTGAGAGTTGGGATGCAAGTAGCATACAGAAATCATGACAACCCTACATGAAAGCTTAAGAAAAAGTGAGTTTGGGGACAATATTGTATGCTGATTCTTAATAGGATTGGAACAGTACTTTGGTTGAAAATACATTAGGTCCATTAAAATTTGTGCTGTTTATTTATTTGTTCAAGCAAAAGAATTTGTATTTTCTGTGGTTTAATATATTTTGGTGTTGCTGAACTGGGCAACAATGGTGACAAAGACTGAACTGAAAAACTCAGATACCTGATACTTAACACAGGAGAAACAGTATGTATTACTATTATTCATGGGATGATTATAATGGTTTTGTGTAGTGTATTTTGTTGCCGGGTGAATGGGGTATTTGTGAGATTTTGTATTCTTGTTGATTGGAGGACAGATTTAGATGTGGTCTTTGAAGGCGTCCAGGTTAAAGGCAGTGTCGAGGAAACGCTTCAGCTCCAGAAGATGGGTGTTCTTGTTGCCAGTGGCTGGGGCAGCGGCAGGCTCACGACCAGCATAGCTGTGCACAGGAAGACACAGTGAAGATTTGTGAGAATATAGAGCAACCGGAGTGTCACAGCTCTATATGAGAAGACGAGAGTTTACCAGACAGGCTTGGCACGTTCAATGGTGGTGCGCATGCGGGGCTTGACGTAGTCATAGTATCCCTGGTTCTTATGCTCCTCTTGACACCAGACCAGGTCAGCATTGGGATATTTCTCAGTCTCAGCCTTCACCAGGTCAAATGGGAAAGGAGAGAGCTGGGGAGGTGCAAAAGTATGAATCAGTTTTACAATATATAGGCCTTTCCTGAAAGAATGCAGGCAAGCAAGCACTGTCGATCTTCTACTGAAGATTATGGTACCTGCTCAATGCGAGTGATAGCCACAGAGTTCTCCATGTTGCGTAATTTTCGTTCACGTGTGAGCTCGTAATAGATTTTCCCTGTACAGAAGACAAGGCGCTTCACATCTGAGGGGTTTTGAGCTGGGGGTCCATCATCTGAGATCACGCGCTGGAAATGAGTGCCTGAAGAGAAAAGCATTTTGACGTTTATTAGCATGATAACAGGAGTGGTTTACATCCATTACAGCCACTCCAACAACCTTTATTGCCAATTAAATAGCCCTGTTCTGAACCCTCTGTATCACTGTTATATCGGAGGGTGCTTTCACATCTGCAGTTCGGTTCATTTGGTCCAGACCAGAGGTGAAAAATTATACTTTGTAGCATTTTTCAGGGGTTTTGGTTCGTTCTCACACCACACTGATTGCTCTGGTCCGAATCAGTTGATGAAACAAAATCAAAATATAGTCACGTGACATCCACATTACTCGTTGGCCACATTTCAGGGGTTTTGGTTCGTTCTCACACCATACTGATTGCTCTGGTCAGAATCAGTTGATGAAACAAAATCAAAATATAGTCACGTGACAACATCCACATTACTCGTTGGCCACATATGTCTTGAACATATTTCCATAACTGCACTTCGATTGGTCAGAATTAACTTGCGGGAATATTCCAACAGAACTCCTGGAAGTAAACAAAGAGGAGCAAAATACGACTGACGTGCTGTTTCTGAACATACATTGTGAGTGAATTCTTAAGCTTTATCCTTATGCAAATCCCTTCATAAACAACAAAGTATAGACGCAATACCTCTACCTACTGTCTTCACACCTGCCCAAACGAACCGCACCAAGGGGGAAAACGAACTCTAGTGCGATTCAACCGAACTAAATGAGGCAGGTGTGAAAGCACCCTGAGAGATGCATGCACAAAACTCCTTTACAGCCAGCTCACACAGGTGAGTGTAGAGAGAGAGAGATAGAGAGAGGGGAGCATGGAGATAAGAATTGTGGGTAATGCAGACATACCATCCCCTCCATGCCATGTGGCAGCAATAAGACGATGCCATTCTGGTGGACCCATTTAGCTTGGCCAGGGCAAGTATGTATGTGTGTGTGTGTGATGTGATCTGGGAAAACCCGTCGGATGTCACGCTGGTACGTTTTCAGTAAAGTCTAAATATAGATTGAATGTCAGTTTTTTGTCAAAATTGGGTTTTTATTAAATTATTATTCTATAACATCTTGTTTATCATCTCTGAATATATCTTGGGAAAATGAAAAAAAAAAAGCGATTTATAATGGCCAGCTGAAAAGACTGTGTTTCTCTTTAAGAACACGCAGACGGAGTGGAGGGGCAAAAAGACAATATCTCCCGTTTAGCTCTCTTTCTCTTAACACTACAAAGACAGTTCACCTATCAAACTAAACCACATAGAATAGAACAGACTGGACTAGAACAGTCCAGTCCTGGGTGAACTACAATGGCTTGCACGCAAGTTTTTATTTATTTATTTTCATTCAGTGTTATCGTGTGGTCTGATGCGGAGCACAAGAGAACAACAGAGTTTGAATCTGCTTGCTTAAAAGATCTTGCTCGCCTCTCAATCGTCCAATTTCAAAACGGTTTTCACAGGATGAATTTTGAGTTTGTGAGCTTTCGAATGGTACCTCATCTATGATTATTACTAAAATATGAGATATTAAAAAGGCAATAAATAAAGAGTGCCAGTTGTCCCGCTAACAGGACGTAACAGTTAATTAAACCGTTTTTTCTCAAAACTCAGTTTCTGAAAATCTAAATAAAAACAGATTTGGAAAGGGCTTTGAACTCAGCTTTAATAGGGTCTCAAAACCTGTAATGTGTCCAATTTCACCATGTGGTGGGTTTTCCCAGATCGCATACTGTAACGGTCACTTTGCGATTTTATGTTAATGATGTAATATGAGAACTGCGCATGTGCATGTGTGTCAGTTAGATTTGATGGGTGAGGAGGAGAGATAACCGCTCTGCTAACTTTTGTATTCTTTCTTTTATTTTCTTTCTTGTAGTGTGACCAAAGTTGGATGTTTTGTTTTGTATACTTTTTCCCACTCGATCTACATGTATGCGGACGTCTGATTTCCTCCAACACCTTGACGTAACAGTTATTGTTTTTTTCTCTCTATCTGGGCAACATCAACTTTGCGTTACAATACACACATATACATACACACTGACCAAAATTATAAACGCAAAAAAAATCTCATTATCAAAAAAATTCATATTGGCTGACCACTAATGAAAACTTTCCTTCTCATTTGTTGTTTATCTATGCCGCATTTATTTCTCCGTAAATGCGGCAGTGGAAAGAATGGTTTCTGACCTGGTAGCATCTGGTCAAAGCTAGACTTGGCTTCCGGATGACGCAGAAGAGATTTGGGGGTGAAAATAATAAGCTAAAAAAAAAAAAAAAAAAAAAAAAAATGAATAAATAATTCAGTTAAAATTCTAATTGTTCATTTAAACAACAATAATGCATTAGATGAATTTTTTAACAAATGCTCTCAAGACAGCTGAACTCACAGGTTTCCTGAAGGGAAGAAGGATCTGCCTCCTCATCACATGGAAATAGTTGGCAGGATTTGAACAGTTCACAACAATCCAGTTGCAGTCATACAGCTGACGCACCTCAAAGTCATCAGTGATTTTCTGAAGTCGAAATAAAAGGTACATATTCACTCTGAGAATGTCTATGAAATCTTTGTATTTGAACGCTTAGAGACATGTTAGGTAGCCAGTCTTACAGGGTTAAAGTCAGGGTCATCATTGCACATCTGCAGGAAGCGCTCTGGACGGGCAGATGAGTGCTCTGGACCCTGTGAAGGAACAAAACTCCTTTACAGCCAGCTCACACAGGTGAGTGTAAAGAGAGAGAGATAGAGAGAGGGGAGCATGGAGATAAGAATTGTGGGTAATGCAGACATACCATCCCCTCCATGCCATGTGGCAGCAATAAGACGATGCCATTCTGGCGGACCCATTTAGCTTGGCCAGGGCAAATGAACTGGTCTATTATACACTGAGCTGTGTTATGGAAGTCTCCAAACTGGGCCTCCCACAGAACCAGAGCATTGGGACTGGCCATGGCAAAGCCCAACTCAAAGCCTAAGGGACGAAGAAAAGAAAGAAAACACAAGTTTCTAAGAGCGTCAACCTTCAATTAACTGCAGAGATAATTTACCATGCATGGAGCATCTGAATACCTAGAACTCCATACTCAGACAGAGAGCTGTTGCAGACAGTGTATGGGGCTTGGTTAGGGGATATGTGGTTCATTGGGATGCAAGTCCTCTTGTCCACATTTTGATCATGAAGAACATGATGACGGTGACTGCAAATGCAACAAACAACAGGTCAGTAACCTCTTACACTGAGCTGAAATCCAAAATAATGCTGCATTTGAATAGTGGCTAAAATAAAAAGGTCTATCAAACAGAAAGATCTGCCGTTACTACACATCTACATTTAAAGATAATATTATTATGGTAATTCTAAAAATTGATTGATTGAATGATTTTGAATACTGAATGATTGTGAATGTTGTTGTTTATACCTGAAGGTTCCTCTCTCCACATCTTGGCCACTGAGACGCACATGGATGCCCTCCTTGAGCAGAGAGCCAAAGGCCATGTACTCTCCCAGAGCCCAGTCCACCATCCTGTTCTTGATCATTTCAGCACGGCCCTTTAGAATACGACTCAGACCTTTACACAAAGGAAAGACGAGCATTTTTGTAACAGAACATGAAATGTGTGCATATTAATGTACTATTTTGTATGTCTAGCGTACCTCCATTAGGCATGTGACAGTATCAAATAAGTTGTCATACTATAAAAGGTTTAATAACTTTTTTCTTACAACAAAAATAACTGCACTTTTTGTGTATAGTTTGTGTATTTAAATGTTCAGAGTAAACAAACAACAACAACAACAAACAGATTAAAGTGCAAAAGGATGATAAAGAATAGGTAACACTTTTAACTGAGATTAATCAATGCGTTAGAAGTATTTTATGTAAGGGATAATGTGCATCCAGCTGGTTGTTATCTCAGAATAACCCCCAACAGGGTGATGAGGACACCGACGTGAAGCGGAGGGATCCTGCATCAGCCAGAAGGAAAAATGTTCCTAGAAAGCGTATAGAGCTGCTGACTTCAGAAAACAAGATGAGCCTGTGTTACCTGTTTTCAGCGGGACGCTGGACGGCATGATTGCTCTGTGGAATACTTGATTTTGATTGGTCAATCACACCGTTAATGTTAGTTTCAACATTTAATAATATATTGAGCTAACATTGATCAGTTGTAGCTTTTAACTAACGTTATCAAAGATTATTACACTGACCAATCAGAATCAAGTATTCCACAGAGCAGTGTAATAAGCTTTGATAACGTTAGTTAAAAAATACAATGATCAATGTTAGCTCAATATTATTAAATGTTGAAACTAACATTAACTGAGATTAATAAATACTTAGAAGTATTTTATTGTTAATGTTAACTAATAAATTAACTAATGTTAATTAATAGAGCCTTAATGTAAAGTGTTACATTTTCAATCAATATCTAGGACATGTTATAGTCCAGATTAAAATGTTTAATTTTGCCGCCTTGACTGTCAAGAAGAAGTCTGCTGTTAAGCTCACATTAGTGCGGGCTCAGCAAAAGTGCGCATCAAAAGAGCATATCGACCACAAATGTGCATATGAAGTGTGCCATTTGGGACAGGGCCAAAGTGACATGACTCTTTTGTTTATGTGGTTACAGGGGAAACAGCTGCATTTCTGTTGTTCCATAAGCACCATCTGCTGTCAGAGAGTGAATGTGCATGTTCATTCAGTGCGTCTCCTTCACTTGTCTGCCATGTTGCTCATGTTGGGCTTGTTTACATCAATGCGTGTGCGACTTCCTTGACGCAGCATACAAGCAGTATTATACATTTTAACCGGTTGAAAGTATTCTTAAAATCCATTGTAAAGAATCTGAATAAGTAATTCTTCATGGCATTTTAAAGTGCCCACGATAACTATACCACATGTTCATTATTGAGATATCATATTTCCATATGTCAGCACATGTCTAACCTCCATGAATTGTGAAATCCTCTACAGGTACTGATGACGCCACTAGTCCGATGTTGGTCAGGTCCTCCTCTGGCAGACCGGTGGACGGGTAGCTCATGCTCTTCGGCTGGCCATCCAGAGTAAAAAAACCTGCAAACAAAACACAATGAATATGCTCCTAATAAGCAGCAACAAAATGGGGGCATTTTTCTTTTCGACTATCAACAAATTCTAGTACATATTGCAACTCATTCTGAACCTCCCACTTGGTGACTGCAAGATGTAACCAAAGATAAAAGAGGGAAATACTATCTTTACACATGTAAGGTTTAATAAATAACTTAAGGTCGGGATAAAATGGAAATTGAAAATTATTTTATAACTTCATATTATAAATCTTATTGTGAAGGAATCATATGTGTTTGAATAATGAAATCAAGGTAAAAATATATAGTAAATAAAACAATGAATGAATGAATGA
Organism: Pimephales promelas; assembly: GCF_016745375.1. Next base: position 445,130 of record NW_024121123.1, read on the forward strand.
ATGAAAGTTTTTATTTCGAACATGTAGAAAAAAAAAACAAAAAAAAACAAAAAAACAATACATAAAACAAAGAGAGAGAAAAAAAAACAACAACAATTTTTTTTTAACTTATACATGTCCGAAAAGGAGTAGGAAGAAGCATAAGCTTATTCAATCCTACCCCATCTTCAACTAATTATAACTAATTAACCGGTTGACCGAATATTTTGATCTATTTGTCTCTAAACACCAAAAACAAAAACAACATACATATCTACCTATGTGTATATACATCTTCAAAAAAAAAAAAATTACATAAGAGAGAATAAATAAAAAACTAATAATAATAGTAATAATAAGAGAGAAAAAAAAAAGAAAAATATATAAATAAACTATCACCTAACTAATAATATTCATCCTCTCTATACCTTTCAAATATCATATTTTTACAATGCTTTTTAAACTGAGTCATACTTGGCCATTGTTTAAGTACTGAACTTAATCTGTTCCACAACTTCACTCCACATATCGAAACACAAAAACTTTTTAATGTTGTACGTACACATAATTGTTTAAAGTTGCTCTCACCCCTAATATTATATCTCCCTTCTCTATTAAAAAACAGTTGTTGAATATTACCAGGGAGTAGGTTATTTTTTTGCTTTATACATTATTTGTGCTGTTTGAACATAAACCAGATCAGTAAATTTCAACGTCTTGGATTTTAAAAATAATACATTTGTGTGATCTCTATAACCAACACCATGAATCATCCTTATGGCTCTTTTTTGCAACTTAAATAAAGATAATAGTCTGCATCTGTAAGTATTACCCCAAACCTCCACACAATAGTTTAGATATGGTAATATCAGTGTACAGTAAAGAATGTGGAGTGATTTGTAGTTCAGAACATGTTTCGCTTTGTTTAATATTGAAATACTTCTTGAAAGTTTATTGTATACATGTTTTATGTGAGAAATGAAATTCTTAATTCAATAATATATGTGTTTATACACACCTGGCCAGGGGGAGTCCAGCCAGTGCTTGATGTGGAGGATCTTCTCATCCTTTGAGCGAGCATGAGCTTCCTCACAAATTTTGTCATACTTGGCAATCTCTTCCTATGGACAGAGATGAGAAAAACTTTATGTGGACCGCTGAAGATACTGGGCAGCAACTTGTATCTGGGTAAAACTGACTGACCTCATACTCTTGTCGTGAAACGGCACCTTCGGCGATGAGCTTCTCAGCATATTTCTGAAGAACACCTTTCTGCTTCTTGATCTGTTTGTACATCAGTGGCTGGGTGAACATGGGCTCATCCATCTCGTTGTGGCCCATCCGGCGATAACATACCTAATGGAAAGAAGTCATTTGCCTTACTGACGTCACAAACTTCCAAAACATGACAAGTGTAAATTAAAGACACAAAAAACACTCTCTCACCAGATCCACCACCACATCTTTGTGGAAGGTGGCTCTCCACTCTGCGGCCACATTGCACACGTACATCACAGCTTCAGGATCGTCTGCGTTGACGTGGAATATGGGGGCATTGACCACACGGGCAACATCAGTCGGATACGGCGAGGAGCGTGCCATACGAGGATCTGTGGTGAAACCAATCTGAGAAAGAGAAGCAGAGGTGTATTAAGATGATATTTGGTGGGGGATGTTACATCACACGTGGAATTGTTTGTGCACAAATACCTGGTTGTTGACAACCACATGCACAGTGCCATGTGTGGTGTAGGAGGGCAGATCGCTCAGATGGAAGGTTTCATAGACAATGCCCTGACCTGCGAATGCAGCGTCACCATGGATGTGAATGGACATCACCTGAAAACAAAAACACAGCAGTTCGTTCGATCTGAGCTCATCATAACTGATCCATTTACAATACATCCTAAAAGTACAAAGGATGTTTAGATATTAAAAGTCTCATCAATGCAGATTTATTGGTTATGTTATGGACAGATGTCTGAACTAGTTTGTTCAAATAAATTAAAAATAAAATACTAAGATCAATCGTTTAAGATCTACAAATGAATTTAGGCATTAACGTACAGTATGAAAAAAGAATAGAAATTTCTGCTCAAGTTTACAGTGTTATTAAATTATTAGTGTTTTTTAAAGATTAACTTTACTGAGCATTAGATGGCACGGATATGCGTATTTAGACAACCTGCTTTATTAATTGAACTGTAAAAAATTATATGTATGAACACAAATTTCTACAAAAGGACCTGTTAATGGAATATTCAAAAAATTGTTTACTTTATAATAAAGTTGTCTGTATTTAGTAGATTGTGTTTAACACATTAAAGAGTAATGATCACTTCTACATACAAAAGGTAGAGAAATTCTGCACTGTAATCGGATAATAATATTTTTTGGTAATTGGGTCGTTTCTTAAAAAATGGTATCGATGCATCCCTATCCGTCAGTAAACGTGTTATGGCTGTCTGACGGGAGATAAAATAAAAAATAAACAGGAATTTTCCAACTTTCAAACGATTTATAACCACTTTGAACACATTGTCATATTAGCCAGTAATGGATGTTGAAAATTCAAAAACAATGTTTTTAAAAGTTTTTCAAATTTGTAATAATATTTTACAATATTACTGTTTTACGGTGTTTTTTTTTAAATTAATTTATCACACAAGTCGCACTAGTTTGATGCAGTTTACATCTCACCCGATTGCCATCTGTGTCTCCACAGTAGAACTGATCTGCCTTAGTCTTGCCCTGCACCACCGGGTTCACCGCTTCTAGATGGGAAGGGTTGGCCACCAATGACAAGGTAATATTCCTGTCAGTCACACGATTTATCCTCCTGTGGTACATGCCCAAGTGGTACTTGACATCTCCTGAACCCTGTTACAGGTACCAACACGATTATCAGAACAAACATACTATAAGTTCATGAGATTCCAACAAAGTGTATATAGACAAAAACGTCACTGACCTCATCAGCAGCTTCCAATTTAGAGTCAAACTGACAGAAAATCTGCTCCAGTTCCTTACGGATTACATTGGCAAGCACATTCAGACGTCCTCTACAGTGACAGACAGAAAGAGAGTTTATAATTGATTCCATAAATCACCAGAAAAGCATATAGCCACTGTAAAGTCAGATATTTTCCATTTCCCCCTCTATAAATTAGCATCTCTTCCTCTACCTGTGAGGCATTCCCATGATGACAGCATCTACTCCATTCTTGCTGGATTTATCAATGATGGTTTTTAGTGCAGGGATCAGACTCTCACAGCCCTCCAGCCCAAAGCGCTTCTCAGATGACCATTTCCTTTGCAGGAACTCCTCAAACCTGCAATAAACATAAAATATGGGTTTCAACAACATCTTTTTAAAGGTACCATGAAATCAAAATTGTGCCCTTGTATTCTTTAATCAATATAATTTCCCCTCCCTCTTGCGGCAACATCATAATTGCGGTTGAAGCCACTTAATAGTTGTGCTGGACATGTCTGAAATAATATTTGATCACCATTTTTAAGATATAAACATTGATCAGTGAACATTAACAGAAGCTCAACCGAACCTGCTTGATGCGCGAGAACAAACCTCCTGCTCAAACGTGCTGCGTAACACGTGAGAAGAAACATTATTGGTTCTTGCGGAAGTTCAAACATGCTTAACACACAAGAATGAACCTCATTGGTTCTCACACATCAAGGAAACATGCTTGAGTTTTTGGAAGGCCATCAAAGCGCATCTTTTTACGATTAAAGTGCTCCATTCGTCTCCGGGGGTTAATAAAACAAGTCTGAAGTGAAGCGATGCATTCGTGTAAGAAAAACATCCATATTTAAAACTTTATTGACTAAAATAACTAGCTTCCGGCAGATGGCCGTACACATCAATTTACGCCAAAAGAGTAACCCTGAACTTGACGCACAACGTAATGACAGCAACACCTCTCAAGGTTCAAACAAACAGGGCTGGGCAACCACGTTCATCATTACTTTGTGCTCAAAGTTCAAGGGAAGTGGTTCAGATGGATTGTATTCATCTGAAAGAAGAATGTCCTACACACCTAGGATGGCTTCAGGGTAAGTAAATCATGGGCCAATTTTCATATTTGGGTGAACTATCCGTTTAACCGTAAACTGTTTCTTTCGGACATGTCCAACATACTGAGAACCAATGAGCTGGTGATACTGAGCATGCGAACAGTATACATACTATGACTGTAACAGCACTGTCTGACTCTGAACTGATGCTGTGCAGATAGTATAAGGACGGGTGAACCAAGGACTTGAATGAATTTGGCGAAATGTAAGTTTATTTAAGAATAACAATTAAAACGTACTGGAATATGCATAGTAACTAGTTATATTAAACAACATTTTTATTAAAACATGCAATAACTGCTCAGTCAAAACATGCAAATGAATTTTACTATTGACTTTTGTGTATGCAAGTTCTATTTAAAGTTTTTATGAGCTGGATCATTATATTCACTTTATATTGGGTGCATTAGTTGCATAACTTAATGTAAGAAACTCTTCCAAAATAATGACAATGATGATTATTTAACTGAAGTTATGATCACAAATGACTTTATTTGAATGTGTTTGAGTGCATTTTCATAGGTTAGGATGATACAATTGACGCATACATTTCACGGTGATAACTATTAATCGGTTCTGTGCAGATTTTGCTCATCTCAAAAATCATAATATAGCATTTATAAACCTACACTAACACAGGTGAATACATCAGACTTCAAATTAAAGTTTAAACCCTCGCTCTAGGTTTGCATGATTTGATGTTCACACGTTCTTGTTCCAGAAATTACAGCAACTGTGGCATTTTGTTTGAAAATAAGTGGCCAAAATGGACATTTGAATTAAATGATGTTTGGCCAATATTAAACAAGGATTTGATCATGCTGTAAAGTGCAACAACAACAATCACCCTGATTGGTGCCCTCCGAAGGCATTTGTTATAATAAATAATTGTACATAAGTTGATTGTTAAAATACATAATATTACAAACAGTGTTGTTCAATAAAACCATAAAATTACTTTCTTTGATTACTTTGTGTAAACTTATTGCCTCATTGTTATTATATATGTATAAAGTAATTTTAAAGGTATTCTATTTGTATTACCACCAAAAATATGATCAGATTACAGTCAATTGTCAAAAGAATTGACAAATTTCTCTACCAAAATAATTGATAGTGACAGCCCTAGATTAGATAAATGATGAGTAAAATGCATCTGCGTTGTTCTGTCTAAAAAAAGACTATTTTTCCAGTCATATTTTGTCATTGAATATTTGAAGAGTTCAGATGCAAAAGCCTCTAAGTGCCATTTGAAATTTTCTTCTAGAATGATCATTTTTATCAAGCTTGTATATTTAAGCTCAGTGATTTCACTTAAATGGCAATGATAATTACCTGTTAATTGTTATTTAAGTGAAATTACTGAACTTAAATACACAAGTTTGATAAAAATCATCATTCAAGAAGAAAATTTCAAATGGCATTTAGAGGCTTTTGCATCTGAACTCTTCATTTATGCCCACTGAAGTGCCTTGAAACATGCAGCATTATTCAATGTGTTGACAATTTGCACTGAAACAGGAAGACAGGGCAGGACATATCAAACAGCTCCTCCCCTTTTTAAAAATAGCCAATAGCCAATAGTTTATCTCACAGCTAGGTCAGAGCTGTCCGATATGTTTTCTGGTATGTGCTGACTCGCAAATATGATATTCTCTGTGCTATTGTGTCTCTGGAACAGAGCAGACTGTGTGCACGCTGCGGTGGCTCACGTGGCACTAAGTAAAACCAGACTTTATTTGCCCCCGTGTTAAGCATATTTACTCTGTCTGAATCATTCCCTATCCTTGTTATAGTTCCATTCACCTTGTAGAAAATAGTAAATGTGTGAACAAGTGACCAATTTCAGCCGCAGCTTCAGCGTCAATTTGTAGTGTAGGTGCTTTAGATTCTAGAGAGCATTTGATTGAACAGGAAATCCGATGAGAAGCTGAAGTGCAGAGTGATGTCTTCAAAATAATTCATCCATATTCATCCATAAGTTTTGAATGCTTATACAGGGATTAAATTGAAATTTTTTTTTTCAGGCCAAGTCACATTTCTTTAACTTTATTTAAATAGTTGAGACCAATAGCGTTTTAAGTGGAGATGTTTTAAACCACTTTAAGATAGCCAATTTTAAAAGCTATTTGAATGGGCCTGTAATGATACGCAATATAAAACCGAAGTCGCCATACTCAGATACACAAACCTGTGTCTCGGTGTGAGAGGGCAGAAACAAGACACACCCCTTCCAAAACCCAGAGTTAATCCCTTCCGTTCAGATCCAACGGCTGCAAAAATTGCTGCAAAAGATGCTTTACAATAGGTTTTATCGTCATTTTTGTATCAAATCAAGTCAATGGAGTCGGACAAAAACTATGATAAAACCTGTTGGAAAGCATCTTTTGCAGCGATTTTTGTTTCTGCATATCAGTGAACACCCCAGACCACTCAGTGATTTTCCTGTCTTTGTAGACTAAAGTTTAATGCGTTTTACGAATGATTGTTCCAGTGCACATATACAACCATTGTGTAGGTGGGGGGGTGCTAACACAGAGACCTAAAATTATCGGGACAGCAGCATTTGTCCAAATTTCAAACTTAACCGTTCTATTTCATCAAAAACTATCTTAAAACAGGGCTTTAAGCGTAAAATAAACTAACCCTTTAAGGACAGACAGGAATCGGTCATAGACCCACTGCAATTAATGTTAATCTGTCGTATCGATTTATCAAAACGAGCCCCATTCACACGGATCCACGAAAAGGATTAAAAAACATGTATTACGCATACCAGGTCAGTAGCTTGCGAGGTCACTCTGTATAGAAAAACTATGTGACTGAACATGTGCATGACATCACAGTTTTCACAAATTTGAAAGTTTACACTGAGACAATACGCCTTATTCACGGCAGCGCCATCTTTGTTTTTTAATGAGAATGAAAGCGAGGCTGTGAGGGATAGACATGCATCTCTTCAATGGGCTGTACTGTTATTTAATGTGTTTTCGGACTGTTCTGCTCATGAAACACTGGAAAAACATCTTTCCAAGAAATTTCAGTTGACAAAAAACTCCCGACAATGTTAGTTGTGGAAAATTGTAAGTAATCTAGGAGCTTTATTCAGCTTTTTACAGCGGATGCCATTGGAAACACGGTAAGTCTATCCCTCACAGCCTCACTTTCATACCTGTCATGGCGCTGCTCTGAATAAGGTCTATAACCGTATAGTTTTCAAAAACGTGCACTTTGAAACCTGTTTTCAAAAGTTTGCGTTTCAGGCCCTCAAAACACTGTTGAGGTGTAAATGAACAGCCAAAACAGACTTTGGAATGCATCATGGGAATTTATGTAAAATGACATCTCTAACGACACCGATCCAATCAATTCCTGATGAACAAAATCAAGTTCCTTAATTTTTTTGTTCAAGAAGCTGCTTCACTCAAGTATGCATCATAGTAGGGAAGAAAAGAATAGTCACACCAAGACAAATGTTTGGTGCGAAGATTCGGTGCAATCAACCATTTTATTTAATAATGACAACTGTCTGTTCAGACCAATGCAAACATTCTGAGAGGTATAATGCATGTATTCCCAATGTTTGGCCTTTATGAGTGTATGTGTGTACCTGGTGGAGCGAACCATGCGAGCCAACAGTGTCCGCTTCTCCTCAAGGCTGAACTGCATGACCCCAGGCCTCTCAAACTTCTGTCTGATCCACTGACACTGGTCCAGGTCATTGATGAACATGAACTCAACCCCTATGTGTTGGCAATATGCCATCTGAAAAACACAACATTTCAGCAACACGTAATTGTTTTATTCCAAACTGAAAGAAAATTCTACACCTCACTACAGAACCCAGCCATTTCACAAAAAGAAGTTTGTCATGTTTCAAATTATCCAACTTTTCAAATAATAATGCCCAGTGGCGCTTTCTGGTTGTCAAATGTTAGTGGATCATGTGCATAACTAATGTGATGAACTACACCTGTGGTTTCCTATGTAGGACTCCTGTGTGAACTTGAGAACTGACTAAAACGGACTAAAAAGTAGAATCTGAGAACACATGGTTTGATATTTTACACACACATATATATATATATATATATATATATATATTGACATTTTAACAATCAGTCAGTTATTTTTAAGCATAACATGTACAAGAGTGTCGTTTTTGTAAAGCAAAACTATTTAATATTTAATTTAAAGATGCACATCACATAAAATAAAAAATAAAAACAACATTCAAAGGACCCATGACTTTTTTTGTGATTTACTGTAATATAATTTAAAATAAACAAATACATGAATGAAAAAAATGTTGTTGTTTTTTCAAGAGAGTGTGGCTCTTCAAAGATAAAAAAAATCAGTTTCTGAGGGAGTGAATTAAAATAAGAAATGATCTTTTTAGCTGTTTAACTTCCTTGTTCCTCACTCACCTCCAAGCGGCGGATGATCTCCCTGAGGGGCAGAGCGCTCTCATTGCCCCCAATAAAGGTGGTGGTGGGCAAGCGGAATACTTTATCTAGATCAGACTCTTCCAGCCCATAGAAACCTGTCAGCCAAACACACAACACGTCCAACCCAAACCAGAGAGAAGGGAACGGTGGAAAGGGAGAGGGACAGGGTCAACAGAAAAGAGAAGAGCCATCATGGATGCCAATGCATGTGAATAAGGGATGGAGGGAAATAAAGTAAAGCGAAAGGAAGAGAAGTCCATATGTAGAGAGAGGGAATGAGGAGATAAATGGAACAGTGAAACAAGAAAAAAAAAAGACAGACAGGGAGAGAAAAAAAAACATTAGGTTAGTGCGGGATTGAGTAAACATGAGGATGTCAGTGATTCCGTGCATAATCAGAAACATGGTGGATTGAATGATAAGAAAACACAACAAAATGCTCCAGCCATTAGCATGACGAATGTTATTATTATTAATAATAGTTATAAACAACAGCAAAGCGGACAACATAAAAAAGAACATTAAGATTTAGAGAGAAAAGAAAGGTGGTTGAAAAATTGATAAGTAGAGAGATGGAGAATTTGGGGGTTAAAAAAAAAGAAGGAAAAAAATTGGTTAATTAACATCATTATCACTGTCAATATATTATTGGTGTTAATTTTATCATTGCATTAAATGCATCCAGAATTAAATATGTAAACAAGCAACCGTACATCTTTGGATTGTGAACTACAATGAATTAAACAGTAAAGATCTCATTTAGTAGTTAAATGATATAGTATTATATTATATTTATTCAGCTCAAGTCAAAAACTACCATTTCATATAGCCTACAGTTTTATTGTATACATTACACTTAAGTATATACTTATAGCAAAATGTGCAGTTCTGATATATCTAGAATTAAAAAACCTTACATGGGGATGACCTTTTAACAATGAGCTTATATTATTGACAGCTCAAGTTTTAATAAACCTTTGAGGGTGGATCACACAAAACCTACAAGAAAGCCCTGGTCACAGATTCTACATAACCCACAGCAGCACTACTAATTCAAAAACCACAACATGCGAGTTAACAGCCTGGCAGAACATTTTAGTCTTTGAATATTAAAACACCTATTGTTTCTCTGAATACTAGTATATTTCGGCAGAGCAATTAATTTAATAAATTAACAAATTACTGAGGCTCATACAAAGAGTCAAACATGACATGCATTAAGCAGTTCAGAGATACTGATAGGGCAGCACAAATGGAAACTGACCTGTCTGTATCGACCATTTTGGATGTGTAAAAAAAGACAGACATGCACCTCAAGGCATTTGAGCAGGTGTGCTAAAGAGAGAGATTAACCTATATAATGGTGTTAATAAGAGCACTAAAGACAGTAAGACAGAGAGAGGAAAGAAGAGAGGGAGTATGAACTTATTTCTAGTAGGGATGCACCAACATTTCCCTACCAAACATTTTTCGGCTGAAACAACAATTTGACTTAGTTAGCGCTCCTCCGATGGCACAATTTGACTGTTCAGCATCTATTCCGTGCAGTCGCAAAAAACTGTTACTTTTAATAATGAACAGTCTCGACTTTCTAACTTTGCTGATTTAGTTTAAGCAGCAAAAACATGATTCACATCAGAAGGTATGTTGAAAGATATAAAAAAAATTACTGAAATATATAATGTCTCATGTAATCGGTCAGTGAATCAACCACGAAAAGACGTCAATAAAACAGCTTGTAAACAATAAGTTTTGAAACATTACATTTATTCAGGAAAGTCATTCAACTATTCAGAAAAGTCTAGATCTCATTAGTTAGCTAGAAAACATAATTCTAGAGAAGAGCATTTTGCAAAATATATGCACATTATATATTCATTATATTTTTACTTAAGCTGTTAATGAGGTCTTCATTTAATGTATGAATAAATTTGTCTTGAAGATAAATTATAAATTTGTCTTGACAGCCTTCATTTAAATCTTATATTCCACCAACAAATAGGAGTAGAAACGATTCTAATATTAAAAGGTTGACATAAAATTGCCTTGTGTGCAATTAGAATTTTCAGTAAACTTTATTTAAGTGTTGATTATTTAACGCAGGGTAGGTGATTTTTTTAAATAATTTTTTTGTTATACTAGTTGAAATTCTCGTCACATCCTGATAGCAATCACTAAGTTAAGTGGTCTAAATGTATTAGAGCCCGACCGATGAAGGATTTTGAAAGCCGATACCGATACAAATATTTGTTGGTTTTAAAATCCGATATTCCAATATATCGGCCGATATTTTTTTTATTATTTCAGAAACGTGCAACAAAATATTAACAGATTTCCATAACATTAGTTATTTGTGGTTATTTTTGAGTTTTAACTAAAACAATATGATAATGCATTTAAAAAAAACAAAACAGACGGATGATAGTGGCATTAGCTAGCTTTGTGGTTAGCTAGTCTATGATGAGCCATAATTTAGCAATGGATAACGTCATACTGCAAATTGTAAAACATAAATTTTCAATATAACAGGCCGAGAAGAGATGATACGTCTCATTGCAATAACTGTCATGCACTATTAAAGAAATACTTCAGTCACATTGTCAAAAGTTAAAAGGACAGTCAAGTCAACTACACTGTACAACGTAACGCAACTATTACTAGCTAATTCCGCTTCACTCTCGGCGTATTTAACAGCACCAAAACTGGACATGATAGTCACAAATTTTGTCATGCTTATTTGAGTTAAGAGAACTGATGGGGATGTTCTTTTAATTGTTATTCAAACAATGTATGTATCGTGACCAACTCAACGAGTGTTGCCAACAGGAACGGTGTAGTGCCCTCTGGTGGACAAACCATACAACTCCAACACTCATGACATGGTTCAAGCGTGTTTTGTCCGTTTTTATTTTATTTTTTAAATATTCATTTATCGCCCATTTTAACTGCCGATACCGATAGTTTGGAAAATGCCTATTATCGACCGATAATATCGGCCTGCCGATATATCGGTCTGGCTCTAAAATGTATTTGTATTTACTGTATCTCATCTGTGAAAGGCGTAGGGCCATGAAATGTATGCCTAATCATTGAATTCGGTCCGAATGCAGCAATGTCCTACCTGCCTATCAATGTATGTATTTCCATACAACCACGCACCCTGCTCGCGCATACATCACACGTTTTCATTCTGCTACATGCTATACATAGTTAGAAAGACCTCAGTCACAAGAGCTTATGTTGCGTTCACGCTATAACTATAATTTTAAAGGCATAGAAACCCATGACGTTATACTTGGACCGGTTTGCGACTCGAATTTATGCGTTTTAATGGCAAAACTATCAACGTTGAAATGACTCTGCAGCAGTCAGGTGGTACAGGTCAGTGCTCTTTAAGCTGTTTTTTATTCATTATTATTGCAATGGTATGCGCTTTGAGACAAGAGGTATTTTAACACCGTATCTTGCGATGCTTTTGTTTGCTCCGTGTTGTATGCATTAACGTGTTTTGAAGGAGGCATCTTATGCTTTAAAGCTAACTTGCTATTGCTAATTTCTCAGAATATTGCCTACCTCACTTTTAAATAAATGATTATTATTTCAGATGTTTAGGTACAATTCATGAAATTAATTAAAAAGTGTAATAATTAACAATTACACAAAAAAATATTTTAAAGAAGTAAAAAAATTTGGTTTCAGCCCAGAATTTTCATTTGTGTATCACTAGTTTCCAGGGGTGTGTGTGTGTTTGGGTGAATAGAAAAGTGTAGGTGTGTGTCTGTTGTTGGATTTTACAAGAGAAAGTAAACATGTAGACTTCATTAACCATCACATAAAGCTTCCCTTCACCACATCTGATGATAGCGTACAGTACAGTAAAGCCACCAAAAAGGCACTCGGCACAAAAATAAACTCTCCAAAAAAGCCAGACCTTGAGCAGAAGCACTCTTAACACCAAACACAATGTCCACATACACATCCCTTCAAGAAATTAAAGATTTCATAAATGTGCGTGTATTCTAATATCTTTAAATAACATATATTATGACTATGACTATAATCTCAAAATATTAAAGGAATATTCCGGGATATTTAAAATGTATGGTTCACATGTCAGGCTGCCGATTACCACTTGGTTTATGACTTATGTTTATAAAAACAAATAAGAAACAGGTTTCCAAATAATACACTTATGAATGGGTCATTGTGACTAGAAGGCCATTGTTGTAAACAAACTAAAACTATTCAAATAATTTTAGATAACTGAAATTAAAAAAAATTAATTAAATGAAAAATGTTGCCTTGACAACTTACTAAAAAGTTTAGTTTTTCGTCTAAGTTGAACTAAAATCACTAAAACTGAAATAAAAGAAATAGAAATATAAAAAAACAAAAGTACAAAAAGTAACAAAAAGTTAAATTACAAAAAAAGTAATTTAAAAAAGCACAACAAAATTACTAAAACAGAAAATGGAGCTTTAAAAAAACCTAATTAAAATAACAAATAAAATGTATTATCTTAACAACCCAAATAAAAACTGAAATGTGTTTACAGTAGTATTACATACTACTATAAAGACATTTCTTTATTTTACAAACTTAGGGATGAGTTGAAATTAGTTTGTGGTATTCAACATGGCACAAATTACAATAGGCTTTAAATAATAAATAAAATATTCCTTTAACATCAATAGCATATTGTGCTACAATCATTATCCAAACATTTTGGTGTATAATTTGGCAAAGTCCAAATTTCTATTAAAAGCAATGAAGCTAAAAAATAAAACTAAGGCGAAAGTAATCTTTTAAAAATGTAAAAAGGGAAAACATAGGACTCAGAAATTAAGAGTCCTTAATTTCTTAATTCTTAATTTCTCTGTCCTTTTTAAATATGGAAAATCAATTTTTTTTAAACGCTGGATGGGATTCTGGACATTACAGAAGTATGACAGTATTCATGTAGACTGCTGAGCCATTCACCATAGCACCAAACACAGACTCATGTGCTGGCACACACTCATGTCACATCTCTTTGTCTTTCTGGCTAATTTAAATGCTGCTAACAGAATGCTATGCAAAACAGGCATTAATACTCCACTCTTACTATTTGGTATTCGGACAGCTGTTTAGAGCATATCAATTACCCTTGTCCCAATTACAGGTTTGAGAAACTTCAGCAAAGTGAAATTCAGACTCTGTAATGCAAGGTAAAAATAAATAAATAAATAAAAATTTGCATTTATGTACATATAACAGTTAAGTTCTCCAAAGCCACAACACAACAGCAAAAACAGAAATTTACATTATTTTGTCACCATCTTACAACATAAGTATCATCATCACATTACTATCACCCAAAAGCTTAACGTTATTTAACTATAAACAAAACAATAAGCAAAGCATACATACATGTTAAATATTAAGTTTAAAACAAAGTGTGGCTCAAGCATCTATCCATTTAAACTACACTAGTTCTTCTCAGTATACAAAGTAATACTTCTATTCAGCAAGGATGCATTAAATTTATTTTAAATTTAAGTGATAGTAAAGACTATTATATAGTTTAAAAAAATAATTTCATTACAAATGCTGTTTTTTTTCTTCTTTTCTTTAAATAATACTGAACAAAATGTATTGCCGTTTCCACAAAAATATTAAGCTGTACAAAATGACAATTTTCAATATTGATTAGAAATGTTTCTTGAACACAAAATTAGCATATGAGAATGATTTCTGAAGGACCACGTGACAACTGAAAACTATAACGGCTGCTGAAAATTCTTCTTTGACAAAAGGGAATAAATTTAAATAGTTGTTTTCTAATGTAATACATTTTGAAATGTAATACTTTTTAACTGTTTTGCTCAAATAATTTGCAGCCTTTGTGAGTATAAGAGACTTCATTTGAAAACCTTAAAAAAATATTCTACATTAAATAATTAAAATCTTACCAACTCTAAACTTTATATATATACACACACATTTAAACAAACATATACAGTATATTGTGCTGTTAAATGAAGACACACCAAGAATAGTAAAGCTCCATTAGAATTCCTTTAGATTCACAGTCTCTCTATTTAAATTAACTACTATAATGTTTTATAATATATTATATATTCATTTTCAGAAAGATGTTTTTAATTTTTTTTTATCTAAACAGTAGTTATAGCTGCCATTCTTAGATAACAAGGAACATTCAGATTTTTTCAAATTCTACAAATTTGGCCACAAAGCTAACAGCACTGCCACAAATACACAAAAAAAAAGCAGCTAAAACTACTTGCAACTACTAAAACAAAGCTATAAACCAAGAGGCACAGAACTGCTTGTCATTAAAGCCTACCTCCAATCGTTAGAGCACTTAGACGCTTCTTGACATATGTAAGGTCTGGAGAGGCAGTAGTAGGGGGAAAAAAATCCACTGGAGTTAGTGATTCCCAAAACCTCACATAGTCAATTCCATTGAGAGAGACTAACAAACATTAATTACAGCACTGAATAGTTCACTAATGAAATGTAAAAAGAGTTGGTCGCTTAGGTAAACCACACAACTTTGTATTCCAGATAAAACAACTTTCCTTTAAATCACAACAGGCACCAAACCAAGCAGTTCCTTAATGCTGCAGCAATACAATCACGGCTTCAAGGCTCAATCTACATCACAGCTTACACTAGAGCTGCACGATTAATCATTCAAATATTGTGATCTCGACAAAAATGTATTTATTCAATGTTGGCTACATTATTATACTGCATATGAATAAGCATTGTGAACTTTTGTAAAGATAAGTTTAGCCACTAACTTTAAAATGCATCATTACATTCAAACTGCAAACACATTCGGAGAGTCTCTGCATGAAAGACCCACGACTGGCAGATGAACGTGCAACAAAATTTCTCTCCGAAACAGTAAGAAATTAAATTAAATTGAATGGAGGATTTAACTGTGACGAGATGATTGACAGGTCAGTTTACGTGATAGGATGCATGCGACAGAGCTGCCGTTAAAGATGACGAGGTAGTATGTCCCAAAGCTTGCCTACTCTTTCGCTACACACTCAAAAATATGTACATTTTTTCAACAAAAAGAAGTAAGAAGTAATAAGTAAGCGAATTGGGACGCAGGGGTTGTCATGTATAGGTATTTATGAGGGAGTCATTGAATCATATTCAAACCGATTAAAAAAAAAAGAGACTTAATAGACTACAGCAATTAACATTGTCAGAACCTCTAGTCAATTTCTTGTTATTTTGTTTAGATGTCCGTTCAGAACCATGGGGAAAGTTGTGAAAAAAATGTGATTCTCAATTTATCCAGAATCATGCAGCTCTAGCCTACACAACTGTCCCACACACTGCCAAGCAAAGCAAAGACTAGCTCCTGAGAGGCTAAACACATTACTTGCAAAACTTTATGGTAAATATTTTTTTTCCACATTACAGTCCTGATTTAGCTTTCAGCCTTCTCTCTGACCTTTTTTAGTTGAATTATTATTTTTTAATGTATTGCATTTAAAAGTGTAATTTGCTTAAATGGTGCGGGAATGGGAAGGGCCCTGAGAGGTGTGTACTAAGTATATTATATTAATAAAATGTTGCTCCTCAAAAGAGCAAAGAAAATTAAATTTTTGGAGATATGCACCCTTTAAATATGACATTCTTTATGTACTGCATGTTCCTCTACATGTGGGAACAATGTACAGATTGCAAAAGATTCTGTGAGCTTTCCTCTTCTGTAAGTGCAGCAAGATGGATGCGACCAGCTTAGCGAGCCCCGTACATTGTTCAATTCTAGAGCCGTACAGGGCAATTGGGTGAATGTGAGACATGATAGTCACGAGACAAAACTTTTCCATTCCGCACTCAGAAACCCACTGAGGAACCTGTTGAAAAAGTGCCCTAGTTATGGGCAATTGAACGTGAAAATAGGGAAACCAGCCACCATAGTCAAAAGTGTTTGCTGGAAGCCAGAGCAAGTGTCCAGTGAATTTATGGGTCATTGACTCACACAAAACGTTCAAAAACTGTCAAAAATGAAAAACACAGCTGTGTGTTGCTAGGAGACCCTCTCTGCCTTGTTTAGAACTATTTTCCTATTCAAATGCATTTATTTAAAATATTTGATGGATGTACTCCCACCTCTATTGGGCAATTATTGAATACGTTTTTTTTAGTGTAATGGTCGGACATTGTCATATTTGATAATGTTGCCATGTTTACCAAACAGTGTTCAGAAAATAGAAAGTAGTGTGCATGTAACTGCAAGTTCAAAGCATGTGATCAGGCCAAGTCACTACAAATTCCTGTCAAGTAATTTGAATGGAGCAAAGCGCGTCTTTCAAGACTTGCAGCCACCTCAAGTGTGATACTGTACAGCAAGTCAATTTTAGATTGATGCCAAATATGTGAAGCCAAATACAGTGCTGCTGCCCTTCATCACTGCAAATCCAGAATCAAAACAATCAGTAAAAAAAAGAAGTCTAAAACTGCTTTCCAGAAAAGTTTAACAATACCTATCGTTTTGAGTAAATGATGAAGATGAAGTTGAAATTCAATCACCAACTGTCATAGAAAGCAGTTGACAAAACATCTGAGTCCTAACCGTGTATAGTTTGGCGGACATTCATAATTCCTCACCGAGTTTATCCGATGACGTAATAATGTCAGTGGGAACGCATGAATCCAGATCAGCATCCATTATCCCAAGAGGATCCAGCTGAGCCACGTGGTGACCACGTATCTACAGGAGACAAGGGGTCGCCCCACAAACATGGGAGCCGAACGCAGAACCACCCACAAGGAAAAGATACAGAGGGGGGAGACAGAAGGTACAGAAGAGAATGTGCAGCAAGAGCACAAGATGGATGTAGAATGCATCAAAGATGAAATTAAGTGTCGAGTGCAAAGGGGGATGGGGTATAAGAGTTGAAAAACAGGGGAAAGTGTGAAATGGGAGAAAGAGGGACAGATAAAGGGAAGGAGAAAGCGACAATCACACAAAACAGGCTCATTAATATTGGTCTGTTGAGCTGTGGAAGACAGAAAACATTTCTCACCAACATGCTGGAACCCAGTAGCTACTGGGGTCTCGTCAAAATTTACACAACTGATGCCAAGTGGGTCAAGGCTTGCATTGTGATGCCCCATTACCTGAAAACAAGGCAACAGCAGTCACAAGACATTAGGAGTTCACCAAGCAGATCCCATGACTGTGAAATTGAGCCCATCCTTTCACAGTGTCACAAATATACGATGCGAAACAATGCAATCAAAAAGAGGTATTGCAAAATTTGGTATTTTAAACCAAATGGGACTATATGCAAGAGGTCGACCAATATCTCAATTTCACAGATTAATTGGCACCAAGAGCTGCTTTATGGAACTATCGTTATCAGGTAAATAAATGCTGATACTAGGGATGCAATGATTACAGATTTCGCAAGTACGATTATAGTCTGAGAAATAATCACGCTTTAACAATTATCAAGATTATTATGCATCAAAATTAATTTCACAACACTACTAATGTATAATATCACACGAACACTCAACAACAGATTTTAATGTGTTATTTATTGCTGCCACAACATGGCACAAAATTATAAAATGACAAACAATAATCAATCTCTTTCTTTGGAATTAAAGAGAAATGCTTTGTAAACATTCCGTATTTTCCTTTTTCCTTTCATCTTGGGCATCCCCTTTGTCTTTGGTGTCTTTGTTTCCATAGTAGTTCAAATTTTGATATTTTTAGGTCAAACCGTTTGTGTCTATCAGTCATATAATGCAGGTCTATGGGGTCCACCTCAGAGAGCATGCACAGAGGAGTCCAGATTAAACATGATTTAATGACTCGTAAATGTAAGTACACATTGATGGCCTAAGACACGAAACGAGCGCTTTTTGTGAGAAAACGAACGGTATTTATATAGATTTTACCTCTTGTAACCACAGCCACGTCCAAGTGATCTGAGGGCACTTTGTGGCTGTGGTTACAAGAGGTAAAAACAATATAAATACTGTTCGTTTCCTCACACAAACCGCTCGTTTCGTGTCTTAGGCCAGAAGTCATTATATCATATTTTTGTTTAATTTGGACTTCTCTGTGCATGCTCTTTGAGGTGGACCTCCATTAAATGACTCATAGACACGTACGGTTTGACCTAAAAATGTCAAAATTGAAAATACTGTGAAAACAAAGACACCTACATCTTGGATGCACTTGAGGTAAGCTAAAACATATCAAAAATTAATTTCAAAGTGAACTATCCCTTCAAGACGTCGGATCATTTCCAATGACATGTGGATCCAATAGCACTGATGGACATCCGATACACTTATAACTGTTTAAGACAAACCGACATAGTTTACATGAATACTGTCCAAAACGGACATTTAGAGATAATGTTGTGTGTATTTGTCTTTTCAGACACGAAAGAGAACTCAGTTCAGTATTTGTGTGCGTTATGTGTCTATTGTGCACGGCTGCACGCTTCGGGTCGGGTGTGTGCGCACAGAAAACCATACCGAATAGAGCTCTTTTTTGCATTGTATTCAGATACAAAAAGAGGAAATAGAGCATCGCTGCTTAGTCCCTTTGCCATAGTGACTGATGAGCACAGCACTTTAAAGGTGCAATACCTAAGATCTAGATGCCGCTAGAGGGCGCTACATTCAAAACAACAACAACGGCTTTGCTTGATGACGCCGTGGAGGAACGCGGAATGATGGGAACTGTTGTTTTCAACTCCACCGTGGATAAATCAGTCAGACGGGAATCGAAAATTAGTTGTCATGGATGAGGTAAAGTTCGATTTCTATAAACGTTGCGTTTAATGACATGCTTGTATTTCATTAAACTGAAATAACCGTGCAAGAAAAGTCAGGTTTAAAAGTAAATTAGTTATCACAGATGTTACTGTACGAGTCACTGGACGAAGCTATGGTGGAGAGGGTTTGAAGGGGCAGGTCTCTCGCAAGGAGTTGACGTGGTTGGCCCTCCTTGGTAACTTTATAAAAATAAAAAAATCAATTTAATGTCAGTTATCCCAACCTGCAAGAATTCATTTCCGGGAGGTATATTTCGATAACAAGATTGTGGGGGTGGGAGGGAAGGCTAACTTTCGCGTTCGTGAGGCACAAACGCAAAGTCTCTCCCTCTGTACAGTGCACGCGCAGCGCGCTGTATGTTATGCGCGCAGTATGTCTCGCTCTAACATTATATCCCGGGAGATTTGAACTAATTTGCGGGCATCAGGGAAACGCTATCAATATGCGGGAGATCCGGGAGACTTGGGATGTCTGCAATGTACATTTGACACATCTTTTCATGTCGTGTAAGTATTCAACCACAGCTACAGTTTCACAAAATTAACGTTAAGGGGGTCGCACACCGGACGAGAAGCTGCAGCGCCGCGTTGCACCACATAATTATTCGAACACATTATTATCTATAAGTGTACACATACCGGCGGCGCCATTCGGCGTCTGTCCGCGGCGCCCAGCAACGTTTCAGGACCGTGTTCAAAACCCTGCTGCGCCACAGAGCGCCATTTACATAGTTTTATATAAAATTTTAATTATTTTTGCCTCAAACCGTTGCTAATGGATCCTGACTTTGCCCTATGCTGCAATATCTATGCATTTAGTTTTGCAGTCATTTACAGAAATCAGCTGCTTGAATGACAATTACTGATTATTATTAGATTTTTCACGTGAGATTCTCAATTCATTCTGTGAACGGATGATCTGAGGTAAAGTTTTCAGAATGCAGACTCAGCAACGATTGTATTTAATTGTACAGTACAATAACATAGAACAGACATTATCTTCATTTTCTGTCATTAAACATAACAATATTGCTGGCCATACACTGATGAGAAAGTGCGCGTCCGGTGTTCGATAACGTTACTGGAGTTGTCCTAAAACGTGACGCGGCGCTTCTCGTCCGGTGTGCGACCCCCTTTACAGCCAACAGTTCACATTCCGAGAATAAATGAAAAGAATATATGTGCTCCATTCCATAACAAATGCGCGAAACAAGCTGCCGTTTGATAGGCGCTAACGCACAACTACAACTACCGCATTTGTCCAGGACTACACGTAGTAAGAGCGGAAACCGAGGTAAGCGGATATGACGCGATTGATTCGCGACTCCCAGCTCACCCCTGCTGACACGTGCCGTTTCCTTGGTTAAAATCTCAATTTTCTCGCGATTTAAACATTGTTTGAAACATTTGGAATATTGTGAGTTATCATCTTTACTAAATATATAACACTGGCCTTGTGATTTTGGGATATTTTAATGCAAAAATCTTAGGTATTGCACCTTTAAGCTGGTGTACCGCTGGTGCAACTTTGTGTTCGTGTTGTGTTAGTTGCAAAATTTCTGTTCAGTGCGGAACACTCTTCCGCACAGTGCATAATCTTTACGATTAATTAACTGCGACGTTTTAAAGCGCGGTTAATTGTGAAATCCGGTAATCGCTGCATCCCTAGCTGATACTTGCCAATCCGATCGTGGTTATTAAAAATAAAAACAAAATGAGCTAAATTACAAACAATAGGACAAATACAACAGAACAAAGATACAAATGAAATAAACTTAAGTCTTTCAGGTACAGTAGTTTTATTTATTTCTCATTGACAACAAGGAACAATGGCCATTTTGACATTATTCACTGTGTATTTGACCATTCAAGCTCAATAAAACTAAATTTGCATGGGATTCGCATTCTGTGCTTTGCAAGCTTCGTGGTGTGTCAGTCAGTGCAATTACCGCATGTATGGTGTGCGAGTACAGTACACTACGCACGTGTGCACACACACACACAAAAAAAACATTTTTCATCGATCATTTTGGAATAAAGTTTGCATTCTTATCATTTGATGTTTTCTGAAATCAGTAATAAGTTATTTGCCAGATTTTTCAGTTATTGTGAATTAGCAAACTACCGATCGACCTCTGCTATCTGCTTAGTGAATGTTCTCCTGTGACCTCAAATAGCGTCAAAAGCATCCATTTTGATTTCAATTTTTTTATTCAAAATGAACACTAAATGCATAGATCTCTTACCTTATTAAAGGTTCAAGCTGCAAACTCATTAAAGGCAGCACTGAGATATCAATTTCAAGCCAATATTTTTAAAGAAAAGAAAAAAAATGCACAGCGTTTTTAAAATCTCCGTACCTGATAAGCCCTGATGAGGGATTGGACTGCCAAATGGTCTTCCACCAGTTTCTCCACATTCGGTTGAGCCCCCACCAGAGACTGGGCTTGAGTAAGCCCGGCCAGACTCACTCCTAGTGGAGGAGGACTCTGGTAGGCTGTACCTGGAGGAGCACCAGCATTAGCATTCCTGAAGAAAATGTCCCAAGACTAGAGAACAGAAAAAGAATAATGATTTAGACTCTTTATGTAGACAATTAAGTTGCAATCAATGGCTAAACAGACATACTGAATTTTTGGATATGATATTACTGCATCATTTTCATTACTGAATCACTCAAGATCTAGTAATGCAGCAAACAAGAATGAACCATTAACATGGTACAGAAGTCTAGACTGATCCACAGTGACTGTCCTTTTCCAATAGGTTTTAAAACAGTGTGAAGAAAAACAAAAATTTTTTTTTACTAAATTAAACATCTGTGGAATACATGAGGGGATTTATTTTGTTTTTGGACCAACAAAACATGTCAGATAATGCTGGTACTTTGTCTCTCTACTAACAATGAAACTGTGAGTTGTAATAGCGACGTTACCACCTTGTTACAGAGTAATATAAAGTAGTGATTCAAAGTCGTGGGGCAGTGTTGACAAGTTTGTGTGACATTAAATATTTGTGTGTGCACTTCCAATATGGCTGCACGATATATCTAAATATCGCAAATGTACATATCGCAATATGCATACCACAATGGCTTGCGATTGCTGAATGAGTTTAAAAGTAGGGCTGGGTAAATAAATATGGATTTCTCCATTTTAAACGATTCATTACGATCTGATATCGATTCCTACATCCCAAGAATCGATTAGTCTATCGTGTTTTTATATTTGTTGATGAATGAACTGAACATTGTAGCATTCATATCAAAAGTAACAAAGCACAAAGTTCCCATAAATATGAGTCTAAAGATGTGAACGTCACGGGTTGCCATCTCGTAAATACGGTTACAACATGGCATGAACGCAGCATAACTCATTGTTTTGGATCAGGAGGATCTGTTAAAGGCGGCTGCTGTTTGTTTACACCGTCCGGTGACTGTCTACAACATGCTGATGATGTGTGATGTCCGTGTGAGTAGGGTGCACGGAGGTATGGAAATACAAGGGCCCTATTTTAACGACCTAAGCACATAAAGCGCAAGTGCACTTAGGGCGTGTCCGAATCCACTTTTGCTAGTTTAATGATGAGAAAAATAGTCTGCATGGTCTAAAATGGTTGTACCCATTCTCTTGTACCTTATTCTATGTAACATAAATACAATAGTGATGGGGTTGTCATGAAAGCTGAGGTTCTAAGCTTTCAAAAAATACCACGTCTAGTTTTGTGCCGCACAACTTAGAGATTTTTTAAAATTATATGATGATGCAATATTGGACCCACCGGTGGGTCTGCAGGGGGGCTTAGAGTGAACCACTGATGTGGTTAATGAGTAATGGGTGTATTTTGGGCATAACGTGCAATAAATCAGAGTCTCATCTCCCATTCCCTTCAAAAGCCAGTTGTGCTCAAACCATGACGGCTTTGCTATTTACATGGTGGAGCTTGCAAGCGGAAAGACTGAAAACTTATCCAGAGAGGAAACGGATCTGCTTGTGTGCAAGGTTAAGGCACAAGCACACAATCTGCGGGACATACCGAATTCCACCATATCTTTCTTTATATACACAATAATAATCCTTTTGTTTGTGTGCTGCTGCATATCCCTGTGTGTGTAATAAGCAGAATGTAAGCTTGTTACGTACCCGCCTATAGGCTCATACTAAACTACTTTTACTTCGATATTTTTTGAATGTTCTGCTAGTTACTCGTTACAATTATAAAAATTTTACGAATCATTCGTTGCAAGTTGGCTTTCATGCTGCCTAAATCACAAGCCAGTTTTATAGGGTAATGGTATTGATTGACACACATTGACAACTAATGCATGCAGGGGTTGTCCTGCAATGACATTTTTTGGCGGCCGCCAAAGCAAATTTGTATCCCACCAAAGCGCCTTATTTGATAATTTCTTTAATAATTACATGACACAACTGTACTTTTACTTTTAGTACTTAAGTAGTGAATTTTAAAATAAACTACTTGCAATACTTAAAGGTATAGCGGAGGATTTTCTTTTTCCGGGTGGGTAGTCTATACTATTGGTCCACCTAAGTGTCAATCATTCTGGTGATATGTTTACGTAAGGCCGTCGTAGGCTACGTGCTCATCCCTATGTAGTTTTCACTTTCAGGTGTATTATGTCGGAGTTACGGTTTCAGCCATTCCTTTGAAAATGGCTGAGGGTCGAAAGAGAAAAAATGTTTACGAAGTGTATGATAAGAAGAGAAAGGCCGCAGAATATGGAAACAAGACCAGAGTGATTTTGGGTGAATGTCACACGCTGGCGTGCGCTAAAAGCACAGGTTGGGCTTCTCACTGATGCCGCAGTCGCAAAGATTCTACCAGACAGGTAAAGTTTGTCATGCTATTTGAAGAAATCCATTTTAAATCACTAGTAAAAGTTAATGCAAGCTACAATGCTAGCCCTGGCACAATGCACCGCATAGACACGGTAAACATCTCAATTTGTCTAAAGTAGCCTTTTGACCAAAATGGTAAATGGTATCACGCTGAAATATTCTAAAATCTTGTGTGTTCATATTCTAAAACCTTGTGTTTTTATTATTACACAAATGCAACAAGCTACTTCTCCATATGCAACTATGTATAAAAATAACGTATTAACAATGAGAGATAGGTTAAGGACCAACGTAATAGCACTGCTTATATGTTGCCATTTAACGTAATTGCAATTTGCAAAATAGTTTCCTCAGAACGTATTTCGTGTGATACAGGGTTGCACATATCATGTCTTTAGTCCTCGGTCACTCAATCGATCAGTATAATAAGTAAATAAAACACGGAAGGGCATTTGACATGTTGTCTTTTTTATGAATATTTTTGAGTTAGTTTAGAATTTGCAACATAATTGTGTAAGGCGTGATAGACGTTCCCTCTCGGGAGCAAGAGTGTTGTGTTTCTGCATGTGCATTTTTTTTAAAAAATTGGAGAGGGCGGGTCTTCTCTAAAATTCGGAAAGATCCTTTGCTATACCTTTAAGTACAAAAAATGTAGAGTACTTCTACTTAAGTGTGGTGCTTAAAGAGCACTTCAACTTCTACTCGAGTCACTTTTTTGATAGAGTCAAGTCAAGTCAAGTCACATTTATTTATATAGCGCTTTTCACAATACAGATTGTATCAAAGCAGCTTCACAGTGATAACATGAAAGTAGCACAACACAGATCAACAACATTGCTAAACACTAAATAACCCCAACTGAGCAAGCTCAAAGCAAGCCAAAAGCAAGGCGACAGTGGCAAGGAACCAAACTCCATCAGATTGGATGGAGAAAAAACCTTGGGAGAACCCAGGCTCAGTCGGGGGCCAGTTCTCCTCTGGCTTACATTCATATTGTTTAAATATAAATATTAAATATAAATATTGTTTATGAATCAAACGGCGCCATAACATATCGCAGGCGTTGAGTCGTCTCTTCACAGGCGTTGAGTCGTCTCATCACAGGCGTTGGGGCATCCGAAATCCCCGTGAGAGGCTGGACACAAAACTGGACCTGACGAACGCCATTTTTCTCGGGACAAGCATAGAGCACTTATACTTTTACTCAAGTCTGGGTTTCTAGTACTTTATACATCACTGATTGGCACCAATGGCGCAGACAATTTCAGTTGTCTCAAAATAGCAACACGCAAAAAACGCGCCTGAACCCATCTCATTTTCAGACCAGCACGACCATGGGCACTAAAGTATTTGCTGTGGCGCAGGTCAGGACCTGAAAATGATAACTGCGTCGGGCTAAACTAGCAAAAAACACTTGCATCACGCCTGGAGCTACATTGCGGTGGGTGTATGATAGGGCCCTATAAGTTGAAAGGCAGGTAAGGACATCAGACCAAATGCAATGATTAAATGCAAATTTTTTGGTCCTAAGACCTCCAGAGAAGATGATTTTATTGTCTACATTTTAATTTTTAGACCACTTTGACGAACTGTCAAATGATGTACTGATATACTGTATATCCATACCTGATATCCAAATGAATAAATATCAAATCAAAATCGTAATCCTATAAGTTTGTGAAATCAGCTTCAATACCCAGCACTATGAAAAATTTTTATTTTCAAGAATGTGGGGACAAATGACAAAGTCAATAATCCATATTGTCTTTAGTACATCTTTCTTCTTTTAACAAAGACTAATCAGGATTGTAGGATTTTACATTTATGCATTAATGCTTAAAAGGCAGTTTAAATTGATCAAACATTGAATCAAGTAAAGTGGGGTAATTCAGATAAAGAAACCATAGGAATGTAGCAACTGGTGGGGCTGTACCCTTCCTTCTAAACATGAAGAGAATACATGATCTAGATGGCCAAAACATAATTGCCTGAGGCCCTGAGGGATGGGTGGAAATATCCATCCACAGGACGGTGAGCAAAACATTAACTCAAGATAATCTGAGTCTGGACCTTGAACTCACTTTTGAACTTAAGGTTGTTATTATAATTGAGGTTTATTACATAAAACCTCATTAGAAGTGAGGAGGCTTAAAACAACTAAATGCCCATAATGAATCAGCTGTGTGTCAGTATGTCCTAGAATGCACACTCCCATGACTGCTCTAAAAATACAAACAGGGATCCCAGTAATGTGATCTATGACACACAAGTTGCTACCTGTAGACAGATGGAGAGATAATCAGACAGATAATACAGATGGAAATTCAGTCTTATATCTTATAACACCCAAGACCCAAAACTTTAGTTTGAGAATGGACAAGACAACAGAGAGGTCTCCTCAAATCATCCAACAGCATGTCCTCTGCCTCTTACCTTGTGCACACTCTTCGGATTCTCCAACCATGCATAGTACATCTCCTCGACATAGTTGGAGCTCGTTCCATTCAGAAACGGCTCTGCGGCCACCGGTGCAGTGTAGCACCTGAATGGCTGAAACGTCCTTGGGGTGGATGCTGGCCTCTGTTGTGATAGATTTTTAGCAGTCTGAGAGGCAGTGATTGGCCGAAGCCGTGCCGCACAAGTCCTTAAGCGGTGCATCGCAGTCTATTGAACGAACACCACCCACACTCACAAGTTCCTGGATGTCCCCAGTGCCACAATAGAAAAGAGAAGTGTCACCACCTTCTTTAGCCCAAAATGGAAAATGTGGTTTTAATTTCCAGGGGAAGAATGGACACGTTCCAAAAGCCCTTGACCTTTATACTCCTATTTGCGTTTTGCACTGAAAAGTCTGAAAACAGAAAAGTAAATCAGAGGAGCATTAAAATGTGCAGTTTATCTCAGCAATTTAAAGACAAATAGATTTGATATTACTACGCTCGCTGTTGGGAAGTTTCTACCCTGTGTATGACATGGAGGTTTTAATGAGATTTTTAGTGCAAAAGCAAAACAAACGGTTTATAAACAAGTACAACAGTAGCTGCAATCATCATCAAGACAAAACATCTTCATACAGCCAAGATTGTAATCTTTCATATCGGTTTATGCAGTTGAGTTTAGTACTTTCCATGGCACAACGGTCACCTCTAGAGCCCAGACAAAGGTCAAAGAGATAGTCAAGCTCATGATAAAGAACAAGAGCTCCAAAAGAACCTTATTTTTGAGAACATGATGCCTTCATGGCCTAGTAAACCATAAAAGACTTATGTTTTTACACTAAGTTCTTGAGTAATGAAATTGTGTCAAGTGTTTTGGCTGGAGTTTCTTATGTTAAAGGAGTAGTTCACTTTTAATTAATTTCCTGATAATTTACTCACCCCCATGTCATCCAAGTTTGCCATTTTTTCTTTCTTCATTTGAAAAGAAATAAAGGTTTTTGAGGAAAACATTCCAGGATTTTTATCCATTTAATGCGATTTGAAGGTTCAAATGTCTCAATGGTTCAAAGGCTCGACACGATCCCAGCCGAGAAATAAGGGTCTTATCTAGTTAAGCGAACGGTCATTTTCTAAAAAAAAAGAAATTAAATTAAAATTATATACTTTTTAACCACAAATGCTCATCTTGTACCATCTCTGAGGTACCATGCATTACGTCATCACGTTGGAAAGGTCACGCTTGAAGTAGTTGGAAGTACCGACCCAGTTTTTACAAGTTTGGAGTAGGAGGACCGTTCAAAGTTATTCTATGTTGAATGACACATATTTATATGCGTCAGATTGTTGTTTAAAATGGTCCTTACGTGTGCATATCCTGGATGTTTAATGATGTCACGCGTGACCTTTCTAACGTGATGACGTAATGCATGGCGCATCTCAGAAATAGTACAAGACGGGCATTTTTGGTTAAAAAGTATCATCTTTATTTTAATTTTTAGAAAATTACAGATCGTTTCGCTAGACAAGACCCTGATTTCTCAACTGGGATTGAGTCAAGCCTTTGAAGCTGCAATGAGACTGACATTTGGACCTTCAAACCGGTTGCCATTAAAGTCCATTATATGGAGAAAAACCCTGAAATGTTCTGCTCAAAAAACCTTATTTTTTTCGACTTAAGAATGACATGGGGGTGAGTAAATAATCAGGAATTTTTTTTGAAAGTGAACTAATCCTTTAAGGCACACAGCAATCATAGCTATACATAGTGTTTATCGAATGATGAAAAAATTAAGTAAAGTTTGAATTTATTTTTCACCCAACTGCTGCTTTGCCTATCAACAGGAGCCTTACTCACATAACACTGATGTAATGAGGTTAAAAAAAAAGTTGAGATGCTTTTTACTTAACCTCTTTTGTTGCAAATAGAAATTAACATCTTTCTTTACTAATGCACACAGAGAAATGGGGATCAAAGGTGAGTCTATTTTAATCACCCACATAACATACTACAAACTATATGCTGGTAAAAGAGACAATTTAATATGCAAAAGCTATTTATAGGTCACACTTTGAGTGTAGAAAGTAAACCATATGTGTAAAAAAAAACATTACATAACAATTAATTCATGTTACGCTGCCAACCATTGAACCCCACCACAAATTACTTACTTTATATCTAGACAAGTATTTCTGGCATCACTAACTTTATATTTTTCATCACAATATGCCATATGCAACTTTGCATAGAGTTTTTTTCTTCACATTTTGACAAAGCATTGCCTTTACTTCCTATATAAGAAATAAATCAAATCCGTTGTTAGTTACTGTAATAAACTGAACTACACTCTACTTTTAAAAAATAATAATGGATATCGGTGTCCTTTTCCGCTAAAATGAAACTAATATGGCCATGTGGTTGAAATAAACATGGAACCTTCTCTCCCTCCACACGCCTATGTTTTGACCTTGCATCCACATTCCACTCCCATTCACTGATGAGTCACTCAACTACGCCCGCCTACTGAGGCGTTTCAAAGCGCCATTGGCCGGAGACTCCTAACTCCACCCACCAGTCATGCTTAGTCGAAGGCTATTGGAGACACGGAGTGTCAATCATTATGTCCTTTCACTAAACATGGTTCTTATGAAAATATTAGCAGCTCATGCTAACCATCAAATCGGAGGCTAATACTTGGAGTTCAATCATGCAATTTAAACGTATTACTAGGTTGCTATTTTTTCTATTGCTTAATGTATTTGTGTAATGAATAAAGACACAAACCCTATGTATTTCCCTTGTAGAACACAAAACCTTGACCTAGCAACAATAATGAGCTAATTAAGGTCGGTTAAGGCACGCGGTTCTGTAACTGGATGGTTAAGTGTCCTTCTGCATAAATACCAACTTAAGTCCTCAAATATCAGTTAACTTTATGCTACACCAAACACGAGCAAGCAGCCAAAGGAAATATGCTAAAGGAAATGAAATGAGGAACGTGACTCTTCGTATGGATTTGCCGACGCTGTCATTAAATCTCCCTTTAACGGCAGATGGAAGTGTTAACACAAAACTTACTTGATCCGACAGCTATTGTAAACTGGTCGTGCACCGGAGTTGGTAGAAGCTCCAACTGACCCCTGCGCTGCTCAGAGTGACAGTCGACACTACTAGAACAGCAGCTCCGTCATGAAGAACGTCAGCCGCTTTAGTACGTTACGTCACTTCTAGATTTAGCGCTAATTTCTGAGAATAGAAACTTTCAATTCGTTTTTCATCACATGATATCCGCAAATCTTAAATAAAATTTACTTTCTATTAAACAATATTCAAAATATTTTACATTTCTTGACTGGAAAAGCATTAGCTCACTTAAAAAACAAAAAACATTTAACTGTCTGTAATGTTTTCTAGCGCTTATGTTAGGTTCCTACTTCCGACGTGATGTGATCACGTGGTTTTGGTTAGAGTTAAAATTGACAATTTCAAATTTCATTTGCACAGGAAACATTTTGCCCTAAATACATAATTAATGAGCAAAGTATTCTTGTGCGTGAGAATTGTGGGAAATATAGTTTTCTTGCACACGTCTTTCTTCTCTGTCGTTTAGAGCATCTTGGCATTTTCATAAATCAGCAAAATGAAATAATTTAATAGAAATAAAACTGACATAATAAAGATATAAAAATGTAAACTTAAAAATCTGAAATGTTGCCTACACATAACTGAAATAAGTTAAGTTAAAGTACTAAAAGTAAAAGGACTAAAACTATAAATAAATTAAAGAAAAATAGAAATATAAATGATAAAAAAGACAAATTCACAACAAAATAGCTAAAACAAACTAAAATGAAAAAAAGATTTGAAAAAATTAAAAGCTAATTCAAAACATTATAAAATACTAGAATCATTTATAAAAATACTAGCTACATTAACACGGAAAATAAGTAGCATTTGCTGCTAAATGGTACACCAGCATTCACGACTACAATTTTTTTTTAAAGATTAATAGCAATTGGCTTACATTTACATTATAGATTTTCAATTACCTGGGCCAAGTTGTTCATGACACTGATTCACTAAAAAAAGAATGCTTTGAAACTCATGTTTAAAATGCACCTCACAATCATTAAAAACAAACCAGTGTTTTTCCTTTTATTTTCATATGCAAAAACCATCATCCACATTACACTGTAGGTAGTCCAAAATAAGTGTAGTCCATCTTTTATGCATAAAACATCAACAATCCACAACTGCTTCGAATGGAAATGCAGTGTGTGAGGGCCGGGTTGTTGTGTTCATCATTCATTCAGTTAATCATACACATGTAAAATAACACTTATCAGACATGAAATGTATGGCACTTAATGATTTTGCTATGATGGAAATATCCTAGTGTGAGGATACTGTCTAAATGTGGTCTACAACAAAAACGTTTCAGTTGTTTGTGTGTTTGTTTGCGGGTACATGACTTTATACACATACTGTACCCCATGTGGTATTACGGTCATCACAAAGAAGTCTATGAAACATGCAGACAAAACGGTCTTTTCGTTCTTTTTGATCAATTTCACAAAGGAAGAAATATGTAATTTATCGCATAGTGTGTTATCATGCATAAAGTCATGTAGCCCTTAAAAATGATAGGAGAAAAGCACTGACTTTTTCATGGTTACTGTTGTTTGTATTTTGCAACAACAACAAAAAATTGTTAATCACCACATAAAAAAAAAAAAAAGTCAATCATGAAGTTTTAGGAATTAACCATTTTCAAAAACAAGAATTCATGTTTACCTGATTTTTTGCCTCATTGCGGACAGAATTTCACTTGGCAAATAAAGTAAAAAATAGATTTTCTATAAAAGTTACATATAAATAAAACTATGCAAATAAAACTATATATAAATGGTAAAATAGTAGTTTTAAATCACTGTGTTGGTATCAACAATTTCAAATAAAAAGAACAAAATTACTTTATGTATTTTGTTTCTTGTCTTGCACTCCGGTATTGCAAAACCTAAATTATTTATAATATGAATATTATGCATCACAGTGCAAAGAGAATGATTTGCAGTTACCATGGGCCATTTAGATAACACTAATGACTTGACAACCTTGTAAAATGTTAGCGATGCCTATTTACTAAATTATTGCATTTGTCCTTGTCCTTAACATAATATAAAACATTTTTTTTTTTTATTTGGAGCAATGATTGACTGTGGTGTACACATGTTGCACCAAAAAGTGGAGGGGGAGGAAAGCCAGCCTATAATAAAAGGGTCTCTGTACATTCCTATAAACAGTGAATATTACTGAAGTGCAATAAGTCGCAGTGGTCCTATATAGCACATAAGAATCGTAACATTTAAGGGTCTGTTGCCATAGGCATCTTTTGTCAAGTGACAGGTGGGAAGCTTTTAATTGACTAATTATTTCTCTCGCTCCCATCATGTACTCAGTGATGTATTGCAAGTAGAGGTTCCTTTCACAACATTGACTGTCTCTCAGTTTGATTGACAGTTGACAGCTGTTTTCAGAAGGACAGGGGAGAAATAGGGTCCTCACACCATCAGTGCTCGGGCCCTAATAAGTGGGGGAGCAACCACCTGATTGCTACTTGACCCCTCCCACTGCACATTTTACACTTGGCCTGTCCATCCCAGACAGAAATACAACTGTCAGTCTGTGTGTTGTGTGTTATACTGGGGGTGCAGGCGCTGGTCTTTGAGGCATTAGTTGTTGGGTAGGAGCAGATGGTCTGTGGAGAGTGGACAGAGGGTAGGTGAGGGTCAGAAACAAGCTCTCTAAAGACTGGATTTATGAACATATATGCTTTCAAAATGCTGCTACATGTGTAGAACATACAAATCAGCCACTTATGAGGATCCATCGAACACTGCTTTAAAAGACAGCGGTTCAAGTAGGCAGCTCACTATGTTTTGGACTGCATTATATTACACTTCCATTTAAAAGTTCAGGGTCAGTAAGGTTTTTTGTTTTCAAAAGAAGTCTCTTATGGCATATGGCACTGAGAGGCATTATTTGATAAAGAACGCAGAAAAAAGCAATATTGTGAAATATTATTACAATTTAAAATAATTAAAATAGTAATTAATAGTATAAAAATTGCTATTTGTATTTATTTTACAATGTAACATTTCTTACATTTCTTAGTTTTTTCTGTTAAAAACTGTCGTTTGGCTTAATATATTACTTAATTACTTTTTTTTCCAAGATTCTTTGAGGAGTAGAAAGTAAAAAAAAAAAAAAAAAACATTTATTAGAAATGGAAATCTTTTGTGAGATTCTGAACGTCTTTACTGACAATTTAATGTATCCCTACTGAATAAATAAATGTATTCATTTCTTTAAAAGGTGCATTGCACACGTCTCTGAGTTTTTGCAGAACTATGCCCCCTCTGACGACAAGCAAAACCGCAACCAGTTCAATCATAATGTCTTCAGAGGTAATAAAGTTATAAATCTGCAAGTCATTTTAAATATATGAAAGGAAAGGCATTTGAGTAAATTACACACTTATGTGTGAGGGGAAAACGGGGGTAGTAGAAAACTTCGGTTTTTGTTTCCATCTATCTCCATGTTGAACTGTTTTATGTGCTTACTGTATCCATTTATGATTGTATTATTATGGAAACATGTTCATGAACAATATAAGATATTACATTGTATAGGATCCCGTTTGAGCCCTAGAGCAAACCAGACATCTCTCCATTTGTTGAAAGCCTTCCCGATGTTGACTCTCGTCTTATTCTGACGCCTGGCACTGGACAAAAGTTTCATTTTCTTTGTCTTACGTGGAGTTTGAATTGGGGTTTGGAATGAACTACAAGCCGGTCTCTTTGAATCCACCTTCTACTTTTGTCGAAAGTTGACTAAAGTTTTGTCACTACTATAGTTGTCTTTGCTGATACGGAGAATGGCGGTGAATACACAAACCAGTCAGACATCGCCAGGTGAGCGTAAACACGCATGACGTCACGCCCAGTCTCAAATTCCGTCCCGAATCCCTTTTATTTATTTTACTGTACAGGATTATAGAGGCAATCGCAGTGATCAGAGGAGGGCTCATTCAGCCCATCAGGCAATTGTTTAAGCATGTATGGGTTAGAAAAACAGGTATTTTTAACATTAAATATTGCGCAATTTTGCTGACCCAAAATTTTGAACGGTATTGTACTGTATATTATTACCGTGCAAATGGTGGTGGTGGCGGTCTGGTGGCGTAAGATGGCACAGAAGCTGATTTATTCGTTTGTACCACCTGCAAAGAGACAGAAACTCCTGTTACTACTGTACAAACATATGCATGATGGGTAACTTAAGAATAAATTAACTAACTAAATAAGATTTAAATGAATTAACATTAGTGACATAATAGCTATCAGAACAAAATAAAATCACATAAAACTAAGCATATAGGATTTATACAGCAGTCTTGCCCGGTCCAATATGGCAGACGTATCACAGCAAAGAGCCAAAGCAGCCAATGAGGCGTCTATGTCTTTATTGTCTATGTTTAGGATTACTAGAAAATTAAAAACTGGTGAGATTACAAGCTAAACTCTGCAGGAAACTGGACCTTAAAAGCCAGAGATGAGAATCTCTATACATTCTATACATTCCTTTGCATATTAATTAATGTCTGAAAAAATAAAGCTCTGAAAAAATATCCTGAAGTGCTGAAGTGAGAATTAAATGTACATCAAGTCAGGGTCAGTAGATGTAAATCAAATATATTATTATTATTACTATAATGATTATTTAATGTCATAAAATAAAATGAATTATTTAATTTATTTAAATGATTTAATATTTCATTAAACAATAATGAATGATTTAATTCAATTAATGTGCAAGATGGTTCTTCTGAGCACATGGCTTGTGTCGTTCTTACAAAAGACAAAGTGTAAGGAGAGAAAGAAAGGTTAGGACCAATGCAGAGAAGAAGAAAGGGTACTTTAAATGCAACAGCAACAGAGATGGCCCACAGTATAAATACAGTAAAACCGTCTTAAATAAATAGTATGCAGTTATTTACCTCCTCTTGTGGCAATAACTGAGCCTGGTGCTTTATCAAAAAAGAGAGAAAAAAAGAGGAGCCTAGTCATTATCTTTATATCAGCAGACAATTGTTTAGAACCGAGATGTAACATTTAATAACTTAAGTTAAATGTGAAGGACAGACGATTTCTCATGAACCTGTTCTTATGAATTGTTCTTTCCAAATAGAAAGAAATGGAAATGCAATGGAAATGTTTTGTTTAAATGGGAAGGTTTCAAACTTGTTTTCCCTCTTCAAACAGTAATGAACTAATTTACTGGCTAGTTAAGTTTCTGTTGCATTGTTATTACTCAGGCGTTTAGTGGGCATTTGAAAAGTTGTGTTATGCTCAGGCACATATACTGGAAAAAATGACAAAATTTTACAGAACTATAGGTTAATTACACATGTTAGATTCACGTTAGCACTACATTTAGTGAATTAAACATCGGCAGTATGGTAGTCAGTGAAATGTAGTGTTGCTCACTCACCCCATCCTTTACTATACGATTGGGGTTTCCCCGCTGGGACACAGTAGCCTGCGGTCTGCTGTCAGCTCTGAGGAAACAAGCAAAGAATGCTGATCAATATTAAAAAATATGTAACACACTAAACATTGTTCAATGCATTTCCTCCAAAAAACACCAAAACATTTACAGTGCACCAATATGCCATTTTCAAGGTCTCTAATTTAGTTTTTGGAGGTCTACTACAGTAGGTTTAAATGCAAATACGATACAAAACACAAAATTCAATTTCTCATTATATACATTGCAGCATCACCTGCGGTTTAATAAAGGATTCAGTCACTCTAAAACCATTCTTTTCTGTGAGCCTGCTCTGATTGGTCAGACAGAAACATGGAAAGTCTGTTGTGATTGGCCTACCGCTTACAGTGTGTCAGGAGGCTTCCTCAGCACTTGTATACACAGTGGTACGAACAGTAAAGATGGCATTGGTTGCCTTGACGTAGGCCTTAACTATAACTAGTGTGTGAGGGCGGGTCAAAGTAAATGTTGTTCACGGGCAGCCAATGAAGAGCATTATGCATGTAGAATTGTATGTGTTACAACAATCCTACATAGGTTCGTGCAGGTACTGTATTAAGACTGGAATTACTGACGACTTGTTTCAGGCAGTTCAGAAACAGTTCTTTCTTTGGGAGACAGCAACAACATGTATTGAGCACACATATACATCGCAATTCTGACATATTAGAATTGTTTTTGATAAGCCTTTTAAATATTTGCTGTTACACTGAGGCACTGTTGAATGCTTGATTATGATTGGGAGCCAAACCCTTTGACCTAAAACATTTACTTGAAATACTTCTCACAATTTAAAATGAATATGTGAATAATTTAACAACACATTTCTATATTCACAGTTCTCTGATGCTGGTAAATGGTCACATTACATGCAGGTAAACAAAATATTTATTTTTACATTTTTTGTGTTTTATTTTTATTGTATTTATTTTACATTTATTTATTTTAATTTAGTGTTTTAAATTCATTATTAACTGTGTAAACTTTTAATTACTAGCTTTTTATTATTTAATTATTTTGCTGTTCACCTTTAATTTATTGATTATGCATGACTGAGTGTTCAATAACAAATGAACAGAAATTCAAAAAGAGAATAATTTAATTTTCAACTAAGGGCATCCACTCATTTCAGTTTTCAACCATTCATTTTCAGTTATCATTTAAAGAACATAATGGGTTTGTTCAGAGTTGATGACATCAGTTAAATGGTAAGTATATGTCACTCTTCATACTCACTCATAACCCTGCGAGCGTTTCTTTCTGAACAAACGTTGCCTCAGCTCATTCCTCTTGAAGAACACAAATAAACCCAATGCCAAAAGAGGGAGGACAAGGAAAAAGAACACAAGAAGACCATCCCTTGTGGAAGTATCTTTATCTGAGTGAGAGTCAGAGAGAAAGAGAGAGAGAGAGAGAGAGAGAGAGAGAGAGAGAGAGAGAGAGAGAGAGAGAGAGAGAGAGAGAATTTAATTAAATTTTTAATCAATCGACAGCACTAGAAATCACATTTACAGGTGACACGAGTTAAAGGTACTGATAATCTTTTGTGAAGCTCTAATTGTGCCGTTAAGCAGCCTTACCGTCCCAGGTGGGGCCGCTATCGATGCTTCCTCCATAACCAGAGGCCTCACAGAATGGATGAGCCCAGCCATTATAACAGTGGCAGTTTTTATTGCTGTTACACACCTTAAAGTAGTCAATCACAAACACTCAGCACACATTTTACAAAGATGTAGAACTCTAAGTATTTAGGATTAGGATAAAACAAAAAACAAAAAAACAGGTGGTTAAATACATGTATTTCAAATAGTGGCATTGAATTGTGGGTAGTGTATGCATACGTACCCCATGGCCATGGCATTTCTTTTCAACGTCACAGTCG
Organism: Pimephales promelas; assembly: GCF_016745375.1. The sequence continues at coordinate 482,274 of NW_024121123.1, forward strand.
TATTTCAGCACATCTGCACTTTTGCACTCAAAATTCAGACAAACCTGCAATATAAATGATAAGAGGTTTGTTTTTCCGAAGTCAAAAAAAATAATAAAAAATACAGTGTGCGGATGAAATGTAAAAAAAAAAAAAAAAGATTTCAAACTATGTTTTGTCATGGAAAAAAGATCTGATCATACCCTCAGTCAAACCTCAAGTGGATACTTTCAAATGTGTTTGGATAGTTCACCCAAAAATAAAAATTCTGTTTTACACACTCAATTTATTCACCTTCAAATTGTTCCAAACCTATATGCAATTCTTTCTTCTGCTGAACACAAAAGAAGATACTCAAATACAAAGCACGCTTTCTTGATGCTCACAAGGTGGCCTTTTTGGCCACGCTGTCGAGGACTGTGCCCAGTAGTTCTCGGCAGTCCAAAAGCAGGCTGAGGCAACCAAAAGCCTGCTCCATCAAGCTTCCAAACCATTGTGAGCTGCTCATTCTTCAAGGCATCTGTCCCACTACGATGTGCCTTGCCACTCTCATCCCTCTCTTATCGCCAGCCGGCAGTGGTGTGTGGTTCGAGGATGTAATGCCTTTTCACGCACCCTCTGCCCACTCGTAAAGCCAGGTAAGTGTTGCACTTGGTCCCCACTCTGGGACGCTGTGCAACACCACGCTACCCCACTATTGGTACGTCGGCTGTCCCTCTGACCCCACTGGCCCATTCAGACTATCAGACTCGGCTATGTGTTTTAGTTCGCCAGGCATCCCTCCAGGTTCAGCAGCATCCAGTTTACGTTGTTGATGAATAAGGATGCTACTGTCCTGCGTGCGGAGAGCGCTGTTCTACTGGCAAAGGACGAAATAAAGCCGGTCCCTTCAGCCGATATGAAGACAGGGTTTTACAGTCTATACTTTAAAATTGGATGGGTTACGACCATTCTTGGACCTGAGTGCCTTGAATCGTGCCCTCCACATGCTCCCGTTCAAGATGTCAACACAGAGATGCATCTTCTAATGCATTCGTCCCCAAGTTTGGTTCGCAGCGATCGTTCATGTCTCGATTCTTCGGGTCACCTGGGAAAAGAGAAAGCTTTCCCCCATGCAGACTCACTTTTCTTGGTATGGAGTTGGACTTGGTGAACATAACAGCATGTCTCACGAACGAGAGTGCTCAGTCAGTGCTGAACTGCCTGAATTCATTCAAGAGCTGGATGGCAGTTCCACTAAAACTGTTTCAGAAGATAAGTGTATAAGTGGTGCCCCCAAACGAATATACACAGACAACGGTGGCGAGTTCAACAATGGGGAGATAAGAGAGATGGCAGAAAATTTCAGCACTGAGATGAAGACTACAGTGGGATACAGTCCTTGGAGCAGCAGCCTGCTGGAGACACAACATGACACTGACTGAGATCCTCCTGAAGGTGAAAAGGGAAAACGTGTGTGCAGACTGCTCTAGACTGGGCTGTAATGGCCCAAAACAGTATGATCAATGTGCATGGTTTGGTCACATTCCTAATCTTCCCTCCGTTTTGGTTGATAAACTGCCTGCTCTAGAGGGCACTTCTAGGAGTACTAGAGTGGGACTATACCTAGCAGCATTACATGCTTCCAGAAGAGCATTCAAAGAAAGAATAAGAAGAGCTTTACGAAAGCAGCTTAGGCCTACAGATAAAAAGTATGAGACAGGAGAAAGATTGTACTACAAATGAGCAAACAATACAGAGTGGAAAGGCCCTGCTGTAGTTATCGGTCAGGATGGCTCTGTAGTGTTTATCAGACATAGTGGGATTCTTGTCAGAGTACACCAGTCCAGGCTGAAGAAAGTCAATGCCCAGTATGAGGATAAACCTATACTACCTGGTGCTCCTGAAAATAGTAAAGAAAGAATTCAGATGATGAAATGAGTGTTAATGTATACTGTACGTGCAAATCTCTGAAAACACAGAAACAAATGATAGAGAAGACGCAAGACAAACTAATGAGATAGAGAATGAAAAATAAACTAATGGAGTGGGTTCCACTGGTGTCAAACTGAGAACAGGTCAGACAGTGTCAGTGACATTTACAAACAAAGATGATGGTACAAAGCACACTGCCAGAGTTTTAGGCAGAGCAGGAAAAGCAAAAGGGCAATATAAAAACTGGAACAACGTGCAGTATCTAAACAAAATAGGAGCGAGGGTCAAAAGGAAGCTTTAGACATGTCACATGTTAATGATCTTCTCACTGAATGTGGTAACACCAGTGCTGATGCCCAAAGCTCGCCTTGTGGCGAGAGGTTTTGAAAAGTCAATATTCATGAATTACATAAAAAGATTTTCCCACATGTGCATCAGAGTCACTCAGGCTGCTGTTCGCTGTTATTTGTCAAAACAAATTTTTTTGGAAAGTAAATTCTATGGATATTAGGTATGCATTTTTGCAGGGAATGGAACTCTCAAGAGACATCTCCACCAGAAGCAGGCGTAGACAATGCGTTGTGGAAACTAAAGAAATGTGTGTATGGACTTGCAGACGCTTCCCTCTATCGGTACAACAAGGTCAAAGAACTCATGCTGAACAGTGGTGGTACAATGTCACAGGTTGATCCTGCAGTGTTCTATTGGCAAAAGGAGCAGTTTGAGGTGACAGGAGTACTGGCATGCCATGTGGATGATTATCTGGGGCAGGTTTAGAGCACTTTGTAACTAATGTCATCCCTGTACTTAAATCTGCATTTCACATGGGTCGTGAAGAGCATGGACGTTTTTCATACGTTGGGATGAACATTGCTACTGTGGAAGGTGTAGTGCAGGTGCATCAGCAGTTACATTGAAAACTTACAACCAGTTCACTTACAGGCAGCACGTGCTTTACAGAGAGAGGCTCCACTAAACGAGAAAGAAAGAGAACAACTCAGGTCCAAAACAGGACAGATTCTGTGGAATGCTAAACAAACTACACTAGATGTTGTGTTTGAAATATATAGCCTAGCATCCAACATTAAGAACGCTTCTGTTCAATCCATACATGAAGTGAACAAAGTGATCCGTAAACTTAAGTCAGGGAAGGTCACACTTAAGTTTCAACTCTTCAACTTTTCAACAGTGATGATTTGAGTTTGGTGGTTTTCAGTGATGCTTCACTGGGCAATCTTCAAGATGGAGGTACATAGGGAGGGTCTTTAATTGCCCTCATGGAAAAAAAAAAACAGGAAAGTTCTCTCCTCTCTTTTGGCAGTCTAAGAAAATCAGACATGAAGGTGAAACCCTTGCCAGGTTAGATGTTATTGACAATGCTTTGTTCTTGGTTATGCTCTACTCTAACCTTACCACTGGTAAAGCTGATCTCAAATAAGCTTCCCCTTATTTGTGTTACTGATAACCATTCCCTTTTTGATACTCTTAAGTCTACAAATCTGGTCACAGAGAAGAGACTAAGATTAGAAATAAGTGGTGTCAAAGAGTTCCTACATGCTAACAAAATCAAAGAAGTGCTTTGGTCAGAAGCCAAGTCACAACTTGCTGACTGTTTGACAAAGAAAGGTGCTTCCTCACTTATGCTTCTTAAAGTGCTGTATGAGGGTGTATGGAAACTGTAATATCTGAACCATCGAGCATTTATCTTGTTTAAATACTCAAGCTCACTTAAATGTTACTGTGTTCTGAAAATCGTTTGTATTTGATGACAATGTTTTATATGTCAAAGTCATCCATTCATTTATTTTTTATGTAGCCCTCAATCGGGTCATGGGGTCAATACGACCCCAATCGACTTTTACTTAATAAAAAGTCCCTTCAGTGGAATAAGATTTTGTGACTTTTTATACATTATACACACACAAAAAAACTGGGCTTGATTCGGTTGTTCTGAAGGTATATCAAAAAAATGTTTACACTTCTGGTCTTCGGAGCCAATATGACCCCCACATTGAAATGAATGGGAAATGTGAAAAAAAAAAAAAAAATATATATATATATATATATATATATATATATATATTCTTCATGTGTCAAAAAAAAAACAAAAAAAAAAACAGTATAAATATGAAAATTTTTACACCAAAATGAAGGCCTATAACTAGAGCATAAATGCAATGCATCATAAAAAAATTATATTTCATATTCAAACTAATGGTGTAGTTGAGGAATTGTGTGGTATGTGGATACAAAAGTACTTTATATCTCCAAAAACACAGCATTAATGAATAGATGAGAAGTAAACAAAAAAAATATATATTATTTGTATGATTAAAAACGTATATTTTTTGTACAATTGGCTTTATGCCCAGCTGCACTACTTCCTGAACTTCAGCCAGCTTCTTGTTTCCTGTCTGCCATTATTGGCCAAATTGATTAATTCAGGTGTGTCCGATTATTGTTGCCATGACTACTGAGGTCAAGCACACCTGAATTAATCAATTTGGCCAATAATGGCAGACAGGAAACAAGGAGCTGGCTGAAGTTCAGGAAGTAGTGCAGCTGGGCATAAAGCCCATTACTCAATCAATTGTTGGGGTCATATAGACCCCAAAGCCCAGAAGTGTAAACAGGAAACGAAGACCATTTGAAGGTTAAAGAAGAGTGGGAGATAGTTGACTTCCATGTGCAAGGGAATGTATTATCGTGGGAGTCTGCGAGAATGTGTTACCGTGGGAGTCTGGAAAAGAGTAAATCTTGAGAGGGTGGAAAAATAAAGATATTACTTTCTGTGGAACTACGTCATGTCTCTGGCTATTTTCACAAATGTCTAAAGATTCTTAAATCAAATTGCATTTAGATACAAAATGGAATAAAATGTGTATTCTTATTTTCTTTGAAATTGATCAAAATGAAGTGACTATGATTAAAAAAAAGAACAAATAAGTATCTGCCAATGGTCTCAGAAAAATCAACTTAACTCAAAGGAAAGTTTCATAATCATTGACCGGTATTTGTTCTTTTTTTAAGCATAAACTCACTTCATTTTGTTCAATTTTTCAAGACTTACATTTGCATCTCAAGGACATAAATACTGAGAAAATATTTGTTTTTGCAATGCATGCAACATTTAATGCCATGATTTTAAGAATTGAAGACTTTCTGCTCTGATTTAAGAACTTTTTAAGGCCTTAAATTGTGTAAGGGCAAATTATGACCCACAGAATCCCTGAGAATATGTGCACATACATGAAAGTGGCAAAATAATTAAACAAACATATTTTGGCAAGCTGTGTGCATAATTTAAGCAGAAACTTTGAATGTTCAAATTTTCTCTTTCACCTTATTAGCTCCACACTTGGTGCCCTCGTTGACCATGCCGGGATCAGGTACATCAGAGCCCAGGAGGAAATCCACACCCCAGCAGGTAGTGTCGGCAATGGGGGTCTGGATGATTGATGGCTTGATGCCAAAAATGACTGACGATTGAACGTTCTCACACTGTAGCTTCCCGCACATGGCGTTCCTAAAAGAATGAGAGCGTGTGTATGTTTTTATAACATTTCAGAATTGAGTGTGAATTTTAATTTCAATTGTAATGGTGTATATCTTGTGCTGTACCTGCTTTCACACTTCTTAAATCCACTGGAATGGTAGCCACAGTTTCCAAAGCGATCACCTTTGGAGTTCACATCCTTAAAGCACAGCTCAGGAGCAGCTTTAGCCTCTACACACAACCAAAGACAGATGGGTTACATTTACAGAATATAAACTTCTATTTTCTCTTTCATTTTTAGTTAAACAAAAACTAAAACCCTTAACTCGTGGCCAGTTTTTAGTGAGTTATTCAGTGTTTGTTTAGCTTTAAAACAAAAGTTCTGTCATATTCTATCATTGTTATTGAAGAACGTGAGCCCTAACACATGAAAACTAACACTGTGTGAAAAAGGGAACATCAAAACATCCCATTGCTGTATGGCCAGATGATATGCAAACTAAATTTTTCTGCTGGATAAAGTAAACTTACGGTAGCAGATAGAGCTTAATGCGCAGCAACTGAAGAAAACAAATGCAAATACAAAAAAAACAAAAAACACCAGCAAATTAAGCAAAATGCTTAGAAAAATGCTGCAAAAGTTCACAACACAACCAATTACAAAATTACTGGATGATATACTGCTCTGCTGTATGTTTATTATCCATCTGTGCGATTCAAATGGCCCAGAATATTTAAGAGTATCTACTGTAACAGGAAGTATGAAAGACATTTGGAATGTACACTTTCTGACACTTCTAAATAATATTGGTGTTATACCATATAATTACATGAACATGATATCTTCAGCCCCTCATTTTGATTTATTGTTTCAACGTAATGTAAAATACTATATATGATATTAGTACATGATCAGCTCAAAAATGTTGGTTATGTCTTTCTAACTAACTGTTCATACTCATTTTGAAATGAGTTTTTTAATGCTTAGATCCAGGACAAATAGAGGTAGGGAATATAAGCAAAAATGTATATCAGAATATCTTTTATTTTAATCAATACTGAATAGACAATATTCTTAATTCTTATATTAACCAGCCCTACAAGTACAAAATCGTGAACTCACTTGTGCCAAATATGGCCTGACACTGGGTGTCATAGTGCTGGCACTGGCCATTGTAGCAGTAAGCCTGGCCTTGTTTGCAGGGATGGCCGTTCTGTACGTAGACGTCGTTCTGACAGAGGGCAGATGTGCCGTTACAATACTCTGCCAAATCACATTCATCAGTGCTGCTTCTGCACTCGGTGCCACCAGGTAAAAACTGACAGATCGAGAGAGAAAAATTAATCAGAACATGTGAGCAAAGAGTACAACTGCATAATGTCAAATGCCATATGTATGTATATTAGTTCTATCCATGTGAGCTGCTTGATGACAAGTTTGATGCTTTAATGGAAAAAAGATATATGACTGAACCAGACAAATTTTGTCTAAACTCATTGCAGAATACATGTATTACCTTTTATTCATTACCAGCCCAGAACAAGTTATCTTATAAACCAGCATGGCATGCATCTTGCCAGTGTTATTTTAGTGTCATTACTATTATTATAGTATATAAATAATAGTATTATATTGTAGATGTTTTTTTTTTTTAATTAAAAAACTTTAAGTTAACAATAAAAACATTGCATCTCAAGGTTAGGAGCAGAGCTAAAGTGTTAGAAAAAGTTTGAATTACCCTGCAATTCTTGCAGCAGACCCCGAACGCACACTGAGCACCTGATCTCAGCTTACACGTTTTCGGCTCACAGCACGGGTCCTTCTCACACTCCTGAAACATTCACGTACATAATCAACCTTCAGAAGTTCTCAATATTCTTCATTAGGGATGGAGAGCAAAAAACAAAACATCCCTTTTTTAGGATACTGTATTTTAAAAGATAATTTTGTAAAATCCAAACAAGCTTCACAGGATAGGTTTAAACCACAGCAAGACAGAGCAGTGTAACGTGCTCCAACGTGAATATGCATTTCTGATTGTAATTACAGTTAATATTTTTAGTTTTTGCCTAGATGATCAACCCTGTCAAACATATCCACATCGCTATGATCAGATACTTTCTTTACTGCTGTTTTCTCACCGATTTCATTTTAGTTCAGAGTCAATTTTTAGCTTATTTTGTTTTTTGAGAGGAAAGTGGCACACATGTATATATTCATCTTAACACCATTCACAGCTGGGTGAACGGCTTTGAGATGTTCACTAACAGCTGCAAAGGTATTTCAAACAACCCCTAAGCAAAGAACAAAAAATAACTTTACTGTGAGTATATCACAAAAAGAATCGTTGCCAACTCAGTTTCTCCCTTTAAATTTTATCTCCTTTTTTGTTCTTAACTACTGTACATTTATGTAGATTCCCAACTTTTATATTAAATATATTTATATTAATTATAACTCCATAACCATAGACATAGTCCGCTCATAATTGTTTAAACAAGCAATGAGTGAGCAGAGAGGATTCCTCTCTGCTCACTCATTGCTTGTTCTCTACAGCCCAGAGGGATAATTACCGCTCCGGTCACATGCTCTGGTTTAAACAAAGTTTTTCATGCTTGTTCAATGAACCATAAACAATCATTATACATTCACCTGTGGAACAGTCCTTAAGACACTAAGAGGTTTACAGAGGGTAGACAATCAAGGTTACAATTACAATAACTTAGGATATTAAAGAGACCTTCCCACTGACTCTGAAAAAACATCAGAAGAAAGATGCCTAGGGTGCCTGCTCACCTGAGTGAACATGCCATAGGCATGCCGCAGAGAGGCATGATGACTGCGGATGTGGCCAGAGCAATAATCTGTAATGTCAGTAATGTAAGACACCTAAGACAGTGCTGTATGCAGAGAGCTGATCGCTCTTACAGTGGGTTGCAAAGCATGTGTCCTCCCAGAGGTGTTTGAGGCCAATGCCTTGGTGGAAGAGTGGGGTAACATTTTACCGCAAGAACTTGCAAATTTGGTGCAATCCATGGGGATGAAATGCAATATAGTACTTAAAGCAGCACACCATATATGGACAGCTACTTTTGATATTGATTTGACCCTCAACCTTCATCAAGGGCTTGTTATTCTATTTCTGTTCATCAAATCTCTGTAAAATTTTCAGTTTTTATTGGGTGTTGAATCATTTTATGTCAATACAAATATTACATTATAATATATATTTATATAAATTATTTATTTATTCATTTAGCTGACGCTTTTATCCAAAGCGACTAACAATTGCTATATATGTGGGATAAGTGTCTTGCTCAGGGACACATTGGTGTCTCACAGTGGATTCAAACCCAGGTCTCTCACACCAAAGGCATGTGTCTTATCCACTGTGCCTTCACCACCCCATAATATATATTATAAACATTTATTTTTGACATTTGTTGAAAAAAAAAAGGTAAAATAAGAGGATATTTCTTTTTTATGCGTTTACTACTACAATTATATTCATTATTAATCAGAACTGATTTTATTAATTAGTCGTTGCATGCAGCCCTGGTCTTCATGATGGCTCAACAGCACAGTTGGTTACTAAATCAGCCAACAATTATCACGTTCTTTAAAAATGTAAAATCAGGATCAGCTCTAAACTGATCTGGAATCAGATGACTCACTTTCTCTGATCCACAGTCACACTCTTCGCCCACATCCACCAGCTTGTTCCCGCAGAAGGGGGCGCTGTATGCCTCGTCCGGCCGTGGTACGTTCAGCAGACAGCGGCCACCTGAGTTCAAGATCATCTTCTCAAAGTCATCAGCACTACAGCTGCTAAAGTTGCGAGAACCACTGAGGACAAAAAAAACGGGTCAAAACAAAAATCTCACAGCATATTGAAATTTGTAATAAACTATACACAAAAAACACTCACGTTGCCCCTGAGTTCATAATACAATGTGTGACATCGCATTTACAGTTTCGGCCATCATCATGGTTCATCCCAAGATTATGACCCAGCTCATGAGCCACGATGGAGGAAAATGACATCACATTATTATTGGTGAACTGAGGGGGGAAGTGCACACATATACATACAAAGACAGAGATTTAGATACTGGTGAAAGTCACTGTTCAGCAGACACTGACTAACAGTGTGTGTGAGTATCTGTAGCATAGGAGAAGTGGATCAGAGATCTCATACCGCATTAATTCCACCACCATGACTTCTGGAACAAGCCGTGCCAACGAAAGCCATGCCTGCTGTTCCACCAAATCCTTTCTTTCTGTGAAAAGAGTGAAAGAGAATCAGGCAGGCAGGGAATTTCTGTAGCCATAACTGCACATCATTATTCATAGAACAATAAATCTAAAGTGAACCTATATATAATATATATCACATAATGGAAAAGTGGATTTTTCTTGGATCTTTTGAAGATATACTTTACAAAGCAAAAACTCTCTTTTCGGCACCGATCATTTAATCTGGTTAACTATCATTCATTTAATCAAAAACTAATCTAAAGGTTTTTGGTTTTCCTTGGAAAGGAAGTGTTTCTAGCTAAGAGCAATACCTGAATACTGCAAGATCTACAGACTTTAACCGGCTTATAGAATGCAAGTAATGTGAGTAATCTCAGACCTCTCCATGTATTTAAGCCCTGTGTTTCCTTAGTTCTCTTGTCCAGTATTGTCCTAGTTAACAAGGTTGTGTAAGTTTCTTCTTGTTTATTTTATATATAACTATTTTTTTTCTCTATCAATTTCCTCGTGCACTTCATTACAGCCACTGTGATATTAGCATGTTGTTTATGTAATTGAAGAGGCATCTTGTAATGGCAAATTATGGTGTGCAACAAGGCTTTGTATTAGATCCTTATCCCTACTGTATGTTCCCTGTACAAGCTACCTTTGGGTGATATTACTACGAATTTATTGATTATTTTATGTTCTCCTGACTCACTTCTAACATCTGATATAAATGTAACAGAGAAAGGCCCTTACAGGATGAGCTGTGCACTGTCATGACGACGACGGTGAACTAGTTCTTTCTCTCTCCATTGAGTAAAACGGCCCAGCACCTCTCCAGCACTGCCATCAATATTTATGAAGTTCTGCTGAGACCAGATCTCCAGCCCCACCAAAACAATACGAATATTCAGAGTCATGTACATCTAAGGGGAAGCAGGAAAAACAATCAAGTGAGAAAAATCACACAAGTCAAGCCACCTTCATTTATATAGTACTTTTTACAATACAGATTGTTTCAAAGCAGCTTTACAGTGATAATAGGAAATTAATCCAACTAAGATTGTTTTGGTTTATCAGCAGCTCTAGAAGAAAGTCATTGTCTAGCTTAAGTAAGTTTTTAATAGATTAATTTCCATTGTAAAAATCATTCGTTATTAACTTAAGGGCCACTTACACGACACAACTGAAAACAGAAAACTTCTAATGCGCTCAGTTCATTTATATGACAACAGCGTTTTGGTGGCCTGAAAACACAAACTTTGAAGTAGGTTTCAAAGTGCAAGTTTTTGAAAAGGGTTTTCAAAGCGATACTGTTATCATCTCTGCGTAAACTTCAAAAACGTGAATCTGTGAAAAAGGGGAAGGCATGCACATTCGTATTATGTTTAGTCTATAGGTATGTGCAATTGAATGCAAGCGTGTAGTCTTTCTTTACAAAGTGACATTGCCAATTATTTGTCTGGCATGCATACTATAGTGTTTTTAGCCATTTCCGTGGATGTGTGTAAATGGGAATTATTTTGATAACGTTTTCTTCTGTACAACACTTCATGGCTGCGTTGTGGTCATGTCTGGGCACAGGTCCTCCATTTGATCTGGTACGGTAAACATCCGGATAAACAGAGAGACTAATATTAGCGAAGACACCATTCTGCTTATAATTTAATGAGTACATCAGGTGTTATAGGAAGTGTTCCCGGTTCCTCCTGACCTAATTTATGCAGCCATTTTTCATGATTTGAATTATAAGTCAATCAATCAATCAATCTTTATTTATATAGCACATTATAGCAGCCATCAGGTGTTCAAAGTGCCTCACATCAGGTACTAATAAACAATACAACATTCAATTAAAAACAAACAAAAATAAAACAAAAGCATGAAGCATAAAAACAGTCAGCTAGATATACTCAAAATCATTAGGAAAAAAAATGTTGCACCACTACTGTGTATTAAAAGCCATTCTAAATAAATACGTTTCAAGTTTTGTTTTAAAAAGTACAACCGTTATAGTACGAATGTCAGGGGGGAGCTTGTTCCAGAGTTTAGGGCCAGAAACAGTGAAGGCCCTATCCCCCCAGACAAGTACTCAAGGGCTAGCCCATTCGCAGCTTTAAAAACAAACAATAAAATCTCAAAATCAATCCTAAAGCTCACAGGAAGCCAGTGTAGAGTAAATAGAACTTGTTACTTGTTAAAAAGCGAGCAGCAGCATTTTGTACAAGCTGAAGATGGAACAGAGATTTTTGATTCTACAGTGGTTCTTTTGAGGTTAAAGTGATGTGTTTTTAGTCTAGATTTAAACTGACAGATTGTGTCTGCTTCCTGAACAATGCTAGGAAGACTAAATAGGGAAAGGATCTACCGGCTACCTCCAACTGATTTTTGATATTCTAGGTATTATTAACTGGCCAGAATTTTGAGATCACAATATAATGTGTTAAGAGCTCGCTTACTGAGCTCGCTAAGTACTGGAGAGCTAAACCATTTAGTGCTTTGCAAGTAATTAGCAAGATTTTAAAATGCATGCACTGTATAGACGAATCCGACGAGCGTTCTGTGTAGGCTGCCATCTTGTGGCGACGCCATTACTGAGCTGTTACACAGGCATATAGACATATGCACCGGTATGTAAACAAACCTCGGTGATAACGCGAACTCACCCTCGATGACAGCTACAGCCAGGCAGAATGACTTGTTGGTTTGATCTGTGACTGCAGTGGCCTCCAGTCACAGATGAAGGTACAAACGATCTTACAGATTAACGTTATTTATGAAAATAGCTTGGCAAGCTAGCTAGGCTAAAGTTTGCTCACGAGGAAACTATAAAAAGATCTGTCCATTTGGCAACAATAAATAAATAAATGAATGAAATCAAATAAACAAATTCGTGTCCATTATTTATCTCATTTTCACATTGCAACAGGCAAGGGTAAGGTAACGTTACAGCTAGAAAGTATACATAATATCGACCAATTAGTGTTTTTAAACCATGGAAAGAGGTCAATATAACAGCAGGAAAACAATTATGTCACATAACGTTACATTTAGTTCAGGAAAGCCATTTAATGACCATAGCATGTTAATTGAATAGAAAAAATAGCAAGAGAGGAGATTTTGCTGATCACTATATCACATATTGATTATATTTTTTTTACTTATGTCATTAAATAATTGTTATTATACGCGAATGTCCACGTCTTGTACTCGCCCAGGAAATCTGTAAACCGTACGGCACCAGACAGGGGCACTCGACCCGGGGTATTCACAGTGTTTTCTCTTCAAAATCGAAATTTTACTGCCACCATTGAAACAATTTATAACGGAAACTGTTTACCCACTCGACATTATACAAGGGGTAACGTTGTAACGTTAGTGACAGTCGTAAATCGCGGGCTGTTTATTCCAGTGGACGCAAGTTGCAACTAAAACAATAGGAGGCAATGGCGCAACGCTACCCAGAAACAGCTCAGTAATGGCGCCCTGCTTACTTCCGGTAGTTTCGCCGGATTCGTCTATAGGGAGCCAATGCAGTGTTGACAGAACCGGGCTAATATGGTCCTACTTCCTTGTTCTAGTAAGAACTCGAGCTGCTGCGTTTTGGACCAGCTGTACTTTGTTTATTAAGCGTGCAGGGAAACCAGCCAGTAGAGCATTACAATGATCTAGCCTTGAAGTCATGAATGCATGAACTAACTTTTCTGCATTTCATTGAGAGCATATGACGTAATTTAGATTTATTTTTGAAATGGAAGATTGCGCTTTTACAGATACTAGAAACATGACTTTCGAACAAAATATTGGTATCAAAGAGCACACCCACGTTCCTAAATGATGACGAAGACTTCAAGAGTGTTAGACAGTATTCTAGGTAATTATTTTTTTTGTTTAAATAATTACAATTTCAGAATTAAGTTTACTAGTCATCCATTTTTTTATAACAGCTATGCATTCCATTACTTATGTGAATTGTAAAGTTTCGCACCTTGCTTCCTAGACCTCTTACTGCTCCTTGTTTTTAATGATATTTAAATAATGATTTTCAATATAATAAATAAATAAATACAAATAAATGTGAATTGAATAAAAGGAATTATTTGCATCCATCTGAAAATATGCAAGATAACTTACACTATCAACATAGTTAGCAATCTGAACCATCTCCTCACGAACTGCTGTTTGATTCTTGTTTTTGAAGTTATACTGTAGAAAAGAGAAAAGAGAAAAACAAGAAAGACTTTCAGAAATTGGGCACTTCTCACATGGAACAATTCTCACATTGATGCTGTAATGACCCAAGCAGGTGCGATCACATTTTCATCCCACATATCTCCAAATGTTTAATAAATGTCTCCACACTTCCATTTAATTCTCTTACACTATCTGCTCTCAGTTTAAGAGCGGGCTGTGTAACATATCAGACAATGAGAAAAGAGAATATGGTACAAGATTTACACTACTTACTCTCTCATTATCCACCACCAGAAACAGTTCTACATAGTGTGTCTGGTGCAGCACTGCCCTCTTTTTCTGTTTGGAAAGACAAAGTATTGAGTGTAATTTTAAGCTGTGTTAGCTGACGCATAACATAACAAGTAAGCATAACTTTTATTATGATTTTTCTTTACAAATTCAACTTGTATTATTATACCATTAAAAACTATAATGATAATATTAATACAGTTCACAAGGCTAACAGAAGACTGTTGACAGTTGTGAGACATCTAATGATGATCAACCATTGCTTGTAGTGTGGATTAAATTGTGAACAGAAGAGCATTAAAGGGGGGGTTGACTGCGATTTCACTTTTTTGATTTTAAATAGTGTGTAATGTTGCTGTTGGTGCATGAACAGTATCTGTAAAGTTGCACCGCTGAAAGTTCAGTGTAAGCAGAGATATCATCTTTTAAAAATCAGGAAGTATAATTGCCTACAAAAAGGCATTGATTCGATTAGGACTACAGCTGGGTTTTAGACGTTACTAACCTATACATTTGCATCAACCCTCCCACCGGAATATGCAGAAAAGGGCATGCGCATATTTAAGCGGCTCGTCGAGTGTGTGGTCTTCTGTGTTCGAGCTTCCCACGCACGGACGCTGTTCTTTGTTAACAATGGATACACTTTATGTTTGTTAGTTGTCAGGTCTTCTGTGTTTGAGCTTCCCACGGACGCTGTACTTCGTCAACAATGGATACAATTTATGTTTAATTATGTTCCTGAAAATGACGATCGTAATTTAGCTCTCTGTGCTGCGCATTTACGGAAGACAGCTTCCAGAATCTCCACGAATTCAATGCCGGATTCAACAAGAAACTGTTACTAAAACATGAAGCAGTTCCAACTTTAAAACCAGAGGCAGCAGTTGTTGGGCCACAACCTGTAAGTAGGCTAAGATTTAATCTTTTTAAATGTATTTGCATATTTAATTCCAGATGTAGCCTTGTGGTTTTTTTTTTTTTTCAAATGCCAGCACTGGCTTTATAGCCACTATAGGCTACTAATTATGCTATTTTGTGTCTACGACAAACGCGTACAAACATTATGGACCTGAATTTTGTATAAGTACTAATGTTTTAAACGTATTTTTCATGTATATATGCTTTATGATGTTATTTTTGATTTGATCAAGAATGTAAACTAATGTCACGCTGTTTGAGTATAACATTAGTAGCCAGTCAGTTGCTATTGTTGCCAATCAGATGCTATTGTGTAAAACAAACGTGTATAAAGTTAAAAAAATGTAGCAAATTATCATTCAGAAACGTTTAGTAAGAGCCGTGTGTGGTGAGGTTCTGCTTGACTCTCTTTATCGCCGCTTTCTCGGTCTGATTCTGCCTCAAACTGATACTACAGTATCGACCATAGTATCGTCACATTTATTTACATGGTTGGACCTTTGGCATGCGCATTTCGCCCGTAAAGGTAATGGGCGTTAACCTTCCGGACAACGTGAGCGACAGTTTAGCCAATCACAACACACCGGCCCAAACTAACCAATCTGAGCCCACTGCGTGTTTCTGAGGAAGTGGTTTCATAGAATCAGGAAGTCAACCGCTCGTTCATGGGACAGAGGAGAGCGCGGATTACAATAAAGGTGAAATTTATAAAAAAAAATAAGAATTTTAAAAAAGAAAAACCACGAATGCATGGTATATTCCACCCCATAAACACAATCATGCAAAGAAAAAAAACAGTCAACCCCCCCTTTAAGACAGAATTGAACTTTTTTTTTTAAATGTGTGACTTTTCACCTTTTCTGTGATAAAATATGACCTTGCAAGTCATCCTGTTTCTAAAATATAAAAGCAGCCATGTTGTCACATATAATGCATATAATGCACCATATGCATATAAAGACCTATGCATATGGTGTGTACTTGATCACAAAATGTAATGTGCCTTTAAAATGTAATAAATGAAAAGATAAAAACAAAAATTATAAAAATTATGTGATAAATGATACAAAAAATTGTGTTCAACAGGAAGAAAATAAAAAGTAGTGGTATTTTGCTTAGGGTGGATGAATTATATTTCTACCTACAGAAAGGCCTTAAAACTGCTAGATCAGCTTTTTTTATTTTCTTTTTTTTTTATTCATTTACGTAGAAGAAAACAAACCCTAGGTATTCATTTGTGGCAGAATCCTCACTATGCGCCTTCTGGGAGAGAAATGGTATTTGCAAGGATTTCCAGTCGGGATTTGCTGTGTTTGCTGATGCATAACAAGTAAGCTTAACTTTTATTATGATTTTTCTTTACAAATTCAACTTGTATTATTATGCCATTAAAAACTATAATAATAATATTAATACAGTTCACAAGGCTAACAGAAGACAGTTGTGAGACATCTAATGATGATCAACCATTGTTTGTAGTGTGGATTAAATTGTGAACTGAAGAGCATTAAAGGGGGGGTTGACTGCGATTTCACTTTTTTGATTTTAAATAGTGTGTAATGTTGCTGTTGGTGCATGAACAGTATCTGTAAAGTTGCAGTGCTGAAAGTTCAGTGTAAGCAGAGATATCTTTTAAAAATCAGGAAGTATAATTGCCTACAAAAACGACTCGATTAGGACTACAGCTGGGGTTTTTTCCAGCTGTAGTCCTCGATTAGGACTACAGCTGGAAAAGCATGGCTGCTTTTCAGTCGGGATTTAGATTGTAGAATAGTAAGGCAAGGCAAGTTTATTTATATGGCATTGGCAAATTTCATATACAATGGTAATTTAGTGTACTGTTCTCCTTGCCAAACAACATCCATAAAGTACAGATGAGTCAGGATTCATCTTAGTCTTTGCCGTTTAATAAGATGCCAGGTACATTATGAATTAGGAGTAAAAAAAACAAAACAAACAAAAAAAAATAATCAGAACAATAATACAATGACTAAAGACCATTCATGAAGTTCTGAAACTCTTATCTGAAAATACCCCAAATGGAATCAGTCAATTCACTTTTATTTTATATTGATTTTATACAATTTACTTTACAATTCACTGGAGTTTTCAGGTAAGAAAGAAAATAGCAACAAATACAAACATTGATAAATTTAGGGAAGTTATCACATCAAAGTACTGTAAAACGGAATCTTTCGTCATGCAGCCCAACAATTATTGTTAATTACCTGTGTTCTAAAGCTTGTGCAATTGCTCATCATTATTGGGATTTGGAGTGACTCACCCTGATTAGATGGCTGCTTTGACCAAAGGTGATGTTGTGGACATGGCTGTCTGTGGATTGTCTTGGTGAAGCCTCATCATCATGGTTATGAAAGTGAGGCGTTCCACAGGTGAGAGGTTCAGTCTTTACATCCTCCAATCGATACACCAAGTGCTCATCACTGGAGGAACCTTCCAACGGTTCAATACCGAAACTGGTGCCCTCCGTGTAGAGAACACCCCTAAGTTAAATACATATCAAACACTTATTTTGTCATATTTTGACTAGAAGAGCTTTTGAAACCTGCTAAAAATGTGAATATTATCTCTTGGGAATGACAGAGTAAATGTGTATACAGGATTCCCTTACTTTCTTTCTTCAGTTGAACATAAAAGTTATTTTGAAGAATGTGGGTAACCAAACAGTTGCTGGTCCCCAGTGACTTCCATAGTATATTTTTCCTACTATGGAAGTCAATGGGTACCAGCAGCAACTGTTTGGTTACCCACATTCTTCAAAATATCTTCTTTTATGTTCAGCAGAAGAAAGAAATTAATACAGGTATGGAACAACATTACAGTGAGTAAAAAATGACAAAATTTTCATTTTGAGGTGAAATATCCCTTTAAGGACAAGGGGCAGCATGTTTACTATTAGGCTGCTGTCACTTTAAGACCAACACACGTCTAACACCCAAACATGCTACTAATTGCTTTTACTTTAGACATAACAAATTGTGTTTATGTAAACCTTCTGTGTATTTGACAGTATTAGCACAATCAGATGCAAAAGATAATGTCCAGTAATTGGGCACTGTTTGACAGACTTTTAGTGTGCATGCATATCAGAACAGCATTGGAATGAAATGTTTTTTATTTTTTTTTTTTTTTTTATTTCAGGCAATGGCACAAAAGTACAAGGCAGACAAAATGTTTGTTAAGTCATACAGTGCAAAAAGAAACAAGAAACAAACAAAAAAACAACAACAAAAAACAAACAAAAAAAACAAAAAAACAACAACAAACAAAACAAATCGAATTCTACCTGAAAGGGAGTGGGAAGAAGAAAACGTATTTAATCCCACCCCAGTTCACCACTTGGTGATTAATACATTAAGCTTCATGTTTACTTTGGTCACGGGTTGTTTACATAGGTTGTATCATGGTGGCGTTACCACAGTCACAATAGTTTATTATAACAACATTATCAAACAGTTTAAGAAGAATAAACAATACCAACTATGGTAATGAACAATATACCAATGATGGTAATGGACAATATACCAACGATGGTAATGGACAATATACCAACGATGGTAAGGAAACATTGAGCACATGTAAACATTATAAGACAGAGTACAACATCAATATAAATTAAAAATCCTCCTCTCTGTATTTTAACCAGACCCTATGTTTATATGACAATTTAAATTGATGGATAGTTTGACATTGCTTTTGTTGTAAGTCCAGTTTGTTCCAGAGTTTCACTCCACATACAGACACACAATAATGTTTACGAGTAGTTCGGGCTCTTGGTAACGAAAAATATCCAAAGCCTCTCAAGTTATGAGCTCGCACAGGAATTTGAAAAAAACGTTGTAAGTTAGGCGGTAATAAGTTGTTAAATGCTTTATAGAGGACTATTGTTGTATTATATTTTACAAGATCATCGAGTTTTAACAAATTTGACTGCTTAAACAGCTTATGAGTATGTTCTAAGTAACCAACCTTATGAATGACCCTCACGGCTCTTTTCTGTAATATAATCAGAGGATTTATTGTGTTCTGATAATTATTTCCCCACACTTCAACACAATACATAAGGTATGGTAGTACCAAAGTGCAGTATAGGGTACGGAGTGCATTTTTATCAAGGTATAGTTTTGCTTTGTTTATAATTGAGAGGCTTTTGGAGATTTTTCTTTTAATGTGTCTGACATGGGGCTTCCAAGACAATTTACTGTCGATTATTACCCCCAAAATTTATACTCACTCACAATTTCAATTTGGGTATCACCAATACTTATTCTCTGTTCAATCAATTTGCTACGATTACCAAACATCATTATTTTAGTTTTGTTTATGTTCAAAGATAATTTGTTTGTATCCATCCATTTTTTTATTATATTTAATTCCCTGTTTACCACATTTACGAGCTCCTTATAATCATCACTACTATAGAATATATTCGTGTCGTCTGCAAATAGTATGAGTTTCAGTACTTTGGATATAGTAAAAATATCATTTATATACACGTTAAATAATTTTGGCCCCAACACTGACCCCTGGGGGACACCACAAACTATGCCAAGAGTGTCTGATAAATACTGACCCATTTTTACAAACTGTGACCTCCCTGTTAAATAACTTTTTAACCAATCTCCAGCCAGCCCCCTAATTCCATATCTTTCCATCTTATTTAACAAGATTGTGTGATTAATAGTATCAAAGGCTTTTCTTAGATCAATAAAGATACCAACTGCATACTTTTTTTGCTCTAGTGCATTAGTAATTTCTTCAACAGCTTCAGTTATTGCCATCGAGGTAGTTCTTTTGGGCCTAAAGCCATACTGGCCATCATTAATTACATGATATTTCTCAAGAAACCTTTCAAGTCGAGAACTGAAAAGCTTCTCCAGAATTTTTGAAAACTGAGGCAAAAGAGAGATTGGTCTGTAATTAGTAAAAACGTGTTTGTTATCCTGTTTGAAAATTGGAATTACTTTAGCGATTTTCATTTTACTTGGGAAGCAGCCAGTTTGGAATGACAAATTACAAATGTACGTTAAGGGTTTTACAATATTCAATATAACTTTTTTAATCAATGTCATACTGATATCATGACAGTCGGTGGAGAACTTATTTTTACATTCACAGACAATGTTTGTTACTTCCTGCTCATTTGTAGCTGAGAGGAAGAATGAAAAGGAATTCCGTTCAATAGTTGATCTTATAGCTCCATTGTCTGGAATGTCAGCGGCCAACTTGGGGCCAACATTTACAAAAAACTTGTTAAACTTATTTACTACATTACTCATATTATATTCTTCACCAATTTCATCAATAAAGTGATCAGGATATATCAACTTTGAGGATCCTTGTTTGATTAGGCTATTCAAAACATCCCAAGTTCCTTTTATATTATTTTTATGTTCATATAGTTTTTTTTGATAATATGACCGTTTGCTTGTTCTTATAATATCAGTTAATTTATTTTTGTACTTCTTATATCTTTGTTCCACTTCTATTGTTTTTTCTTTAATAAACACTTTATAGAGATTATTTTTCTTTTTACAAGCATTAATTATTCCTTTCGTAATCCAGGGACTTTTTTTGTGTTTTTCCTTTATTGTATATTCTTTCACAGGGCAATGTTTATTGTGTAGGCAAGTGAAAATATCTAAAAAATTACAATAAGCACTGTCCACATTTGATTCTCTGTAAACTGAAGTCCAATCCTGGAGTGCTAAACTATTGTTTAAGGCACAGATCATGTCCTCAGTGATTTTTCGTGTAGAGATTTTTGCCATAGTATCTTTAGTTTTCTTGAGGTTACAGTCATACAAAGTAAAAACAGGTAAGTGATCAGTGACTTCACATATGAGTAGGCCACTGATGATTTGATTTCCCATCATATTAGTAAAGATGTTGTCAATGATTGTGGCACTATGTGACGTTATTCTACTCGGTTTCGTTATAGTTGGGTACAGCGACAAGCTATACATTGTGTCAGTGAAGTCATCAACGTTTTTTAGTTTGGTTGGATTTAACAAGTCAATGTTAAAATCACCACAGATAAATATGTTTTTTTGGTTCACAGTAGAATACAGTTTACCCATCCACTCATTAAAAGTTTCTATGCTTGAACCAGGTGCCCGGTATACACAACTCATGAAGATATTTGTCTTTTTATCATTATGAATCTCCACTGTTATGCATTCAAATAAGCCATCCACAGCTATGGTCATATCAGTTGAAACACTAAATTGAATTGATTTGTGGATGTACAAAGCAACCCCCCCTCCTATTTTGTTTATTCTGTTTGTATATCTTAATTCATAGCCATCAAGACAAAAATCAATACCTTTATCATCATTAAACCAGGTTTCAGTAATTGCAATAATGCTAAATGGATGAGCGAAGTGTTCCAAATAATCTTTGATAGATTCAAAGTTGGTGTACATGCTTCGACTGTTAAAATGTATTATTGACAGATTACCTTCTGGTTTTACACTGTTTTCATATTGTTCTTGGGTAAGATAATTGCAGTTTTTAGCAATCGAAGAGAAAAAGTTATTGTCAGGGTCTATCTCAGTATCAGGCTCTGTTGTGGTGTGCACTTGATACTCACACGTCTCCAGTTCCATTTGTTGATGTTGTAGAATGTTCTGTAGCATGTCCATATCAACACTTGATGTAGTCTGTGTTCTTGGTTTGTATAGCATTTGTTAGTGTATGGAGTCACAAGCTACTTTGATACCAGGTGCTGCATCAATGTCAATACTTATCGAGATCTTCTATCCTCTTCACCATCAAAACTTTTGCTTCCTCCGGTGTCCCATTTAGTTTGATGAAGATCTTACAGTTAGTTACCCAGGTTTGTTGAATCTTGCCTTGTTTTTTTAAGTTGTCGTGCAATCCTTGAGATGTCAGCATTTTTCTTTGTCAAGTGTTCATTTATGAAAACATTTGTGCCTTTCAGTTTGCGTCCTTGCTTCAGGAGTGCTATTTTCTTTTTTCGATTGGTAAACCTCATGATGACCGCTGGTGGTCTCTCATTCTTCGTGGGCAGTGGGTGACACGCCTCGATGTGCTCCAGGTCCATCTCTATCCCCCTGTTCTGGAGGTAGGAAGCAACCTGTTGTTCCACCGACTGTGTCTCCTGGTCGCTGGGCTCCCCGGTGTCCGTGGCCACCGCACGCGCATAGGAGCGCGGCCTGATCTTAATCCCGGTGATGACCACGTCATTCATGCGGGAGTATTGTTCCAGCTCGTCCACTCTCCGCTCAAGATCCACAATACGCTGGTCTTTTTCCGCGTTCTGGAGGCGTAGTTGTTTCACCTCCTCCAGTAGTCCCAGGAGCTGATCCTGCTGCGCTCTAACCGCAGCCACATCGCCGCACAGGGAGTGGATAGAGAGCTTTATCTCCTCGAATTCCTCCGGTATCGGGCCTTTCCTCGATGGGGGCATTTTGGTGATTTATACGCCAAGCATCCAGTATCCAATATCCAAAGGAATTTCTCATAAAACTCGTTTGAATTTTCCCGGATAAGCGTGGTTAACGTCTCGCGTCGCGCAAGCACTGCGTCACATCACATGTTACGCATCACCAGTCTTAGCACATTCCAGTTTAACCAGCAAGGCTTTAATGTACATGCAAATAGTGACCTTTTTTGATTGTGCTTGTCCCGTGAGCATACTGCTGCATTAACGTGATGCACCGAGGGGCTAAATGTACGTTGAGTTGTACAGTATTGGGACCAGAACTGCAACTGATATGTGCGCTATAAAAATCAAGCTCTAGTTTGCTTATGCCTTGGGCAGGCTCTGCTTATAGTGATACTTGTAACAGGAAAGGAAGAACACAAAGTAACCCCGTGGTGGCGCAACTGGTAAACTGTTGTGTGTGGTAGCGACCCGGGTTCCAATCCACTCCGTAGTGTTTCCTACATTCAATGTAAATATATCTGTTCCTATTGTCTTAACAATGTTCTCCGTATAACTGATATACTGCAGGGTATCAGTAAATAGCAAATTCTTAAGCTATGTCATTATTTATAAAGATTACTTTTTTTGTATGTGTAGCTAACTGTAATGCCAACTTGGAATGCCATTGCAATGTGTTTTAAAATCACTAAAAGTAAAGGATAGTATGACCCCAGTTTGTTATTAGTATAATATAATTTACATTAACATTTATTCATTTAGCTGACGCTTTTATCCAAAGCGAATTACAATTGGCTTTATGCACAGCGGCACTACTTCCTGAACTTCAACCAGCTCATTTGTTTCCTGTCTGCCATTATGGGCTATATGCACGCTGCACGCATAAGTTCCGCATTTGACGTAAGGATGCTCGTCCATTTCCGGTTGTGTAGATTAAAGCGGAGGAAAACCGGAGAAAACGGGATTATGGCAGAGTCTTCAATATTTACTGCCCTCCCGTCTTTGAAACGAAACGTACATATGTTTAGATGTAATTTTATATATAGTTATGTTTATTTAATATAATTTTAAAAAGAAGCATAAACACAACGAGGGGTGTCTGTTTTATCTGTTTTTGTGACTAACGTTTCATTAGTATAACCATGGAGTATAAAATTCAATATAAATTCTCGGTATTGCATTGGACTCTATGATCGGCGGAAGTTATCGAGCATCCTTAATCCTTCACCGGAAATAACGCCGTGCATAGAGCCCATTGGACAAAGTGATTAATCCAGGTGTGCCTGACCTCAGTAGTCACAGCAACAATAATCAGACACACCTGGATTAATCAGTTTGTCCAATAATGGCAGACAGGAAACAAAGGAGATGACTGTCAAGAAATGAGATGATTTGCCAGCAGCCATATCACCCTGTAGCCCAAGACTGGTTGCCCACTGAAGCTAAGCAGGGCTGAGCCTGGTTAGTACCTGGATGGGAGACCTTCTGAGAAAGCCAGGTTGCTGCTGGAAGAGGTGTTAGTGAGGCCAGCAGGGGGTGCTCACCCTGTGGTCTGTGTGGGTCCTAATGCCCCACTATAGTAATGGGGATACTATACTATCAAAGGGCACCGTCCTTCGGATAAGACGTTAAACCGAGGTCCTGACTCTCTGTGGTCATTAAAAATCCCATGATGTCTTTCGAAAGAGTAGGGGTGTAACCCCGGCATCCTGGCCAAATTTGCCCAGTGGCCTCTGTCCATCATGGCCTCCTAATCATCCCCATACATCCCAATTGGCTTCATCACTGTCTCCTCTCCACCAGTAAGCTGGTGTGTGGTGAGCGTTCTGGCGCACTATGGCTGCCGTCGCATCATCCAGGTGGATGCTGTACTCTGGTGGTGGTTGAGGAGATTCCCCTCTCTATGTGAAGCGCTTTGAGTGTCCAGAAAGGCGCTATATAAATGTAATGAATTATTATTATTATATTATTATGAAGTAGTGGAGCTGTGCATAAAGCCAATTGTCATATATGTTAGAGGTCACATGCCTCTGGAGCAACTAGGGGTTAAGTGTCTTGCTCAGGAACACATTGGTGTCTCAGAGTGGATTCATTGGTTCAATGGGTATGGTTCAGCGAAGTCTATAGTGGGTGAGCGAGGGTGGAGCCAAGCGGTGAGTAAGTGGGTCAAGTGCAAGTTGAGGAACACCTGTTTCTGATTGCAGTGATTGGCGTGGGGAGACCGCATATAAGCCGGATGTGGAGAACAGTCGAGGGAGAGAGTAGGACTGGGACTGCGGGTGCTACTGCCGCTGAGTTTTTGTTTTCATTTGCGTTTGGGCAGTGATCTGTGCTGCCGTTATTTCTGCTATAGTTTCTACTATGGTGAAGGTGCTCGTGCGCAACTGTTCTATTTTTCTTTAATAAAAGTACACGAGTCCCAGTCACACTGACCCTTCTTCCATCTCCACAAATTGAACAGGATTATTTGTAAACTTTATTATCTTTTTTTTTATTATGTTATCTTTATTTAGATTAGGGGCTGCACAATTAATCACAATGAAACGCACACGATTTGGCAAAGGCTGTGATTATTTAATGCGCAGCTTGTCAGTGCAGTACGGCTGATTGGTAGTAAATGCTGCTTCATCTGAATGCCAGAGGGCGCTCTCACGCAGGCACGCCAAATATGCCCCGCCGCAGAAGTACGCATCATTCCGGGCAATACCTAACGGGCATCATACTATTTGTAGCTGAATATACAGAAGATTGAAACGCTTTGATTAAACATGACTAATAAACACCACATCACACCACATGATGTGGCTTCACCACAAGAGAAGCCACATCATCTCACAGAAGGATGCTCAACTATTGTTATGAAGTGAGTTTGGAGTAAAAGCATGTTATTAAATGTAGTCTTTTGTTGGACAAGAGGTTCATAAATGCTGGAGGTGGTTCCCCAGAATTTCGCAATACATGGCCCCGGTCATCCTCTCCTTAATACAGTGCAGTCGCCCGGTCCCATGTGCAGAGCCCCAGTCCCAGGGAGATTGACAGTCATGTTTAGCTTCTTCCATTTTCTAATGATTGCTCCAACAGTGGACCTTTTTTCACCAAGCTGCATGGCAATTTCCGCGTAGCCCTTTCCAGCCTTGTGGAGGTTGTCTCTACCAGTCTCAAATAGTCTCTACCAGTCGATCTACGAGCGCCGATCCAAGTGCGCTGAACTGTGCAGAATCTCATATGGTCTGTTGTTTCCAGAAGAAACACAAACACAAACCGTTTACTTGTCTTCAATATGTACACGTAGCCTACTGTTCGCGCTCACCTTATCACCTTATTCACATCTCACCAGCGCACTTGGATCGGTGTTCGTAGATCGACTTGTAGAGACTATTTTTCCAAGATGGCTTCTTCCTGTATTCGCGAAATTTACTGTGTGTATAAATTATCTGCTTATTAAACTGTATGGACACTGACAAAGTTCTCAATGCTTCGGTTTGAATGTAGGGACCCTTTTTATGCTGTCATGTTAGTGTGGGGCTATTTTGAGCCTTTTTAGTGGTAATAACAAGCGATTTTTATTTGTCATTACTCTATGCCCTATATACTAGCGTTATAGGCTAAACTGTTTTTAGAGATAAAACTATTTACAATCGGCAATCATGGAAACAAATCTCAGATAACGGTTGACTAGGTAACAATGTGTAATTACACTAAAGGTTCATTTTGCGCCGGAGTTGTCCTTTGATCTATTTCACTACTCGTCTCTTTATGATTTTCATAACAATACAAACAGAAATAAATATTTGTTTGTAAAACGACATTTTCTGATAAAAACAGAAAATGTAAACATCTATGGTAAACATCTATGGTAAACACAGCAATTTTGCCCTCAAAGATGGCGTTTTGGCAATTTTGCCCTCAAAGATTTGCCCTCCGGGGAGGTCACGTGACATTAATTTGCCTGTGGGAACTATGTATATCATAACTAACCTGCTCTGTCTTGTCTGTCGGTCTCCGTGTCCTCTTTGCTTTGCGATTTTTCTGTGCATGACAAAACTGATGTGTGGCGTGAGAACATGTGAAAAGAGTCAATTGCGTGTCTCGCGGTGAATTTGTGAGAGTTGGCAGCTCTGAATGGCGCTAGCTTGGTGAACATCAGCGAATGCTGTCTGTCAAATTAATGTAATTCAAACTAACAATAAAAATATAATATGAACAAAAATCACCTGACATCATCCAACGTTCCTCTGGAGATCCTCTCCAGAGGAGTTGGCTCGGCTATGGCGTAGACTGTAAAAGAAATGGCTATGACTCTAGGGTTGTTGTGAAAGTAGGGGCGGAGCATAGAGAATATGCCGTTTCTCGTTTGTTACTCTAGAGTAGACCAACTCACTTTCTGGAGGTATACTGCCCCCATCTGGTATGGAATGTGGAGTATAAATTGATTTTTTGACACAAGGCACCTTTAAGTATACTTTTTTCACTAGGGGAATATTTTTTCTGGAGCTGGAGTGCTACTGGCAACTAACAATGAACTTTTGTTTGTATACTCTTGTGTACTGTATGTTAATTTTTTGTGCTTCCTTATAATTCATTTTTCATCATCAGTTTATTTGTCACTTCAGCTATGATAAAGAGAAATCCACTCTTGCGCAATGCAATATATTCATGCATTTCGGGGGTGAAGCAATGAAGGGAGGAGTGTGTTTGTTTGGGTTGATTTCAAATATCAAAAATGTTCAAAAACAATTCTTGAAAATCAAATACAGCATATATGTAGGAAAAGGTTACGGGGGCTCTGGCGAACATGGGCACTGAGCCGGCATACATCACCAGGTAGAAGTCTGTTTTTTTCACTGGAAGATTGAGTTATGACTTTTTGATTAAATAAAACATTATTATAAAAAAGAAATGTAAATGTTAAAAATTAAATGGATGAATTATTCATAATAAGATTAATAGCATGGATTAAGAAAATAGATGGGGTGATTTTTCATTTAAGATGAATGTAAACTTCATATAAAGTTACATATTCCAAACAAAAAAAGTTACTTCAATTTTATCCATTGGGATTCGACTGGATTATGAAAAGTAGACTGTGATTATGAGATTCATAAAAAGTATTTATGTTCCAAGCCCGTAAGTCTTCCGTTCATCTTTGGAACACAGTTTAATATATTTTAGATTTGGTCCGAGTGTTTTCTGTCCCTCCATTGAAAATGTATGAACGGTATACTGAAATAAAGACATCTCATCAAAGTAGTCCATTTGACATCAGTGAGTTAGCTAGAATGTTTTGAAGCATCGAAAATACATTTTGGTCCAAAAATAACAAAAACTACGACTTTATTAAACATTGCATTCTCTTCCGGTTCTGCGTTCACGAGTCCACAGTGACGATGGTGACGCAAGATGCAGCTGACGTGTTCTCTGGTTCCCTTCTGGACAAGGACAGTATACCGTACACATTTTCAATGGAGGGACAGAAAACTCTCGGACTTGGAACGACATGAAAGAGAGTCATTAATGGCATCATTTTCATTTTTGGGTGAACTAACCCTTTAAGGCTAAAACATCTTTGATGTTAGGGCTGAACGATTAATTGCATTTGCGATAAAATCGCGATATGATGAAACGCGATTTTGTAATCGCAAGGGCTGCGATTACACTGGTCACTTGACACGCGAGAGAAAAGCAGTCTGCAAGATAAAGCATCAACTTGCCACGCTACGCGGTCTGGCGTCCAGAAAAGAACAGTTTATTGTGTTATTTATTCTCTCCTCTCCTCAACAATCCTGGATCGATTCAGAGAATTTCAGAATCGAGTCTGAGCTTAGTTTTTAAACACAGATGCGTGATGACGCTGCGCGTGCTTTAGAAACGAACCGTGTTCTGAATCTGCTTGCTTCTATTTTCTCGCTCTCTCTCTTCCTCACTCACACACACGACACCGCTCGAACCTTCCAAAACATAGTAACGTTATTTTATAAAGGTCGGGGTTGAACCAAATTACAAGGACATTCGCGGGCTTCATTGAACAGGTTTTGCCGCTTTGCTTGATGTTATAACGTTACACTTGCAGTGCGCGTTCTCTCCCGCGGGTATTTTCTTTACAAATGATTCACAGAGGCATTATTTATGTATTTTGGAATGCAGTTGGCTTATATTAAAACCATGAAAGTCACTGAGAAGGCTGCTTTCATTTTAAAATACTAATGCGTGCTTTGTGAAGAGCGCTCGTGCATGCGGCCGTGAGCGACTCATTGGTAAATGTACTTGCATGTCAAAATGCTTTTATGACGCGAAATTGATGTAAACACGGTCAGTTATATCTTAAACCAACAGGACAAACCACATTTACAATTTCAAAAGAGATGTATGCATTAGTGTGAATGCAGCTTATCGTATCTAAACTGAGGGGAAATCACTCCAGCTCTTGAATGAAAAACATTCAGACAGCCTACTTTTAAATACTGAGACCACTCTTTGTTTATTGCTTGTAATGTTTTTTTTTTGTTTCTCTTTATTTACTAGCTTTTATATTTTGAAGCTATATTATTTTATATAGCCTAGGCCTATTTAAAATTCTTAACATGTAATTGGTTTAATTTAATGTTTTTTTTATATTTATTTTTTAAAGTATGTGTTTTTACACATGTAATTAAATACATATTTTAAGAGTTATTAAGATTAATTAATAAGAAAAAAAGTAGATCGGATCATGAGCTATCAAAAGATTCCCATTCCTACTGTACAATGATTTATTGCTTGTCTTTGTCGACTAATACAGAAGGTAAATAACTTTTTTTTTTAAATCGCAATCGCAATATTGGTTAAAAAAAAAAAAAAATCGCAATTAGATTATTTTCCTAAATCGTTCAGCCCTATTTGATGTGTGTATGCAGCTGTTAAGGTTTTACAGTCCGCTTCATATGTAACATCTCACCTTAATCCCGAGCACAGGCTGAGTGCTGCAGAAGAGCCCTCCACATCCTCTATGTAACCACTGTAATGACAATGACCCTGATGGAAAACAGAGAGAGAAAGAAGCCACAATAAATTCCACCAAGAACAAAAATGTAATTTTCCAAATTCCACCAAGAACAAAAATGTAATTTCAAAGACTTGACTACATTCTTGTCAAACAGCAAAATCCTTGTCATTCTAAAACTGAATGTATTTGCTTATCAGGGACAAGAACCTAGAAAGTGGGTCTGACAGCTTTACTGTTTTGGGTATAAGCAAAAACACGCTATTTTATGTGTGTGTACCTTTAAATGCAAATAAGCTGCTTTTACAAGTATACAAGGCATGATTTGTCGAGGCACAAATATTAAAAATAAAAGGATTACAATGTAAAAAATTATTATTGTGTACATAAAGATATGGTGGAATCCAACATGTCCTGTAGATGGTCTGCTTGTGCTTTAAATCTCGCACAAGAGCAGATCTGTTTCCTCTCTGGAGAAGCTTTTAGTCTTTCTGCTTGAAAATTACACCATGTAAATAGCGAATCCATCTAGGCTTGAGCACAACTGACTTTTAAAGGGAATGGGAGATGAGACTCTTGATTATTTTTTTGCACGTTATACCTAAAATGCACCCAGTGTATTCGGATACACCCCAAGTGCACTTTAGACCATGCGCTTAAATCGTTAAAATAGGACTCTAAATTTAACTTTTAAAAAGACATAATGTGAAGTTAAATGTATATTTCATATCCTTTTTAATTATCTTTAAAATTCTCTAAAATTGTTTAATAAGCTAAAGCACATGTAAAGTACTTGATTATAATTTTAACTGTAGTGTATTATTCAATATTGCATTTAAAGTTAAAAGTATTTTAAATATACTAAATTGTACTAACTTAATCATTACAAATGTGTAATTACAAATGTATTTATATTTCAGTTTACCATAAATGTTTGTCAGTATAATCAGTAGTACACTTTAACCATATTTCAAAGACAATAGAAGTATTACATATAAATATGTCATATTTAAGTGGATCAAAAAACACTCTAAAGTTCAGCTAATTGCATTTCATATCAATTTATACATTTTAAATTAATTGCAACTTTTACATTAAATTACATTTAGTTTGTTACCTCTTAAGCTTCACAAGCACTGAATCATTCTTTGTTTATTTTAATTATTGAAAGTTAACGTAAACAATTTGAATTACCTCAACAAACTACATATTTAAAAAGATCTCAAGCTTGAGTATTTGATCTCTATTTTATTCTGAAAATCTTAGTGGCAGTAATGTCTTCATTTGTGTCAGGAAAATGAAAAAGGGAGTCAATAACTTAAATGAATTATGACAATCAGCTGCTCCTATTCAGAAAAAAAATTACTGTATATAATACTGTATGGTTGTCATGAAAGTGCTTAAAACAACAGAGAGGAGTAATATTTATTCTTTTTTTTTACCCAAAATGGGGTGCATTGACTGTGCTGTACCACTGAACACTGTAATGTACTGTAATTCATTCATACTAAAAACTGGTGAGCGCTCTATGCACGTTTAGTCCACAAACGAGACTTGTGTTGACCAGCCATATCATGTGACACTCTCCAGCAAATCCTTTACAAAAACAAGGCTTCCAGAGATCGCTGTAGAATGCAAATCAATATGTGATGAAGGACTTTGAAAGAAGTTTGACAGATTTCAGTGCTGAATAAGGTTAACACTACCCCGTTTATTTGAAAATGATTAATATTTGTCAGAAATTTACAAAAGTAATCAAATCAAATGTAATCGTCAATTATTTGTGCTGTTATGGTTAAACATATTGATAATGGCATTCACTTCTACAGTAGGAAATGCAATACAGCCCCTTTTCTTAAATAGTGCAATCTTAACTTCTTCACTCAACAATTACGGGTGCATCAATTTACAAATATGATTATACACAATGCCAATAATGTTTATGTCAGTTGAATGTCCAGAACGCTTCTCAGAGAAGATAAGGCAACTTATTTAGCACAATTCACACCCAGTGGTAAATAAGGGGAGAAAACACCGAATGCTCCACATTAAACTTTCATCTTCCAACCTTTTACCACCGTGTCGATTTATTTTGATTAATAATATGTGCGAGGGTGGGAGAGAGCAAGTTGCAAGAGTTTTGTATGGCAGGCAGTAACGTTAGCCAACTAGTTTACGGTTAGACTAGGCTAGCTATTGATAACGTTACACTGACATAACATTGTTAATGCTCTGAATTCGCAGCTAATATCAATTCCATAACTTTTGATCAAGTTAAAATGTCCAGGTCAACCATAAATAATCCCACTACCTTTTAATATCATCCGATAACTAATTCAATGCCGATTTGTTGCATTTCCAACTTACCACTCGTAAAACATTGCCAGTTCAACGTGCGAGCTGCTTGTACCGCCGGAACATGTGCAGCAAAGATTCGCGTAGATTTGATACACAGACACCATATTAGGGAAAAACGGGCGGGCTAATGGAAACAAAGACACCTACATCTTGGATGCCCTTGAGGTAAGCTAAAACATATAAAAAAATAATTTCAAAGTGAACTATCCCTTTAAGTTATGTGTTGATTTTTTTTTTCATCGTTTTAACACTTTCTCTTATGCCTTGTTTATTAAACAGAGACACCCATATAGAAATCATTTGTTGGCTATTTTCTCTGGAAAGTTTAAACATTGCGTCTCTGTAGTACAAAAAAAAATTGAAGCCACAATAACTCAAACACTGGAATGAGTTTAAAGGAAAGATTGGTTTGTTTTATTTAAACAGTCAGTATTTATGAAATTCATGATGTCCACATCGGGAGGAGAGCTGTAAAGTGTCTGACAAGGCAATAATATGCAGCTGTTTCCTGTTCCGTAATAAGGAACTGTTATCAGACTTTCATATCACTACAGTCTCAAATCAGCATTTCACTAAATATCTAACTACAAGGCATTTCAGAACATTTCCAAGAAGTTTTAAGCAAAACCCAAATAGATAAAAAAAGATTTATTCCTCTTAAAATTCAATTCAATATTAAATTAATGAAATCCATCAGGAAATGCTGATTAAATAAAGTCTGACTTAATACACCTTTGCTTAAGCTTATTTGTATATATATATATACAGTATATATATATATATATATATATATAAAATAAATCTCAAGATTCAAAATTCTGGCCAGTTCATTATACCTACCTAGACTATCAACATCAACTGTAGGCAGTAGATCCTTTTCCTATTTAGCACTTAAACTTTGGAAAGGTCTCCCTTGCATTGTCCGGGAAGCAGAGACACTCTGTCAGTTTAAATCTAGACTAAAAACACTAAAGGGCTTATTTTAATAATCTGAAACACAAGTAACTTTGTTGGCGGATCTTGGGCGCTGTTGCTATTTTACCGGTGGGATAAATGACTGTTACGCCCAACACAAATATAAAGTGGGTTGGTCTGAAGTTGCTACATTACTCATAGGTGTGGTTTGAGCATAACGTGAAATAAACCATTCAGCTGTGTCATTAATCCACGACCATCACCTCATGTTGCACGGCCCCATGTTGCAAGGATCTGTACCTGGAAGCTGAAAACATCCCAGTTCTTGCATGGCCAGCATACATGGCCATAGATATCAGCATTTGTTTTTTTTTAAATACAATACAGTAAAAAGTCTTAGCTCATGAAAAATGGGGGCAAAAACAAAAGTGTTGCGTTTATAACTTTTTTTTTCAGTGTATATATCCTCCTTTAAATACTAAAATAGTGCTTGATTCAATTTAATGAATTATTCATTCATACCGTGTGTGCGTTGTTTTGGTAGGAAGAGCTGTACATCAGCTTATGTCAACAGATTGAAGACTCTCATTGTTTGAATGAAGCAGATTGTTCAAGGTAATTTGAGTTTATACTCGCTGTACAACCTATAAAATACTAATTACCTTTCCAAATGACCAATTCAAAAGAATTTTGTGAAGATTTTACTTGATACAATACTGTTAAATTTACTACCGATTTGTGAGTGAAAATTGCTTCTTAGCTCTTTTCCAAGTAAATCAAACTCCAAATGTTTTACAGTATAGGTGAACTTAGACAGCAAGCCAGCACAATGAAAGAAAGCATGACAAATCTCAATTGCACGTTGCAAACTGAGTGACTTCATTCAGGTCAGGGCCAGTGACTCATGTTGCATCTCTAAGCAGACATTCATCAGTGAACACAACGATAAAGAACTTGATTAAGAATGTGCTTCCCCACTCTCATTTCACTCTTTCCACACTGTAAAAATATTTTTCAAAGTTGTAAATAAAACAAAGACTACTGGAGTATGTTTTACAAGAATGCATGTTCCTTGCCATTTCATTGTAATTGTTTGTGAAATTTACAAGCAATTTTTGAGCGAAAATTGTTTCTACACCAAATTCTTTCAGTGCATATACATTCTGCTGCATTCTTTTTATATGTTTTGTGCCTCTATAACTTCTTACAGTGGTGTAAAACTGAATTCCAGTTAGTGTGAGTAATGCAGCTCTTCCCAGAACTACTCCACTGCTCTTGGCAATGCATCAGATGCTGTGTGTGTGTGTTTGGTCACGGCTCTGAGAAAAGCGCATCAACAATTACAACAGCAGACAATACCACATTGATGATACATGGCAGCTGTTCTCACCTGCATTCTGTGGTTTCATTTTTGTTGTACGAAAGAATATATTAGCATTACATTTCTGATTGTCAGTGCTGTATTTTTTGTGTCTATAAAATGCCTGATTTGAGTGTTCTTGGTCTCACATCCTGTGAGTCTGTGCATTCAAATCCGAGTCAAATATAAATAAACCAATCCTCAAACTCTCAGTGCAGACCGACGGTGATGCTAGGTAGACATCCAGTTAAAGTGTAAAATAGAAAATATAATATATAATTTAATATATATATATATATTAAAAAATATATATAGCATTCAGCTATATATCTGCATTCATATGCAAATACGTATTTGTTTGTTTTTAAAATATACTAATAAGACAATTAAATTATATATATAAATAATTTTGATGAAAATTACTTAGACAGCTGCTGTAAAATAACTTGACAGATGTGCTGGTGTGGCGTTTGGTGACTTACCGTCATGTTTGGTCTCTCTGTGACCAGGGAGCCATCTTTGGCATAAGAGTACACAGTGAAATCCTCTGGAAGAAGCAATCTGAGAGGAAAAAATAAAACACACGCACCACTATGTAAGGATTCATATACTCTATTAATACACATTTAATATACCGTGTAGATCCATAAAATTATTGTTTAAAAGTTTTGGTCAGTATTTTCTTTAAGGTATTAATATTCAATTAAAGTATTAATTCATATTTTATGCAGTTCTGTTTTGGTTTGAGTTCTGAGTTCTGGTTTGGTTTTAAAGTCAAGTCGGTCTGGTTATTTTCCAGTTATTATTTGGTTCTGTTTTCTTGTATTGATTTATTACTTTTTGTAATAAACTGCAATTGGGTTCATCTTCAACTTGCCTCCAGTGGACAAGTTACACAATATTAATGATGTTTGTTCAAAGGGATAATTCACCTCTGTAAAGATGAATGTGTATTTAAAATTGGTTATTTATGTAGAGGAAATGTGAAATTATTTTAGAATCTGGAGCCTTCTAGTCTGACAAAAGCCAGAAAAAGTAATTTTGGCTTATGCGGATGAAAGACAACAACTCCCAGAATGCACTTGCTTCGCTGCCCTAGGAGGCCACGCCTACTGGTAACAGAGCACAGTAGTTTACAGTAGTTTTGTGGTTCGACTTGTCAAGACTGTTTTCCAAAGCTACTGCCTATATACGCTGTACACTTACAAAGTTCCCAATGCTTCGTTTTGCATTTAGAGATCCTCATTATGTTACTGTGTTTGTGTGGGGCTATTTTGAGACTTGTTAGTGCCATTAACTAGAGATTTCTTTTTACTTATTAAATGCCCCCATATACTAGTGTTATACACTAAACAGTTTTTAGAGATAAAACTCTTTACATTCGATAATCATGAAAACAAATCTCAGAGAACGGTCGACTAGGTACCAATGTGTTATTAGACAAAAGGTTCATTTTGTGCTGGAGTTCTCCTTTAAGATTTTGAGTTCCTCTTTTCTGCTTCCTCTATTTTTGTTTTCCAAAGAATTCAAACAAGGGAGAGATATAATCATACAGATGTCAAAAAAATCAGGGGTTTGAGTTCACCGGATGGGCACGGGCTTGTTCTAGGATTGTTTAAGATCTTGGGTGATCTGAGAAGGCCACACACTGTGTAAAAAACTTTAATATCTGGTGATGAGCTGACCTTTGTCACATCTTCTCTGCAAAAGACTATAAGCATAGCTGGAAATCATCAACTTTTCTTAAAGAATAACCACACCTGCCACAACACATTTAAGACTGACTGTCAAACTCACTGTGATATGTGGTCACACGCTGTGTTATTTATATCTTATATCAAAATGTGAAGCAATTCACCCTTGTTAATGGTACAATTTATTTATTTTTACTTTGAAGGCACATCTTCAAATCATCCCCTAGCTCTGCATTCAAAAAACAACAAAATGTCAAACTAAGAGGACAAGAATATTTGGTTGCACTTTTATTTAAAGTGTTTAGCAGTATAATTAATTAACAACTTATAGTAACATCAATTAACAACTTATAGTAAAAATAGTAAAATAGTAATAGTAAAAACGTGTTATAAGGACAGTGTAAAATAAAGTGTTAACAAATGTTTTGCTACTCGAGTATTCTAAATATTAAAATGAAGAGCACAGAGTGTTCAGGGGACGCATTAAGGAGTATTGGAAAATGTATCTGACATGAGACGCATTATGTGTGATTGATGAATTATGAATTATGTGGTGATTGTCCAACAAGGTCTGCCTACATGTAGCAATATTTAAAATAGCTTAGGAAATACATAAAGAGCAGACATTTTTTTACATTGAGAACTTTTGGTGCTTTTCTACATTGTTATGTACAAATACACAAAGCATTGTACAATAGTGAACAAGTCCAAATTCTAAAACCATTCTGGAAAGGATGACACAAGAAAAAAAATAAAATAAATTAAGCTCAGTCTATGCCAAGCCTTAACTTGAATGAGGCCCAAATGCTGACAGATGGAAAAGCTGACAGTATATCGTCCCATTCTGCACAAGCTTCTGATTTACAACAAGAACAATCTATTTAATAACCATAATGTAATTAATCTAAGGAAGGTCTAGATATTAGGAATGCAGGACATACATTAGGCTTTTCACAAATAATAATATTAATTAATGTTAAAAATCAATATGCTAATGCTTTCACCAAGGCTGGATTTATTTAATAAAAATTGTAGCATTATGAAATATTATTACAACTTAAAATAACTGTTTTCTATATGAATACATTTTAAAATGTGATGTATTCCTGCGAGCCCACCTAAATAAAGCCTTTGTAGATCTCGAAATCTTGAGTGCCTTGGCTTCATATGTTTTTCTCATTGAACATACAGTAGTAACCTAGGCTTATGTTGACCCAGTGTTTCTTAACCCTGTTCGTGGAGGCACACCAACAGTGCTCATTTTCAAACTATAAAGGAGACACCAAAATGTGTAGGCTTGGTGTACCTTCAGGAAAAGGTTTGGGAAACAAAGTTTAAACCCAAGGTAACCTTGGTTTAAAAATTACTACTTGTAAAAAGCACTTTTTTTTTTTTTTTTTTTTTTTTTACATTTTGGCTACAAGATTAAACATTGTGAACATCTCACCATTTGTTCTCTGTTTACCCTGCCTGTGCAATTTAAATCAAATCTTTGGGAAAGCATATCAATTGACTTTAGGAGAGAAAGCAAGAGAAGCAGAAGAAAAATACTCACTCATTTCTCTCCAGAATGACGACATGTTCTTTTCCTTGAGCTTGGATTATGTATGACACCTTAGAAAAAAGGGGAGAAAAATTACAGAAACCATCACCTCACTACTCATTTACAGGTAAAAAAAACAAAACAAAAACAAAAAATAAACAGCACAGAGATGCAATAAAAAGACTCTAAAAATTTTTATTGGAGTTTAATACATAAATGTATTAAGTGTGAAGGGTAGTTTTGTAAGTATACTGTCCTAATTCATGAAACAAAGCATAGCACATCGGGTGGTGATGGCACAGTGGATAAGACACATGCCTTTGGTGTGAGAGACCCGGGTTTGAATTCACTGTGAGACACCAATGTGTCCCTGAGCAAGACACTTAACCCCCAGATGCTCCAGAGGCGTGCGACTTCTGACATATATAGCAATTGTAAGTCGCTTTGGATAAAAGCGTCAGCTACATGAATAAATGTAAAAATGTGCATCTAGCATTGCATTTCTGCTATAGTTTATGTGATCTCTTTTCCATCTCCACTGAATTATGTTTGACGTAGTACATTTGTGATGAAACCAGACAAATAGGATACTTTCGTTTAGCCCAGGGGTTTTGGAAACCCATTTGTGAGTCGCAGAGTGGGAAAAAGGTAGATCATGTGCAGTCGCATTTCAGTGAATAACCCACACACAAACCAAAACAGTTTAGTAGGGCTGCACAAAATAGAAATCCCAATATTGCTTAGTGCTAAATTTGAATCGCAAATGTTGCAAAATAATTACATAAATTTATTACACGACTCTGTGTAATTCTTGATTCTGATTGGACAATCGCGCCATCCAGCGCTATGTTGTTCCCATATCACAACTGCTAAAAACAGATAACAGAGGCTCATCCAGTGTTACAGACGTAAGCAGCGCTAAAAGCTTGCTCGTTTTTTTCTTCGTGGAAGTTTAGGAATTGGTGAGCTAATAAAATATTAAAACTCATAAGTCGAATCAATATTTTGTGTACAGTTATTTAATTATGCCATCCAGTATCGTGAACTCGCTTGCTCTTGTTTCATACAAACGCAGCTGCTGCCATTTTGTTACTATTGTTTTGTACACTCTTTATACTAATACTGTGTTCGCCTTCAGAACTGCCTTAATTCTATGTTGCATTGATTCAACAAGGTGCTGAAAGCATTTTTTAGAAATGTTGGCCCATATTGATAGGATAGCATCTTGCAGTTGATGGAGATTTGTGGGATTCACATCCTGGGCACGAAGCTCGCGTTCCATCACATCCCAAAGATGCTCTATTGGGTTGATCTGGTGACTGTGGGGGCCATTTTAGTACAGTCAACTCATTGTCACGTTCAAGAAACCAATTAGAAATGATTTGAGCTTTGTGACATGGTGCATTATCCTGCTGGATAAAGGGATGGACATGGTCAGAAACAATGCCCAGGCCATGGTATTTAATGATGCCCAATTGGCACTAAGGGGCCTTAAGTGTGCCACGAAACATCCTCCAGACCATTACATTACGCTAAAAACTACATTTAACATTTTAAATGTAACATTTGCTAACATTTTATCTGATATTTACAGCTATTTTAGCAGTGATCTGACAAACATGTCTTTGACTTACCTTAAACCCTGTAATATTATGGATAGAGCTTTTTAAAGTTAGCATGAAAAGGAAGTTGCGATAGACCTTTCTTCTCTATTGTGATGTATATCCAAGTAAAACGGCTTCTCAAACAAGAAACAATACAGGGTGGGTGATTTTATTTTTATTTTCAAAATTCTTTTGAAATGCAAGGATTTTAAGAGCTACTTCATGGAAAATTCTAAACCACCTCATAAACAGTCACAAACAGATTTGCTATTGTTTATTAAAACTAAATTGAAGTTAAAATAAAGCTGAAATATATAAAATATAACATAAATGTTAGATTAAAAACTTTAATGAAAAATATAAATATTGCTCTGGCAACTAAACAAAATTAAATTAGGGTTTAAATTGAAGTACCAAAATGAGATTATATGACCAAAAGCTAAAACCAAAATAAATATAAATTAAAGCTAAATAGGTGATATACATCAAAATAAAGAAGAAAAGTATATCGCTACGCCCGTTTCATGCTGACTTTAAAAGGTGCCATGGCTTAGTGGAAGATTATGAGTGAATGATAACTTTTTGTCTGAAATTTGTCTCATAAATCTTGGACTTGGACAATTATTGTGAAATTATTGTGGACAATTATTGTGAAATTATTGTGCTAATCTTCCATTCCTTTCTTTTTTCTTTCTAGAAAACGGTTTACCATTACCATAATGATCGTTTTCCAGCAAGAAACCTTGATTAACATCATAACTGGAATTCAGGAGGAAAACATTTTAAAAAGTGTAAATTGGCACTTTTGTTGTCTTTTTGTTGTTTTATTTGTAAAATATTCTTTTACAAATAAAAAAACATTTATTTGCAAACAAATTCATCAATTCTTTTGTGTTTTGTGTTGTGAATGTTCCTGGTTTATAAATGGAGTTACGGGTTTCAAGGCTATGCCAGGCTATGTCTTCCCTCTCATTCTCTTCTTCTCAAACTCATTTTCTCATGATCTACCAAACTCTGAGTACACTGTTTCTCAATGACATAGAGGTCAGAGGAATATTGAGTGTTTATTTGTGCCATGCTGGTGGTATGCGTCTCTCAGCGTGGTCTTTTAATAACTACGCCCACGCTGCTGGGCACGTGTGCCTGCCAGATGGTTCCTGTGGCAGTGTCTTTGAAGCACCGCTGGTGTAGATGGATATGATATCAGAAAAATGGAAAAAGGAGGCGAGGACATACATAGAATAAAAGGGACAAGCTAAAGATACCATCAACGCACACAGTTAATGTCAAGTAACTCTGGTGTTTGGTAAGGTTGTTTACCTTCTCTGCACTGTCCTGGTCTCTTCTATGTCTGCTGATGCGTCTCGGTACAGTCACCTCATAAGAAGAGAGCTGAGAGGTCTGCTGAGTTATTGAGCCTATGAACAGAAACGGTCCCATCACAACACAGTCTACCCATAAGACCAATACACACACAACAAATTATACAATACAGAAAAATTTGCACTGTATAATCAATTCCCATTCATTTATACAGCTAATTTCCTACATTATTCCTCTCATTGCAACAAAATATATTTATATGAAACTACTATTGTGATCATGGGTGATTAGATTGAGTGCAATTGACTGGTTGTAAGTGCAATCAAGTGCTCAGTGTTTTTTTTATGTTGGTGAAAAAAGTGCTGCACGGGCATGAAGAGAGGAAAACCTCAGGAAGGAGAGGCATCCTACCAACTTCTGAGTCATCAGTTTACAAGTTGGATGAGACATCCTTTGCTGTTTTCCCGAAAAGAGTAGATAAGACAGAACAATTCATAATGCTTGTGTTCCTTTACTGAACATTCACAAAAAAAATCTCAGACAACCATTTATCTTTATCTTCAGACATTCACCATCATTCTCAGCTCAAAACATGCCCTCAATTTCTCCAATAGCCCGTGTTAGCACTCGTGTGGGAGTCTCTCTGTTTCTATACATGAAACGCTAAAATAAGTGTAAGCGGACACTTTTAAATCGACTTACAGTTGACTTATTACACAGAGCTTAAAGGGTCTGATGGCCCACAGCCAATGAAAGAGTATTTCTGGGCCAGTTGACAGAACGGTCATGTGCTATAGCCTATCAGGCCAGTGCTGCACTGTCACTACACCTTCATTTACTGATCATCTACATGCGTTGTTATGCCATGGATGCAAAATAAAACTTAGAAAATGTGAAAATAATATTATATATACTACATTATAGATAATTGCCAGTTATTAGCTAAAGCAAATTAAACAAAAATATATATTTTTTTACAAAGAAATTAAAACATTTAACTAACCTATACATATATTTAAACATGTTAAAAAAATAAAAAATAAAATAAAAGTAAATACACAATATATTTACACACATGTTAATAAACTGATATAAAAATATATGTACCGTATTTTACTTTACTACATTTTCCTGTTGTCCTGTTTTTTGGGGTTTTTTTTTACAGTTTATAAGGTTCACTCAACCAGGACAACATCCTTGTTCAAATTATGGGAAAGTGTTGGAAAAGATGTTATTCTACTGGGTTGAGCAAATTAAAAGTGCCAGAAATGACTTAAATACTGTACATTTCATATTGATCTTTAAAGTAAAAGCCCTTTAGACTCAAGTGCGAGGAGATGCCTATAAATTCAGAATTAACCCAAATATGCTATTATTAAACTGCTTAAGCTTCTTAAACTTACACACGGCCAGAAGAGGCAGAGATGAAGGTATATCTACACCGGGCAGACACAATATTCTTTCTTATCAAAATAAAACATTTCTATAGGATAGACAATGTACATTACTGCAAAACATGAAAGGCTCAAACAAACATAGATTTGTCCTTCAAACAGAGAAACACCAATCTTGTAATGTTATGTGCATGTCTTTTGGAAAGCTAGTGTTTTTAATACAAATAAACAAATATA
This sequence comes from Pimephales promelas, assembly GCF_016745375.1. The sequence continues at coordinate 524,145 of NW_024121123.1, forward strand.
AAAGTAAATGAATAAGCCTTTTTTACTTTTATTCCTACTAACTAGCACCTACTTTTGTCTTAAATGTTTTTTTAACAGTCACTATAAAGTTTTTTATATCACAACTGTATTAATTTTTTCACTAAAAAAATATTCATAGTATTGCTTTGATATTCTATTGTATTGTTACTGGTTAATATTGCCATCATATACTGTGGCTCTGTGGTTTACATAATCCCTATTCACTATAATGACCAATTGCTGCTTATTGTGCTATGAATGGAGATAGGAGCAGGCTTCACTCAATGATTGCACTTAAATTTTTAAGAATGCTGGCCTGATCATTAGAATAATATACAGGAAAGAGGCCGCACTATGCATAAACTGTTTCTTTTGCTTTATTGTGTATTTACTGACATGTCCTTGCGGGCTTTTTTATGTGGGTAAAAACGAAGAGACAATTGAAAACTCGAATTTTCAAGCATAAATGCGCTATCAGAAAGTATGATGACAAATCATCAGTCGCAAGACATTTCAATTCTGCGGGACATAATGCCAATATGCTCAAATTTATGGGTCTAGAGTGTGTCAATGCCTGTCTTCAAGAGGAAGAGACCGTGAGAATCGCCTCCTTCAAAGAGAGGCTTGGTACATTTTTAGTTTAAACACATGTATCTCCAATGGAATGAATGAAGATCTGTCACTAAGCTGTTTCCTGTAAACATAACTCTAGCATGTGTATTCTATGTTGATTCTAAATATTATAACAGCCTTTGTCTTTCACTAATGGACTGATTGAAACATTGGTAACATGCATACATTTAAAATTATTGGTTAATGTGAATATGGGTGTGTCAATTGTTGTGGGTATATAAGATTGGGTACATAGTTATCTTGTTGCACACGGAAGAAACACGTTTGTGCAAAATAAACAGTTTAAACAGCATCTTTCCTGCTAATTTAATAATAATTATATGTTTACGTTTAAACACGTAAACTTCAGAGATTACGGTATTTGTAAAACGCTAAAAAATGTGTGTGTGTATATATATATATATATATATATATATATACACACTGTATATTTGTCATATTCAACACTTTTAAAAAATATATATACTGTGTATATATATATATATATATATATATATATATATATATATATGAATATATTAATAAGTGTTGAATATGACAAATATGCAGTCCTACATTTACATTTAATGGTTGCCAAGTTTTAGTTCTACTTATAAAAGTTCATATTAAACGTGTTTATGGTTTCAAACAATATCATAAATATTTTAAAATATATAATATAGAAGAAAAAAAAGTAGGCTACTGGCCATACTGATTATTTTACCGGCATGTCTGTAGAGGGTTGTCAAATTAAAAAATGTTCAACCAATATTTTGGAATACACACTAATGAAGATACTAGTGTCCATTGGTACTTGAAAAATTGGAATAGATACTAGTATGCACATGAATAGTAGACTGTAAAAGAAGACATAGGCTAGCCTCCTAGTTGGAAGTTGGCTACAGATTCTAATAGCAAAAAAAACAATAGAAGCAAGCAAAGGTAACATGAATACATACATAGACTAGTGACTAAATGAATAGGTGCTAGCCATCTGAATGAATGAAGTTCTAATATAATGAATAGTTTATCTAGTCTAGTGGTAGTTTCTATCTAATATTCTATAGTTTCTAATGGAACTGAAAAAAATACTAGTCAATATTATACTATTTCTCAGAATGTAGCAACATAACAATAGCTATAATTTACTTTAAGTGTCATTGTGGTGCCTATTCATTCAAACAGTCAACATTGGTAAGTGTTGTGGACAATGTTATGACTCGCAATGGTGTCCGTCGCTGTTCTCTCACCTCCACTGCTTTCGATGAGCGCGTGAAGCATTAACCACATAAAAGCGTTTTTAACAAGACGTGAACAAACTGTATTAACCATGTCTGTAAAGTATCCGTATTCAAATGCCGTTCCGAAGTAACGTCAAATGTTGCCCTCTCTTCCTTATCCAGGCGTTGTCCTCCAAGCAATGGCAATGAGCCCGCTCCACATTACGTTCCAGTAGAGAAAAACGGCACAGTTTCAGCTACCTGCTCATTTTGTAACAATTTATCCTCCTGTTATAAGTTTGTTTAACAGTTCGTCACAGATCGCTGATCAGGATGTGTTTGTATAGCAGAAAAGGGGTCCCGTTTCAGTTCTCTGTTCGAAATCTTCGGATTAGGCAATTCGCTCGGACTTGCATCTCCAATGAGCCCCGTCTGTAGAGGGCGAAACCGAGCATGCGTCACGAAATGCTCGGTTTCGTCTTTTTAACCCTTTACTCTAGCCTGATATGGCAATGCAAACTAGTAGAACACTAATTCGTATGAGCTTTTAACTTACTTTTACCCGCACACAAAAAATATCCACTCTTTTGCAAAAAAGAACACTTTTTATCAGCTATTGTTGCTAGCAGTTTAGAATATGAGTTAGGGATAGTCTAAAAACTACACAACATTTAATTATTTTTCTAACGAGAATAACAGCGATGTTTCTCTCTTTTACAACGACTATTGTTTAATTGCAGTTGAGTGAGGTTGATCAATCACTGTCACCAAGGAAGCAAAAAATTACAGAAATTTTATGATACAGAACGAAGCTACAAATAATGTAATTTGACTCGGTCCACAGGTAAGTATCGCATATTATCGCGAGAGTTCAAACAAGCAGCCGACGCTTTGAGTCACATCATTCTCTGGTCACATCTTAAATTTATCCTTATTTTATGACGACTGGTATTAGGTTAGTATAATTGTTGATGGAATTTTAAATGAGTGTAGATATATACGTTAAATAGTAATAACAATGTTTAATTAACTCGGAAGACTTAACTTGCTAACATTTAACGGATAAGTTACGTACAAACAGGGTGACATTCATTCCTTAGCTAATGCTCAAATTATATAGCTAATGATCAAATTATAGAAGTATTGTGTTTTGAAAGTTATATTCCAGATAATATAAGTAGCCAAAGTATTCTACTGAACAGTTGTTTTTACGATAGCTAACAGTAGAGGTTATGCAGATCATTGTATTTGATTGTGTTTTCTTTAAGCACCCGTATATAAAGTAAGATGGCTTAAAGAAATAGAGAATAACATATTTTTGTGGATTTTCTTTGTTTTTTAAGTGTGATGATGCCTAAACATGCTGCCTCCGTAGGAAGCCACTAGATCTGAAACAGAACAATATTAATCATATCATATGCATTATGTTGTATAGTGAAATTAGGGCAGCTTCAATATGGATTCAACGTCAAAAATATTGGAGGAAAACTTAGAGAAGATTTTGAAGGGTGAGGGGCTTGAGTTGGGAGAGTTTGATTTAGCCCCGGAAGTGAAACCTGTCACACTGAGGAAAAACGTTTGTTACATTGTCAGCGCAGTGATCTTCAACTCAAAGGTAAAGACATTCTTGCATATCTTTAAAGTTTCCTTCTCTAAGTTGTCCTCTTATTATAACAGTCCGTCCCCTGCCGAACTGCACCGAATTAGTTCCACTAATGAGCAGTACAATTTCACTGGGAGCATGAAAAAATAAAACAAATGCACTATCCCATTCCAGAGTTATTTTATGTTGCACATATTCACAGTTTTTAAGATATCCATACCATATTCAAGCCATGGGAAAGTTTGATATGCTTAATATTTCAATTAATGATTATTATTATTTTTATTTCAGGTTTTTCCATTTTCCAAAAAATTGAGTATAATATGAATTCTAATTTCAATATATAATTAAATATTCTAATAATAATATTCTATTGATACATATAGCCTATAGGAAACTACTTCTGGTGAACACAAAAGAAGATGTTTTGAAGAATGTCGGTAACCACACAGTTGATGGATCCCATTGACTTCCAAAAAAAAAAATACTATGAAATTCAATGGGGTCAATCAACTGTGTGGTTGCCGACATTCTTCAAAACATCTTCTTTTGTGTTCACCAGAAAATAAAAATTCAGGTTTGAAACAACTTGAGGGTTAATAAGTGATGACAGTTGAGCTGAACAGATGACTGTTATTTGAACCACTGGCACACATTAACTTAAATTTGGGGAAATATACTTTATTTAATAATTCATGGCTAATCTTTAACCTAAATTGTGTAGATGTTTTATGTAATGCCAATTCACCTGCATGTACAGTATGATGCACATTTTTATAAGTAGATTTTGCAAAACAGTTTTGTAGCATAAAATTTGCTAAATATTTTAGTAACACTTCAACAGTGTCATTGTTACACGTTACATGTAGTCACTATAGTAATAACTATGTATTATGTCTAATTACATTCCCTAAACCAAACACTAGTACTCTAACCTTACATGTAGTTAATTAATATCACTCAATGTATAACTACACTCTAAAGTGGACATTAATTCCACTACACATAATGTAATATAACATTGATTAATGTCAACTTCCTCAGACATAAACGTTTTGCATGTGTGTTTGCTTGTGTTATACAGGAGGAGGTGTTACTTGTTCAGGAGGCAAAGAGAGACTGTTATGGCAGATGGTACCTCCCTGCAGGTCGTATGGAAGTGGGTGAAAGCATTGTAGAGGCACTGCAGAGGGAGGTCAAAGAGGAGGCAGGAATAGACTGCCAGCCAATCACACTGCTCCAGGTTCAAGAACAAGGGCCACAGTGGGTTCGCTTCACCTTCCTCGCTGAGGAAACAGGTTAGTATGAATGATTGATTTTCAGGGCTGCACATTATATATCGAAATGAAGTTGATATCACAATATGGCACAATATGTGCAGTTGTCAAATCGCCCAGGCTGCAATTACATAAATGTAATTAAATAATTTGAATCATTATGAATTAAACAAATGGACTCATATTATAGATAGATATTATAGACTCAGCAAAAAAGAAAAATCCCTTTTTTACGATATAGTCATTTAAAGGTATGCTACTGAATGCAAATTTTAAAATGAGTCAATACATCTTCAGTCCTTCTTCCAAAACTATTTTTTTTATTTATTTTTTTTTACCCTCATTTACTATGTTAAGCCTATTATAAGTGTTAATATTTTAGACATGTCGTGGTTGATTTTGCAGGCAATTGTGTACATGCATCACTCACCTGTGTGTGTCTCATCATATCTCTAAATAGAGAAAAGTTGCTACTTTGACACGTGTATGGTGTGCGAGCGGCATAGGTTAGCCAGAAAAGTGTACATGGAGCATGTTAAATATTGGCCTCTGGGAATCACCTGTCTTAAAAAATCATTAAACAGGGGTGAGTCTACTGACAAAAAGATAATGCGTCAGAGTTGGGCTGAGCCAAACAAGATGGGTTGAGCCTAGTTAGTACCTGGATGGGAGACCTCCTGGGAAAACTAGGTTGCTGCTGGAGGAGGTGTTTGTGAGGCCAGTAGGGGGCGCTCACCCTGTGGTCTTTGTGGGTATAGTGATGTGTATAGTGATGGGGTATAGTGTATAGTGATGGGGACGCTAAACTGTAACAAACATCATCCTTCGGATGAGATGTTAAGCCGAGCTCCCGACTCTCTGTGGTGTGGTCATTAAAAATCCCAGGATGTTCTCCGAATAAAAAGAGTAGTGGTGGAACCCCACCATCCTGGCCAAATTTTGCCCATTGGTCTCTGTCCTCCTAATCATTCATATCAATACTGATTGGTTTCATTACTCTGACTCTTAATATTTTAGCATTTTCTTATACAGTTTTATCCTTAAAGATATTTTTTTTATTTCAGAAACCCAAAATTGTTATCTCTTGAATATGTTCATTTCTTTATTTTATATGCAAAAAAATCCATCCTTAAGCAAGTGGCTTAAATCTTCTTTGTTTCATCCCTCAGGTCTATAAATAACAAAACAAAAAAAATTAAATGCATTATGATGAATTATTCAAAGATATATCTAATACTAAGATATAAGCAAAACAATGGTATTTATGTTTTTCTGTTTTTAGTTTTTGTCAATTTGATTGTTCATTGTTAAAGGTCCAACAATTGTGTTTTTTCCTTATCTTTATATATAAGTATTTAATTATAAGTTCTGCAATAAAAAGAACGACAGGTCAGGTCAAGTCATTCTCATTTATATAGCGCTTTTAACAATGTAGATTGTTCCAAAGCGGCTTTACAGTGATAACAGAAAATTAAAGTAACAGATTGTTTTGGCTTTATGGCAGCTCTAGAATGATTTTCCAGTTAAAGTTAGATTGAAGTTTTGATTGATTCAGTTCCTTCGCAAAACGATCATTAGTTATTAACTTAGTTATTAGCTAACACGACACCGTTTTAACAGAAAACTCTTCTAAAGTTCTCTATGCAAACTTTAAAAACGCGAACCTGTGAGAACGCTGATAGCGTGCACATGCGTATTAAGAGTTCATTCTGTAGGTATGCACGTTTGAATATACACCACCGGTCAAAAGTTTTAGATCAGCAAGATTTTTTATGTTTTTAAATGAAGTCTCTTCTGCTCACCAAGGCTGCTTTATTTGATGAAAAAAAATGACAAACAGTAATCTTGTGAAATATTATGACAATTTAAAATGACTGTTTTCTATTTTAATATATTTTAAAATGTAATTTGAAAGCTGAATTTTCAACATTTTCAACAAACTTTTGAATGGTAGTGATTAATGTTACAAAAACTTTCCATTTCAGATCAATTCTGTTCTTTTGAACTTTCTATTCATCAAAGAATCCTGAAATAAAAATGTAAAAAAAACAGTTTTCAACATGGATAATAATCATAAATGTTTCTTGAGCATCATATTATAATAATTTCTGTAGGATCATGTGACACTGAAGACTGGAGTAATGATGCTGTAAATTCAGCTTTGATCACAGGAGTAAATTACAATTCACTACTATATTCACATAGAAAACCACTGTTTTAAAATAATATTTCACAATATTGCTGTTTTTTTAATCAAATAATTGCAGCCTTGGTGAGCAGAAGAGACTTTCTTTAAAAACATAAAAAATCTTACCGATCTAAAACTTTTGTAGTGTATGTGCAAAAACCCGTAGTGTATGTGCACAGGCAAGTAGTCCTTCCCAAAAAAACAGCCCACAACATACTACTTGTCTGGCCTTAAAATGTATAATACAGAATTGTAACGCTTCGGTGCCACGTGAACCGGAATTATCCTGACAACGATTATCTGTACAGAGGTAAAGGGAGGGCGGCCTTCCCAAAAAACGGATTAAGAATAGTATGTCATTAAAGTTTATGTGCATGTAAAGGCAGACGTCCCAAAACTTTTGGCAATAGTGTATTTATTTGCTGGCAACCCATCAAAATAAAATATTGATGGTATATAATTGAAAAATTGAAAATTGTACATCCAACATAAATTGCATGTAGTACATTTTGCTCAAAAATACCGATTGAACTTGGACAATGGGTAAAAAAATAACGTTAGTTGTTTCTCCATCCTCCAAATCTGCCGTCACGTCTTGCTATATAATCGTAATAGACCATTTCACAAGATGTAAACAACACTGGTCCAGAAGCACTTCCTGTTTCAGTTTTTTAACACTACATAAAAGCTGGGATAAAATACAACCAACAGAACATTTAAAACTGAATCAAAAAGTTAAACAAACATCTTTAAGATGTTTTCTTTACATGTGAAATAAAGAAAACAGTTACAAACTGAAACAGGAAGTGCTTCTGGACCAGTGTTGTTTACATCTTGTGAAATGGTCTATATGGGTGTGTTAACCCACTTCTGTACGTCAGTGAACCGTTTGCCACAAGATGCGTGATTAAACAACAGGTGGTGGTAATGGCAAAAAATTAGTTTGTAATCTAACAAGAAGAATATCCTTGCATCGCACTGATTCCCGCAGGCTCGACAAACGCAATGTAGCTTTTGCTTGCTGCAAAAAGTAGTTTGCCACTGGAAAAGCTACACTGTTTAAAAAGCAACTGAGCTACTGCCAAGCTACTGAAAAATGTAGTTAAGTTAGTAGCGTCGCTACTTGTAGTTAACCTCTCCCTAACACTGGTTTTATATAGTTAATAATGATTACAATACATTTTTTTTGACATATTCTTGTCAAGAAAATGGATATGTGGCCAATGAAAACTTATTTTGACCTTGAAAACGATTTTGAGACATGCTGTTGATAATTTGAAATCACCAAAAGAAACACACCCTTACCCAAAAGAATCACACCCCTATCTTGATAGCTCCGCATTGAAATTCACAAACACCCTTATTGGTGTGTTCGACGTCATGCTGTGCTGCACGGAACTATGCCAGTTAGACATTAGGCTTGTTTGAGATGCGCCTCGCCTCGCCTGCAATGTAGTCGAGAGTAGGCGGCTGCAGTAAGAGGAGGAGTGAAAAAAGCGCATTCAAGCAGGACAAATCTAGGTTCTCGCAGTGAATCAGACACATGTGAGATCAAAGTCTGATATCGCGGGATTCACGCTCGTGCATGTGTTGCTCAGATATCTATGGTGTTGCTAATAAACTGGATGTGATTTAAGTTCTGTTGCTTTTATATGAAAATAAATATAATGAACAAGACACCCAAAGCACTTGTTATTTAATTAGCCTACATTCCAAATATGTGTTTATCAATCATTTTTTATTTAATACAGACGTGTTTTTATATATTTTTTTTTATTATAAAAATTACATCACATAATAACCCATATGGCACTGTCAGAGTTTATTCACCCATGTATACACATAAAACACGATATCAGTTTTAAAATCAAACATTTTAAAAGAGAACAATTCATCACTGTTATTTTTTTTATTTTTATTTATTTTTTTTTATTATTAGAATGCAAGTTACAAACATACAAGCACCACAATTCGTGAAACAAATATAATACAGCGACAAATAAATAAACATCAGAATAAAATGAATAATAAAAAAATCTAAATAAATCAAAATAAGCTTAGCTTAAATAGACAGACTTACAAAATTCATTATCTATAAAATGAGAGATATTTTCCTAATTTTCACTTGAACATTTAAGAGTAGGCCTATATTTGAGTTACTGACATAGCTTTCTTATTTTTAACCCGTTTAAGAGACTCACGATATATATATCAGTTTCAATTTGAAATAAATTAAAACATGGCCTTGATTTGGAGAATTTAGCTTTATGAATATGGAATTTACCTACATCACTGTTGTTTAAACCAATGAGCATTAAGCTGTGTCGTCAGCAAGTCGTTTCCCATCATGCTTTTGATCAGCGCAGTCGGTGGAGAGCAACTGCGCGCGACTGCAGAATCAGACCCTTCCGCCTTGCGCTCGCGAGAGTTTTTTGACATACGTCGGCATGACATCAGAGCCAGGCGGACCGTTCTCGGACACATTTCTAACCGGCATGCATCTCGCGCTGATCACCGGTGATCGATTCTGCGCAGAATTTGCTCATCTCAAACAAGCCTATTTTCTCCGAATTGAGACAGCAATAACGCTACGTCACTGGTGACGTATGGCATCAGAGTATTGCGAGAGCAAATCTAGAGCAGACGGCTGACTCGACCAGTGCAGTTTCTCCAGAGCGCCTGCACTAGCTCTGATGATAACACATCTGTTCCATGATTGGCTTGATTCACTGCATGACAACGATCACGTCACAAATCCAAATTTTTAGCGTAAAAGCTCTTTTCATGTGGTCGCGATTTTATATTGTGTCATTTAAATCAAAATAAAACTGATAAAAACAGACCTACTTCATTTGTATTTGAATAGTATAGGCTTATGTCCAACTTTATTGTTGTACAGTGCAAATATTGCATTTAATTAAGCTTTTCCTGTCGGCCACCGAAACTTCTGTTGGTCGCAACCTCATCGCTAGATGCCGCTAAAAATGATACACTGTACCTTTAAGTGGAAAGAGACCTTTTTCCCATGATGTTCACGTTTAAGTTGGTTCTTATTGGTTTTTGGCTCTTGTACTGTATATGAACACTTAAATATATAGCTATTCAAGTAAAAAAATTGTGTATATTTTCATATCGCAATATGTAGAGATGTTTTTACAAAATAATTATACTTTTCAACAGGAAAAATCTTATTTCTCATTGCGCTACTAGGGGGCTCTCTGAAGACAACGGCAGAGGCGGATGCAGAATCCCTGCAAGCTCAGTGGTGGGATCGTGAGTCTCCACTTCCTCTTCGTGCACGTGACATACTGCCCCTCATTGATGCTGGAATAAAATATCGCCAAAATCCTTGGTTTCCTGCATTACAACCTGTTGACTTCCCTTGTCACGTTATTTGCCAAAGACTTTTCATCACATTCGTCTCCAGCAGTGGTAGCTCTGACACCCGTGATGAGGACTGCCTGTGGCTTCTGCTGAGCAATAATAATGCCAGTTCTCATCCCAGTCTTCCTATTGAAGTATCAGTTAACACATACATCTCGTGGGCTGCGCACAGACTGATTAAGGAGTGCATACCTTCATCTTTCGCATTCATAAACATTATTATATGTGGCATTCTGGGAGTGCAGCACAATGGGAGAACACCAGGGAAAACGGACGGCATTTGCTTCAACACACTTGTGTTAATGGAAAATTCAGAGGGTGGGCCTGAAATCAGCTGCCCACCACCATTGGAGAGTGACAGTTACAGATGGCATGAAGTGACCAATCAGAGCCTCAGGGCAAAGATAAAACAGAGGATTAAAGATAGGTCTGTTCTGCCTGTTCAAAGTCAATACTGATGCTCTACTCTGCCACTGCATTTCACATGAGAACCAAAGCTCAACATGTATGCTAACTGTTAGGTCATGGCTCAAAATATGGATTAATAACCTTGCACGTTTAAAATATTAATCTTGAACCTCATTTAATTCTAACATATCTCCAATATATCTATAAATATACATATATACACCGGTATATATATATATATATATATATATATATATATATATAAACACAATTATTTTAAAAAGCAAAGATTCTGAAAGTATTTAATGAGAAGGGATTGAATGAGAATGAAATTATTAACAAGTTTTTGTTTCTTCACTCCTCCGTACACTTTCATTACATACCGTGACTGATATTCTTTTAAAGTATATTATTTCCATTAGTACTTTCTTTAAAAGTACGCCAACATGTACTAGATTTTCAGAAGGGACTTTGGACATTAAGGACACTATTATATAACACATAGCACTGTTTTCACCACAGTCATCTATATCAATAATTTAATATAAATGAATGCTGTTTGGAAAATCTGAGAAAAGAGTTTATATTTGATCACTTAAATTTTTATATATATTTAATATGATAAATACGTATGTAAGATGTTATGAAATGATGCATTTCACCTTAAGTTACAAAATAATATGTATAATAAACATTTATGAAGTCTGTCTTTTACCTGCCTGTTTATTTTATATTTGCCTAATACATTATTTGATGGCTATAACGGGCATGTACACAAACATGAAAGTGACTCCAGCCATGCCACAGATTTAAGAACCAGTGTGATGTACCTCTGAGAAAAGAGTTCTACCTCCATATGAATCAATCTGGTTAACATTTTATAACATTATTATAATATATTCTATAAAATCAATTATATCATCAATAATAAAATCAGTCAATTATTGAATAATGTGGACTAATGAGGAAATAATCGTACAGGGTTCTTGGGGTTTGTTTGCCTTCTGAATGTTTATACTATACTATACTGTTTATGTAAAAAAAATGTATGTAGCCTATATCATTTAATAGTTCACCAAATCATCTGAGTGTGTAACTTTTTTCAGGATTGTCCTAATGGTTTTTGGCAATACGCTATATCATTGGCTAATGACTTTCGTTTCTGTCATAAGGTGTTGCAAAATCCGAAAACAGGAATAATGTAAATTCGAAAGGGGATGTCAACTCATAATCATACAGCGATTACTGATACAGCTTTTAACAGATATTTTAAGACTATTATGTGATACCGGCTAGCAGGTATATCTAAAAAAGAACCTCATCTAAGGTCTATCTGTTTTCTTTGGCTTAAAATGAATGAATGAATGATGAAACACGAGATGTTTTAAACATCTCGGTTACTAACATAACCTCGGTTCTCTCTAGAAGTGTTAGAGTGTTGCGTAAGCTAGCTTACGCAATGGGAAAAACTCTTTTCTTGAGAATACCGAAGCCAAAAATTATCCTTATAATTTTACATTAATTTAAAACGCATTTGCTGCGACGTGCAGACCTAGAGGCAGCTCGCACGCCTATTGGCTGCTCTGCGGCAACTGCTGCAACCCACAAAGAGGCCATGGCTCTAGTTGAATGAGCTCTTACTCCCAGAGGGCAACAACGGCCTTTAGATATATTAGCCAGTGAGATAGCGTCCACTATCTACCTAGAAAGACTATGTTTTGACGCAGCTAGACCTTTAGAGCGGCCACCAAAAGAAACAAAGAGCTGTTCTGATTGTCTGAAAGCAGCCGAATGTTCCACGTAAATTCTCAGGGCCCTAAATGGGCAAAGGATATTCACGTCAGATTAGCTGTAAGATCCAGAGAGGGCTGACAGAGAAATGACTTGCGCTCTGAATGGAGTGGCAAGCCCTTTGGGGACATGACCATGTCTCGGTTTGAGGATGATCTCGGTTTGAGTCATTAGGCCCAAACTCAAGGCACGACGCGTGTAAAAGAAAGTGCGTGTAAGTCACCCACCCGCTTGACTGAGGCGATAGCCACCAGAAAGGCGGTATTCAACAACAGATACTTAAAGGGTTAGTTCACCCAAAAATGAAAATGAAGTCATTAATTACTCACCCCCATGCTGTACCAACCCCGTAAGACCTTCGCTCGTCTTCGGAACACAAATGAAGATATTTTTGATTAAATTTGAGAGCTGTATAACTACCACACTTAGATTTCCACGACGCATGCGCGAGAATTGCGATCTGAAGTAGTGTAAAGCAGATCGCAATTCTCGCGCATGCGTCGTGGAAATCTAAGGAAATCTCGTTTCTGGCCTACAAGGAAGAAAAGAAATAGTCGAATAAACTCGTTATTTTTGTTTGTTTTTTCGCACAAAAAGTATTCGCGTCGCTTGATAAACATATAGTTGAGCCACGGTAGTCACTTGGGATATTTAAACATTTTTTTCATTGACTTTCTGGGCCGTCAAGAGGCAGTCCCTTAGGAGCCAATGTGGTAGTTATACAGCTCTCAAATTTAATCAAAAATATCTTCATTTGTGTTCCGAAGACAAACGAAGGTCTTACGGGGTTGGTACAGCATGGGGGTGAGTAATTAATGACTTAATTTTCATTTTTGGGTGAACTAACCCTTTATGGTCCAAATACTGTAGAGGCTCAAAAGGAGCACCCTTATTGGCCTCTAGGACCAAGGAAAGGTCCCATACTGGAACCGAGAGGGGTTGAGGGGGGTTCATCCTTCTAGCTAGCCTGAGAAAGCGGACTACAAGGTAATTTCTATCTAGTGACTGGCCGTGCGAATGTTTGACAAACGCAGTAATTCATACTTTGCAGTCATGTGACTACCATGGATGCCTGGTGGGCAACAAACAGGTATTTTCAACGTAGAGTCCTGTAGTTCCAGGTCTTTCAAGTAGCTATCAAGTTTGTTAGAGATTATAAAGCAGACAAGGTTTCTTTAGATAATCGAGCATTAATAATTCCTCCGTAAATAATCTAGCTCTGCTCTTCTCAACGAAAACCATAGATATCACAAACCTCAAAACAACCTATCACACACTTTTGCTGTTGTTAGCAAAATACAGACACTCTTGCCTACTACTCCGCGCTTTGCTCTATCACTTTTATATATTTTTAATCGCTCCATCGCTTTTATACTTTTATATTTGATCTCCTTTATCACCTAATTTTTACTTAAGAAAATCAGCACAGTGCTGAAACGCTTGATTCAGCACATTTTTACTACAAAAAAGCAGGACCAGCCTCCCACTGAAAGCTTAAATTCCGGGGAAGGTAAAACACAACTGCCTACATTCTAAAGGATAAGAGAAAGTCTCTCTTCTGGAATCTATTAGCTGCACTAACTGCCAGAGACATTTACAAAGGATTGCAGTTCTTGAAACAAAGTTTGGACCACCAAACCAGGCGGAACACACAACAGAACTTCATCATGGACGCCCTCAGCATGCAACCGGTGAGTCCCATGAATCTAGTGCTCAAATACAGGCCATACTGAGTGTAGAGAAACAAGCCGATCAACTTACAAATCAATGGCACAAACAGGGAGTGAGACCCAAAGGCACTCGCATGTGCATCACATGTGCAGTAGCATCCTCTACCCTAGATACGGCTCTGGAAACGATTGCAAACACTGATCTTCTACCACCGCCTATACATCTTGAGAACAGATTTGAAGTATTAATGAATGAGGAATCCTTCAATGAGATCGAACACAGACTGAATCAGCCAGTAGCTAGCAATGCTAACTCAAGGTCGAGCAAACAGCAGCACTCAGCTAAGAGCACAGCCAAGCACAGGACTCTGATAGTGGGTGACTCCACAATCAGAAACATTATTAGCAGGGATACAACTACGTGCTTCCTTCCACAAGCAACAACTTCTGATGTAAATAAGAAACTTTAGAACATTCTGATGAAACATAAGACTGCAAATCGACTCATCATTCATGTGGGGAAAAATAGTATTCATAAAGAGCAGTCAGAACTCCTTAAGACGGATATTAATGAACATTTTGAAACACTTAACAGACTGAAAGTTCAGACATTCATCAGTGGACCACTCCCAGCAAGAGGAACAAACAGGTTTTCACAGTTGCTTGGGCTGAACACATGGCTACAAAAAACCTGCAATATAAAAAGGTGTGAACTTTATTGACAACTTCAATCTTTTCTGGAGTCAGAGGCAACTGTTTCAATGGGATGGGCTCCACCCAAACAAACTTGACTCAAGAGTACTAAAGGACAATATCTACTTCTCCCTCAATCATCCTTCTGCAGTATGTGACAATCTACTCAACCTGTAAGGCATACAGTACACACACACCTGGACACAGTATGAATGACCACATGACTTGACATATCACAAAAGGACAATGATAACACCATGCAGCCACAACTTCTGCTCACGGACACAATCTCAGCAGAGTCCTGCCCACAGAGCTCACCACAGACAGACCGGGACATATTAGAACTGCTCCAAGATTCAGCTCCCAAGGACAACTTTCTGTAAAACAGCGAGGGAAACCAGGACAGCATATTACAGCCTCCGACAACACCAGAGCAACAGCTCCTCTCCCCAGACACATTATCCCTCTCTCCAGCATCTCCACTTCTATGCTTCTCAGACAAAATGGAAAAACTGGTGTACTGTTATCTGGAACCAAACTATCCCAACTCTTTTGCGTCAAGCCCCCAGCAGGCCCCACAACCACCCAAAGCCTGCGGGCCCAGCCCCTCCTCCTCTACCTCCTCCTGTGAGAGCTCATTGGCATCATTGGCATCTGGGACTTTATGTTTCTAAATGAAACTTGGTTAGAAGACAGCTGCAGTGGAACAGTCCACAATGAAACATCACCTCCTAACTTTACTTTCATGAGTGTCTGCAGAGCGGGTAAGAGAGGCGGGGGCTTAGCTGCTCTTTTTAAAGATGTCTATGAATGTAAGCAGATATCATTTGGGAATTACCCGTCTTTCGAATATCTGGGTATTGTGTTAAAAGGTTGACAAGGCCATGGTGTCGCACTCGGGACATCCGCCCTTGGACAGTGCACGTGCACCATAGTGATATGGCGGTCCCTGTTGGCGAGAGGGGCTCTGCACGGGCCAAAGGAGATACGAGGCATTTGCAGCAATGCCTCGGCTCTTTTCGACACAAGAAATGCGAGTGTCGAAGCGGCGAGGGAGCGTGAAAGGATATAGGCGCCGAAAAGCGCAGCAAGAGAAGACGACCGGCTTCCTCAGTGATCTCGTCCCGCTGAAAGGGTGTTCGATGGTGCAGGCTTCTTCTCGAAGATCCAGCAATGCGAAGGCTTCGCTGAAGAGATGAAAATAAAGGCGCATCCTATCGAGCTCTGGCGTAAATAGGCATAAGCCACGCTCATTCGCACAGGACGTGACGCCAGCATCGTCATTGGTGCTTACGTCACAAGCGGTCCCCCGATAGATTGCAGAAGTTGCCGCAGAGCAGCTAATAGGCACGCGAGCTGCCTCGCCTACCTGTCTGCTCGCTGCAGCAAATGCATTTTTAAATGAATACAAAATTATAAGGATAATTTTTGGCTTCAGTATTCTCGAGAAAATAGTTTTTTCCCTTACAGCAACACGAGAGTACTCTCGTAAGAGATCTAAAACATAATTTGTCGGTTTCGACTTTTGTTCAAACATTGTTTTTTTTTTAAAGATGTGTGTGTGAGGAGCGTCTGAACTGGTTTGACAGTTAGTTTGTACAGAAGCCATCTGTAATATATTCCCGTAGGGAAATGTGTATTATTGTATAACCATTTATCGCTATAGCAGGTGGTAAGTAAAGATTGGGCTACAGAAGATAAGGGTTCGTCTCAAGGAGGCATTGAGAGAGTAAATAAGGACACAAAACAGATCAGTTCAGTTTGGTGTTGGTACCATATATTAAGTGAACACAAAGACAAAACAACAACAACAACGCAATACCCAAAATTTTCCAATCATGCAGAAAGGTTCAATAATTCATAGAAACCCAGGCAAAATATTACTCAGAACTGGAGAATCTATTCATATAAAAAAACGGTCCACAACACACAAGAATTGTCCATAGGATGCAATAGTCCATGAGCCAGAATTCATCTAATGGCTCTAAGTGTGTAGTAGTGTGTGTGTACGAATAAGAGTAGAAGGGGTGAGCAGACTACAACAGCCTCCTACCAACCCCACAAGGCAATGATGTTACTGGGCCGGTTCTGTTCCAGGTAAATAATGGCTCGCCATCAACTGGCCCGCACTGGTCACACCTGGCCAATTCCCGCAGATAATTGACACCCCGCGGCACCAGTCGGCTTCCAAACAACGGTAATGGACACGAGTGCAGCTGCTCCGGTGGCTTCCCCTTCATACTACTGATCGGGGAACTCACCGCAGCTTCTAAACCCGCGCTTGAGTGCTAGGATTGGTTGAAGCGCTCACTGAACTATCATGTGACTCTTGCATGAAAAATCTAAATGAAGGGTGTGTTCAGGTGACCGGGCAAAATTAATTAAATTTTGGACAGAATTTTTCCCTGGAAATAGAAAACACAGTCACCACATTTAATAAATATAGACTAGTTAAAGATCAGTAAACATTATTAATACATATTATTATTTCTTCATATGTTTAGAGTTTGTTTTAGGTTTGTTTCATCATGTCCCCAGAAGAGATGTTGAGAGGGTTTTGAGAGTAGAGGGACTGGAGATGACAGAGCTTTATTTAGTCCCTGAACAAAAGATACCAGTCACACGAACAAACATATGTTGTGCTGTCTGTGCAGTCATCTTCAATTCCAAGGTTATGTCCCAATTGGTATATAGGGCAAAGATTACATTGAAAACATCTTATGAAATCATCCTTCCACATAATCATTTTTAAAGATAACCCTAAAGGCTCAACCATTAGATGACAGATGTAGAATTGGCTAATTAAATACAATTCGTACCAATTGCTGTTGTAAAGTGACATGGCATTTCTAGTAGTCTATATTTTCTAATCCAGCAGATCCTTCTGTTGGGCTGCAAAAATAATCCTTAATCCTTTGTTATTTGCAATAATATCACATATATTATTGATAAACCAGTGAATTCCAAAATGTTTTGTTTCAGAATAAGTTTATATATGTGGTTTGGAGATTGTAAGAGCCAAGCAGTTAAGACTATGTAGATGGTTTTTCAACTAGTCTACAATTTATTTTCTCCACCTTTAAAGCTACGCTATGTAATTTTTTGTTTTATAAAAAATAAAATGTTATTAATGAGAGTGCAACGAATCAATTTCCCAAAGCTTGTCTTAACTTCACGCAAATACACTTTGATAAAGCTAATAATGACTTATATTTTAGAGCTGTCAGGGTGGATTTAGCAGGAAATTGCATTTATTTTCCCATGTGTGTCATGAATGATCTGTACAGAGAAAAGTAGCTCTGAGTGTGTAGCATGTAAACAGAGGACTGACCATGAATCACTCAAAATGAAAAAAAAAAAAAAAATACAGCTTTATTTATTTTTCCCTATGCTCTAAGTAAGATGTCATGTGTTTGCAGTGCATCGAACCACATGCATCCACTTTGAAAACAATGTTCTTCAGCAAGATGTATGCAGTTTTATTTTTGAATCACTACATATCTAATAAATCGTGCTGATTGTGCATCTTTGTTTCACAGAATGAGGTGTTGATGATTTAGGAGACAAAGGCGGTGTGTCGTGGCTCACGCTATCTCCCAGCAGGTCGTATGGAGATAGTGAAAAATATTGTAGAAGCTGAAGGCTTACAAATTTTAAGAATGTTTAATTTAGATTCAACAGTATTTTAACTGAAAAAGTGCATACAGTATTTACCATTTTGAGGCCAAGAAGATTAAGCCAAGCATTCCAGGTATCTGACATTAGCTTTTGTCTTTCTGCACTTCCTGGCCATCAAGATACAGCTCTGTTTTTGTCTCTATGATAATGGTAATGGTTGAGCAATCTAGTCAGGCTGATGGGATTAGCCTCAATGCCCTGAATAACTGGTGTGTAGAATAACTGGAATAGCTGTTATGTGGTGGAAGTTCTTGCACACTATGGCTGCCATTAGCCATAGTGCCATTAGAAGTTCTGGCGCACTAGGGCTGTGTCGAAAAAAAAAAAATCAATTCACGAATTATGAATCGATTTTCAGATTAAGATCGATTGCAAGACTGGAAAACTGGAAACTGGTTGAAGAGATCATTGGTCTATGAGACGAAGGACCTTGCTTACACACTCCTTCCCCACATCCCCCACTCTTGCAGAGATCATTCAAACAAGAATTTAGAAGAACAAGAATTTGGTTTTAATGTGAATGATTATCATTAAGGATTGTGTTTAGTATCATTTTAAAGGTCTCAGGGTGACTGGTACAGATGTCTCATTCCCAAAGAAGTAAATCAAAAGGTAATAAAGTTCTTAAGAATATAGGAATAACTGGCACACAAAGGAATGTGGTCTCTAGGCATGGCCCTACTTCCAAAAGGTGTAAATTCATGAATGCTAATTTCCACTGTCCCTTGCAAATAGTCAAACTTCTCCCCCCTCTAGTATGGAGGAGGAACACAGTAAATTTCCACTAAACTCATGTTTTACACATCAAATGAGGTCTGGCTATATAAGGAAAATGCCACAAGAGCTCAGGGCTCTTTATGTATCAGATGAGCCCGTGAATGCTGTGTCGTAATGTCGGGTAAAGGATTTTTCTCTTTGTTCAAGAACATTTGATGGTTTGCATTGATTATCTTTCAGTTGATTATGGAATTGTAATAATACATTTACCTGACATAAACAATTTTTTATATTTGATTATTCTAACAGACTTTGACTTTATTTTCATTAGAGTTAAAAGGATTATTCAAACATTAACATATACTGTATTTAATGATGCACAGATATCATTAAAAAACCTTTTCATTTTATGGAGTCAAATGAAACCAATTAATACATACGATAAAATGTATTGCATTTAATTAAAAATCCCTTTGCCATGAGAAGAGACGGAACACGCGTGAGACCTTCACCTCTAATCGAGTACTGCCATTGGATCGATTTAGCAGGCCTTATAGCATCATCCAGATTTATGCTGAACATTGGTGGTGGTGGTTGAGGATATTCCCTTCCATTTGAAGCACATTGAGTGCCGAGCACTATATAAATGTAATGAATTATTATTATTATCTAACTCTGTTCAAAGAATATGACACATTTACCTAGCCTGGATGCCAGCCCGAACTCCGCCCACAACATTTTTTGGTCGGGAAGTTCGGTCTGGACTCGATCCATTGAGGAGAAATTATGATCAGGCAAAAAATGAACTGGCCAATCAAATTGCCAGGGCGGGCTTTATACGATGATGGCCAGATGATCTGCAGGGACGTAATCATCACGTTATCAAGGAGCGCTTGTCAAAGATGACTGCAGCTGGAGAATTGAGATGTATCTTTTGTAAAATAAATCGACAGCGCATTCATTTTAATAGACAAACAGAGAACTGCAATCAAGGCATTTGTCGATCGGAAAGATATTTTTGCTGTCCTTCCTACATGATTCGGGAAAAGTGTAACTTATCAGCTGGCTCTGGCGGTCTTTAAGAAGATGGGACGTAATGAAAAGTCTGTGGTCGTTGTGGTTTCCCCTTTGGTGGCACTCATGGAGAAGTAAGTAAAATAAGCAACACTCGTTATTTAACTTCTAAAATAAAAAAAATAGGCTACGTTCTGTATTTGAAAACTGCGCTATGCAAAGAATGGTAAATGGTAAATGGACTGCATTTATATAGCACCTTCATAGACCTAATGGCCACCAAAGCGCTTTACATTTGCCTCACATTCACCCCTTCACACACACATTCATACACCGACGGCGGTGTCAGCCATGCAAGGCGCCAGCCAGCTCGTCGGGAGCAGCTGGGGTTAGGTGTCTTGCTCATGGACACCTCGACACTTGGTCAGGTGGAACCGAGGATTGAACCACCAACCTTTCGGTTTGTAGACAACCCACATGAACCACTGAGCCACTGCCGCCCAAAGAAATTGACTTAGTTGCTCTGATTGGTTGTAGGTCTACCGACTATCCAATTGAGTGCAGAGTTTGTTTTTTTTCCTGGTTCGGTTATGACACGCCTCATAATCAAAGCCCAACTGAGAAGTTTCAGACTCATATTCTCTTTTGAATACGAGTATGATGAAGTCAGGCTAACATTTACCCCTTTTCCACCGAAAAAAGAACTGGTTCGGAACTGGTGCTGGTTCAAAGTTGGTTCGGAGTTGGTTCAACTTGCGAACCCGTTCAGAACCTGTTTGTTTTTCCACTGACTAGAGCGCCCAGGGAACGTCGTTACGTCACTGTGCACGTCGCTAGAAACGCTTACATTGCTTTACATTATCTCTAACTCGTTTACCAAGAAAACTTTAAAAACAATTGAAATATGTAAGTCTTTTAATCTTTTTGTTTGATATGTAATCTTTTCTGATAAGTTATGTACCCCTGTCTTGTGTCATTTTTCTTTCCATTTATTTGTTCTATATCGTGACTGTTTTCTTCTTTGCTTATGTTTCAAATAAAAAATAAAAATAAATAAAAACGCTTGCGTGTTTCTGCAGTTTCTCCTGGCTTTGCGATGGTCAGAAAATATGTTTAGAACACATCTAAACCCGCCCCAGCCCCCGACGTAAACATGACGTGCTAAAAGAACGGTTCTAGTTCAGCAAAGAGTTGGTGCCGCTTTGGAACTAGTTTTCTCGGCCGCGAACCGGTTCTTTGTCTGTCAAAACACAAAGAACTGGTTCGCGCGCAGGCACCGGCTCCGAACCGGCTCTCAAAATGCTTTGGTGGAAAAGCGGCTGTTATGAACTAAATAACAGATTACATACTATATATTTATGGTTCTGTGTTAGTAAACACATTGATAATAGTATATGAGAACATTCGCTTTGACAAAAGCTATTTTACCATTTACAAACTGCCTTTTACAGCAAAAATGTATATCAAGCTACATTTAGTTTCATTTAAGACCATAGAGACGTTTGATACAATGAAAGTTTATTGCTGTGAAAACATAAATAAGCAAGGATTGAGTGCAGTCGTCACAAAAGACCCCGATAGAAAATAAAGATCTGAGAGTACCAACCAATGGCAAATCACAAACACACAAATCTTTGTACATCTCCTACCCTTAGATTCAGCTATATAACACTTAGAAATAAAACAGCATTGATCATTCACGTTTAAGAGAAGTAAAGATAAATAAAATTTATTTTACACACACACCATGTGTACACTTAAAGTCCAGTTAATAAAGAAAAAAAAATATAGGGGATGTGCAATAGCTAAAAATCCATAGAAGTCAGATTTCACTTATTATGTGATGAGAGTAAGGAGAGATGACTGACTGACAAGACATCCAACCAGAAACACTCAAATTCAAAGAGGAGTGAATGTCTGGACCTAAAACTATATAATACAGTGTTTATAGTAAAACTTAACTTATGCGAGACACACGTTTTTTCTTAAAGTGAATTGTCATCATCGTTCAGCAAGACGTGGAGCTGTGGAGAATAAGCAGCTTTGTACCTTAGACAGTGTTTGTGAAATCCAGTAGCACATGTCTGATTTTTTTTAATTATTTTTTTCTTGAGCAAAAGTTAAAGGAGTTGCATGTAAGAAATGTATTTCAAATAATCATAAAATGGCCCTGATATGTCACTAGACATTAAGAAATCATGTTCATTTCAAATACTTCGATCACTAACAACAGTAGTCCTGCCAGGATATTGTCATTTAAATAATGAAGTTGCAGCCCTCAACTGATGTTGATGTTGTCATGCGTTTTGGTTTGATGGTCCACCATCCACCGATCTACCAATCATGAAGTCATTAGTGTTGCAGCATCAGGGTTGCCAGCTCTGCTCTAGTTACCACAGCTGCAGCTACAAATGTATCGGATAAAATATCTATCCTATCTGGCAACCTCGAGTCAGGGGGGAAGGGGAGGGGATACACCACTCTACAGTCATTTGAAAGGGATTGCAGTACCAGTTTTGGCCACAATCTTACATAAAGCTCCTTTAAACTCCCATCAGACAAGTTGACTGCTCCCTGAAAACAATCATTAAAAGTGACTTGCAAATCTACAAATATCACTACTTAACTTTGTTCTGTGCAAATCCATTTTCTCTGAATGACGGAGCCATCCAACAGATGTTGTTGGGTCATGATCCTTTGTATTGTCTTTGGTTTAAGTATCATGGATTCATTGCTCTTCTATGGGTAGTTTGACAAACGCTATGGCAGCCAGTTCCTTGCAGAACTCCTCCAGAACTATCACACCTCTCAACAGAGTCATGTGATCCACCCTGACAGAGAGAACAGACCGACACATAAAGGAATTTTATCATTAAAAAGAATAACAATAACAAAACAAAAAAACATTTTGTCAGCCTAACATTTACAAATTATGAATGCTTCTTAAAGGGGCAGTTCACCCAAAAATTGTCACCACTGACCCCTTTTGTATATCCATTTAAGGATGGAATACACTACACAACTTTTGCCAAGATGTCTACCCCAATAGAGTGCTAGTTGCCGAAATCAGTCTGCAGATTTGAGATTTGACAGATTTCACAGAAAATCCTGTAGTGTATGACAAGCACAAACTAAATGTTTTAGCTTCAGACTCTAATTACAACCATTCCCGATTGCAACCAGTAAGTAGGATATCAAACGTTTAATATTTTGAGCTGACTTTTAAAACGCATATCTATTTCATTTGTCATGTGTTGAGGGGGCGCAAGTTTCTGTGTGGGTGAGTTTTGTTCACAATAACTTCTGGTAGTGTGTGATCCTCAGTCGTTTAATGTATAATGACCAGTTTTTTCTTTTCTGTAAGTCTGTAAAGGCCTGTTCATTCACACGCGATATTCTCTAACGTTTAACGCCTTGTGACTAAACAAAGGGTGCAATGTGAGTGTGCACACCGACACGTTTTTTTAAAAAACGCCTCGGGTTCGCTTTTAAGATGAGGAAGATGCAAGGCAAGATGAATGTGGAGCTGCTGGTCTCGTTGGTGTCGGAACCAGTGGTGGAATGTAACGAAGTACAAATACTTCGTTACTTTACTTAAGTACATTTTTCACGTATCTTTACTTTACTTAAGTACAATAAATAGTGCATACTTTTTACTTTTACTTCGTTACATTTTGCAGCAATTATTCTACTTTCTACTCCACTACATTTCTACAACTTCTGTTACATTTTCGTTACATTTTCTGATCAGTTTTTCCCCTGCCAAAACATAATCTGACCGTCCGTTCGTTGCACGTTTGTCTCACCAGTGACGTTTGGTTGCTATAGATACAGTATATCAACCCGGTCACACTAAATGCGTCTCACACGCAGTGTGTTTATCATGCAACTCATACGCGAAAATTTGTTTTTACGTGCATAGGAAACACACCGTGTGTAATATATGTTTGGTTTGGTTAGGATTATGGCAAGCCAAGAGGTTCAGAATTACACCATAAATTAATCGCGTTTACTGCCAAACATAGTTATTAACATATAGTAAGGATAAGCATGATATTGCCTAATTGCAAGCTTGTTTCAGAAATGGTGACATTTTTTTTCCATCATTATTGAACATCATTATAGGAGTAGGCTATTAGGTTGAATGAGTTAGAATTAAATGTTTTATTAATCATTAGAAAATAGACATTAAGATAATAAATTGTTATGCAAGTACTTTTACTTTTAATACTTAAAGTACATTTAAAATAAAGTACTTTTTACTTAAGTATGGTTGTCATTGTGTTACTTCTACTTTTACTAAAGTAAATATTTATCTGGGTATTTGTACTTTTACTTAAGTACTGAGATTCAGTACTTCCTCCACCACTGGTCGGAACATAAAGAACTATATGACAAACGAGACAGCAGCAACAAAATAGGACTATTTCGGTTTTACACTAAGCGCCATCTAATGTCAGGGAATGAATTTGGATGTTCACTTGGCTCATTGTCAGCAAAAATCGCTTGAGTGTGAAGTTGTGAAAACAAAAAACGAAGTCTGGCGTTTAAAATATGTTTAGATTTTGAAAAGTCATGTAGCGACTTGCAGAGAATTCCAGTCTTAAACATATCAGCATTCAGGTTTTGCAGGGCATTATGGTGAGTCAATGATGACGAAACATTCATTTTTGATGGAACTGTCCTTTTAACAGATTCAGGGATTATCTTACACAGTTTCCTCTTCCAGTCCCATCAGCTGTCTCCTGATCATCATCAGTCTGTCTGTGACATTGTGGATGTGTTGAATCCTCTGCATTAACTCTCCTATCACCTACAGAAAAATATAAAGCTCACGTTTTACAGATAAATGAGGCACACAAGGCTGCTGTTCTAAAGTCGGTAGCTGACACATCAGGCATCAAGCTTTCATTCACAACAACATTACATACTGTCAGCTTTTAACATGGTTCTCACCCTGACTAGAGTGGAGAAGAGGGATCGTGTTCCAGGGCTCAAGCTGATGTACGGGTCCAGCAGGTACTCATGCAGGTGAGGGTGAGGAAACACAGCTAATCTGGAAAGAACTGATGTCACCTGCAGGTTTAGCTCATATGGCTGGCAAAGGGAAACATACAGAATTACAGAAAATGTTATTCTTATTATTCATTCTTATTTAAGATACAAAAGTTATTCAAGATCAGCGAGTGATTTTCTCTTTGTCTTTTGTTATTTGATTAACATTAATAACGCAGACAGCTACAGGTACTGTATATTAGGCTGCTGTAACTTGAAGACCGAATGCATGGCATGAATTTACTGACACACATGGTTTTCGGCCAACTGTTTACATTCACTTAAGACAAACGACTGTGTTTATGTGGATACACAATGGGCATTTTGACATAATTGTTTGTGTATTTAATTATTTCAGCGCAATAAGCCTCGAAAGAGTACTGAATTCAGAAACATCTGCTGTCTGCGTTTCGGGTGTGTGTCAGTCAGCACGATTATGCTTTGAGTTCTATTGCTCACAGCTTATTGCACTTAATAACTCTTTAACATCATGCACGTCCAGCTTTTATTTACTATGATGATGTCTTTATATACCACAATATAAACAATACAGCAAAATCTACAGACTGTCCAGCCCTAGTCTGGGCAATGGGGCAGGCTGGCAAAGACACAAGCCTTTTCTGACCAAAAAATTACATCCAAGCCCTGCTAACTTTCGCAAAAACATAAGCACTGATCGTTCAGAAATTTAACAGACCGTTAAAAAAGAATGGGAAAATTGGTAAAATATTACCCCGTTAAGATGTGTCAAGCTGATGACACCTTTTCAAACAGACTGACAGCTGTAATACAATCAAAGGGTGATTCAACTAAGTTTTAGTTCAGGGGTGTGCATATTTAGACAGGTTTCTTTTTTCACTGAAATGTGTCACTTTGGTTTTCAGTGGCATGCATATGGTTATAATTTTTACATTAGACATGCAAAAGTTCTGATATGATTTTTCTTTGTTTACATCACCAAAAAAAAAAAACAGCTGCTTTAACCAGGGTGTGTAGACATTTTATATCAACTGTACACTGTGGATTAATATGCAAGTGATGTATATCAGTAGGATTTCAATACAATAAACATTCAGATTTTAGTTTTTCAAAGAAATTTTGTTTTATTTCTCCATATCTTTTTAGATAACTGGTATTAATCTCAGACAAGTTTGTTTAAGTCCCCCTGTGGAGAAAATCAAGCTTTTAATGTTGTTTATATGTCTGTCTATGTGGCGTTTTAATATGCTTTAAGACAAACCAGGTCTCACAAAGTCAACACCAACAGTATTTTCTCCTTAAAACGGCAGTGAATCAAAGACAATCTCAAAAACGGGGTTTGAAATTGCTGATGTTTCTGACGTCACAAACAATTTAACCAATCACGTCAAAGTGTGATCATCAACTAAGTGGATCTCTGACCTGGCGTGAGTGAGTGGAGGTGGGCGTAGTTTGCATATTCATAGAACCGCGTATACTAAATGAGGCAAGGGTGTGGTCACATTCAAGCTATTTTAAGGTGTAAAGACTCTAAT
This sequence comes from Pimephales promelas, assembly GCF_016745375.1. The sequence continues at coordinate 550,969 of NW_024121123.1, forward strand.
GACCTGTTAGACATGTGGAATTTGCATATAATAATTAATAATTGATAATTAATAATTATTCATGGAGGTTTGGATCAGATCAGGCTTAGATGTTATTAAATCTCCCTATAAGGGATGATATGTTACCTGCATCTGCATGCATGTGTAGCTCGGCAATCAACCACAATTAATTGCATAGATCACGTTTTACAGAGGGATAAAAATGAGCTCAATTGTATATCAATATTCAAACAAAACGTATTATAATTAAATATTAATATGTCAATTAGGTCTACATATGTTTACTCCGACCGTATCCCTGTGAATTAATTTGTGATTGGAAGAGTGAGCACAGCGAGCTGATCATGTGATCATTATCAATTCTGTGAGAATACTTGAGTGAGACAGGAAATGAAATTTCTGGCCGTGAAGGTAACCCTCCTGTTTTCACAAAGGTTGCCTGCTAAAGTTAACTAAAGTATTAAAGCTTGTAGCTAGATTGTACACTTTAGTGACCTGGATATGAGCAAGAGACATGAATCAATCGATGGAACATAAATGAATTTAATAAAGGCAAACTATAGGTACAATTACTAAAATTGTAGGCTACACCTAAATAAAACGATAGACTGAGTAAACTAAGTTTTGTGAATAGATAAACAATAATAAAACAATAACTTTAAAAAAACATTTATTCAGTTATATTAAATGTTTAATCAGGAGAAGACCATATCACAAAAGCTATACAAGCAGCAACTCTTATATAAGTAGAATAGAATAGAATAATACTACTAAAAAAAAAATACCATTCAGAAATGTTTTGTAGGAGCCGTATTTGGGGAGGTTCTGCTCGACTCTCTTTATCGCCGCTTTCTGGGTCTGATTCTGGATCATTATTTACATTTGACAAGAACACTTATGCAACTCTCGCCCGTAAAGGTAATGAGCGTGAAGTTAGACAACATGCACTCACAGTTTAGCCAATCACAACACACCGGCCTAAACTAACTAATCTGAGCCCATTGCCTGTTTCTGAAGGAGTGGTTTCATAGAATCACGATGTAAACCGGTCGTTCAAATGACAGAGGAGAAAGCAGCTTACAATAAAGGTGACATTTATGAAAAATAAGACTTTAAAAAAAAGAAAAATCACAAATACATGTTATATTTTAATACATGTTAAGATAGGAACCTTGGAGTTGTAATTGATGATCAGTTGAAATTCACAGACCACATTGCTAGAACTGCCCAGTCCTGCAGATTTGCCTTGCACAACATTAGGAGGATCAGGCCCTTCCTTACAGAGCATCCTACACAACACTTTGTCCAAGCACTTGTTTTATCCAGACTGGACTATTGTAATGCTCTCCAGGCTGGTCTTCCAGCTTGCTCTGTCAAACCTCTACAATTGATCCAGAATGCTGCAGCCAGAGTAGTCTTTAGTAGTCTCTCCTCACAAAAGTGCACTGATTGCCAGTTGCCGCTCGCATCAAATTCAAGGCACTGACGTTTGCCTACAGAACAACCACTGGCACTGTTTACCATGACTGTTCCCTGCTGGTGGAATGATCTGCCAAACTCAACCAGAGCTTCTAACTAAGTCAGTAGCCACTTTCAAGAAACTGCTGAAGACGTATCTTTTTCAGCAGCACTGGATTCAGTAGTACTAACACTTTCTCTTCTCTGCTATTCTCTTTAAAAAAAACTGCATTAATATTAAACTGAGAGTGGTTACTTATAGCACTTACGTATTTTTGTCCTACTGTTTAACTGCTTCTGTTGTTCTCATTTGTAAGTCGCTTCGGATAAAAGCGCCCCATAAACACAATCATGCAAAGAAAAAAAGCAGTAAAGCACCCTTTTTAAGCAAGTCACAGCTCTCATGCATTATGGGGAGGAAGAAAGATCTTTCTGAAGTTGAAAAGCATGAAATGGTGCAATGTTATGCAAAAGGCATGAAAACAACTAAGGCTACGTGTACACTGCAGGGCTTAATGCTCAATTCCGATTTTTTTGAAAAAATTAGATTTTTTTGCAAGGCCGTTCACAATTCCAATTAAATACAACCTTTTGTGATCTCCTGTGTGAACGTGAACGTGAACGTGAAATGACCCAGAAGTGACCCGCATGCGCTGAAGAGTACTCAACGGTCAATGACGTCACTTGTTTGTGGAATAGTTCTTTTTTTTTTTCATATGTTGCGAGCTTTTGTTTTATTATTATTATTGCCACAGCCCATATACAAACACAGACAAAAATTATTTTATCGACGGGCAAAGTTTGCACATAAATGTAAGATTTTTCCGATCCTCACCGACCTCGTCATAAAACCCGTTTAAATGATAGTACGCGTCCTCGGCGCTCCTTGCTTTGTCGACGGCGGCCGTGGTGCGACACTGGTGGCTGGTGTTGCCAGATTGGGTGTTTTTTCGCTACATTTTAAGGCATGTTTACATGTGTTTTAGCCAGGTTTTCGCCTGGAAGGCTCTATAGAAATCTGGAACCCTACTGTACGAAGTTAAACTGACAGAGAGCGCGTGTTCACAGACACCAGAATGAACGTGTTCACAGTAATGTTCATCAGGCAGTAATACAGTATGTTCAGTTCATGTTCGCCCAAAATATGAACGCGTTCATGCACTATCTTTCATTGAACACGTTCAGGCACAAAACTGGGGAAGAGACACGTCTGCGGCGGCCCATAACAGTGCAGAAACGTGTTGGAGTTGGAGCGTAATGGCTAGCTGGTGCGTGCAATGACGTGTGGGTCGGATATATGTGACTTGGCCGTTCAGATTGAATTTCAAAAGATTTCAAAAGATTGGATGCATATCGGATTTGGACCATATACCCACGTGGCCTGGGTCGCATTTGATTTGTCGTTCAGACTGTCATGAAAAAATCAGATACAGGTCGCATAGGGGCAAAAAAAAAAAAATCGGAATTAGGTCGTTTCAGCCTGCAGTGTGAACGTAGCCCAATATTGTGTAAAAACTAAATGGAGATTATCAAACCATCATAAGATTTGTGAGTTATTTACAGCACAAAGGAACTCGATCAGATAAAGGCTTATTAAGGAGAGTTTCTATCAAAACATTTTTTAATGTATTAAAAGGACATCTATAAAAAAAACACTGTTGAGCAGCAAACAGATATTTGAAGCTGCTGGTGTCTCTGGAGTCTCAAAAACCTCTCCATGCAGGCTGGCAGTTATGCGTAAAGTTGCATTTCAGCCACCTCTAACCAAAGCTCACACAAATACACAACTCATTTTTAAATAGTTTTATACACAAATGAATGCCATACTACAATGGATGGTAGATGGATGGATTTCTGTATGGTATGAGTAGCCACCAAGTTCCAACAAGACTGTGACATCAGCAAGGAGCTAGCGGGTGAGGATTTGGGACGGAATGTTGGAAAGTGAAATGGAAGGTCCCTTTAGGGTCTCTGAGGATTTCAAAGTGACTTTTGCAAGATACGTGTTCATAACCATAACCATGAGTTCATAACTAACCATTTCTTCTATGGTATAAAAAGAAAGATAGTGCCTTTTCTGCAGGATTTTCCTTCAGGACAATCCACTATCCCATGCTGCAAAAAACACCACTGCAATAAAACTGATAAAAAATGTATTTCCACACCCACTGTCATGGCCGTGGGAACTAGGGGTGCTGAGGGTGCTGCAGCACCCCCTGGCGACAGCTGTTTCACTACATTGAAATTTAATATGACGTGACTTTAAATAACTTTTTTTTTGTTTTTTAAGAACACCTTCTATCTTTATAAAACGACTCTAACGATTATTTCATTTCCATATGTTGTCAAATATAGTTGTATAGAAATAAATATAGGCTGCCTATCATAAGGCAAAAGTCGATATCGCATGGAGTGAGTGACATGACACTGGTTGAGGTCCAGCATCTCAAAATCGATTTGACACTCCATTTATGCATGTGAAAAAACTAAATATAGATGTCTTGATTAAAGCATTCTTTGGCATTAAGGGCTGTTCACAAAGAACGAGTTTTTCCATTACCCTCTGCTACTGTTCCAATGATTTTCACTGTGAACGCGCTGTTGCGCTCGCGTCTCGCGAACGAAACCTCATTCTCAAAACGCGGCACTCAAGTTAAAATAAGTTTAACAAAAATGCACCTCGAGATCTTTCATTCCCCCAAATTCGCCTGTATGTGCTGTAATGGTAGTAATGTAATGGTCAAGTAGTAGAACATAAGACTAACGTGCAAGAGTTTCTGAGTTCTAATCCACACTGGCATAGTTATTTTTTTCCCCCCTCATTAAAACCGATTATGTTTATCAGTTGTTGTCAAGCAGGGACATGACAACATTTTTGAATACATTTTACTTTGTGTTTTCACCGGTACGAATAGAGATTTCTCCGCAACTGATCAAGCTCGTGTCCGTGTGAATATGTTCCTTGTGGCAGCGCGAGCCACAAGAGAACACTTTATCAGCACTGAGTCAACGAGTAGCTACTTTTGATCACACATTTCAGCGTGCTATTTCTCCTCTTATTTAACAAATGAATGTTCTGCTAGACTAGTTAACCGGATATGTTTTATTTATTTGTATTGGTACATCCGTGCCGCGAGATGTTTAAAAGTGCTGGGGACAATATCGACCCTGGCAAAAAGTGGTGGGGAAATTCCCAAATAATAATTATTAATAATTATAATAATAATAAAAGGTGTTTCTTTTTTTTGTTTTTTTTTTGCGTCAAAATATTTCTCAAACGGCAGTGCCCCCCCGCTGATGACCCAATGCCCCTCCAGTAGATCTGCTCTGGCGCCGACTCTGTCAAGCCACGCCCATTAAGCCCCGCCCCCAGCACCCCATGATAAAATGTGTTCCCACGGCCCTGCCCACTGTAAATGATTCTGTTTGTGAGCTTTGGTTAGAGGTGGCTGAAATGCAACTTTACGCATAAGTTAACTGCCAGCTTGCATGGAGAGGTTTTTGAGACTCCAGAAACACCAGCAGCTTCAAATATCTATTTGCTGCTCAACCGTGTTTTTTTTTTAATAGCTCCTTTTAAACAATTAATTTTTTTTGACAGAAACTCTCCTTAATAAGCCTTTATCTGATCGAGTTCTCTTGTGCTGTAAATTACTCACAAATCTTATTATAGTTTGATAATCTCCATTTAGTTTTCACACAATATTAGTTGTTTTCATGCCTTTTGCATAACATTAAACCATTTCATGCTTTTCATCTTCAGAAAGATCTTTCTTCTTCCCCATAATGAATTGGAACTGTGACTTGCTTAATAATGTGAAGGTTTCCATTTACACAAGTAGCAAACTATTTAACAAACCTGTCTGAGATTGATACCAGTTATCTAAAAAAAAAAAAAAACACTTTCTTTGAAAAAATAAAATATGTATGTTTATTGTACCGAAATCCTACTGATATGTCACTTGCATAATAATGTGGAACACAGTGAATATTCAAGTTGAGAGTGAGGGATCTTACTGAGAATACTCTACCTGCTCTAGTATGCGTGCAATCCTGTCGAACAAAGTTTGTAGGAAATGCCCTTCATAGAATTCTGTAGGTGGGTTGTTTTCAGTGGGTTTTGCAGAATCTGGCCAGTTCCAGTCACGTGAAAGAGCAGTACATTCGTTTAACTAGAGAGAGAGAGAGAGAGAGAGAGAGAGAGAGAGAGAGAGAGAGCAAGTGAGAAGGACAGTTTTAGTGTAAGAATATTTGAAAAATTAAAAAAGCAAAAAACACAGTTGATCGTAATTCTACATTCAATTTGACAGAGTAACTTGTAACACAAACAATTTGGTTGAATTTTTATTTTGTTTTCAGTGTGCCAACTCACCAGTTTGTGCGCATCATGAACGTATGTGTCATATCCTGCTCCCTGAACAAGATGGGATGTTTTTGCCTCTTGGGGCACTAAACACAAGAAGCTATGAAAATTAAAAACAAGTTAGAAATTCAAACAATCAATCACACGTTAGACATCCACTATATCAACCAGTCGATTTAACTATGATATTTGATCACTCTGAGATTATTGACACGGTCTAAATAAACAATCTTTTTTTTAATTTTATTAAAATCTAAATAAAAAATACAGTGAATATACAAAAAAATACAGTAATAAAGTAAAGTATTATTAATTTAAAATGACCATTTTCTATTTTAATATATTTTAGGTGATTTAATATATATTTTAAGTATATTTTATATTTTAATAGGAAGAACAGAATTTATTTTAAATATTTTCAAATCTTTTGTAACATTATAAGTTTGTCATTGCTAAATAAAATCTTTTTAAAAAGAAAATCTTACTGACCCCAAACTTTTGAACTAGTAGTGTGCGTGTGTGTATATATACACTACACACTAAAGGGTTTTCCAACTATTTGATCTCAAGTAACCCCAAATATGATCCCCTTTCTAAATAGACAGCTTGATATTTTTATGTACACAGATTTGTGAGTACAGACATGTAGCTGTGTGAGAAAAATATTATATTATGAAATCATATTTCCAAGTGATATTGTCATTTTACTAATGCATTTATTATTGTTTTTTTTTTTTTTACAATTGAACTAAAAATATTAATAAAATGTGTTTTTTGAGCCTTTATAGGTTTTGTTTGAAGATCTGCTTAACATTGTAAAAAATATGTTACAATACAGAAAACCAGACTGGGGACAAACTTTTTTTTTTTTTTTTTTACACAGTACTGTAAGGGTAGTATGGTTATGATGCTTCTATAGCTTTTGTCCTTCAAAAATTCAGTTTTTATACAGAGTACGTGAGCGAAACAGAGCATTTCATAATTTCAGCATTTCATAAATATGCCAGTGCTATCCGCTCACGACCCAAGCAATTGCTCACTGGTGAAATGACGTTTGCTCAAATCCCGCTGCGACATGAATTTTCTCATTACTACATGTCTTTCTCTGAATTACGTTAATGCCTCTCAATTACAGTAGGCACCAGTTATAATACGCCTATTTGTTGCTTTAAAGCAGGGGTCGCAACAGGCAGCAATAATTTCTGGCCCACGGGCCAAAACTGGCCCGCCAGCAATAATATATGGCCCGCACTGCAGATATCTGTGGATCGCTAGACACACCTCTAAAATAACCGTCATGAAATGTCTAATATTATTTTAATGCGTCTCTATAGCACGCGTTGTTTATCGTGCAAATACGTTTTTACGTTCATATGATAAGCAGTTTTTCGCATGCATTTGATACGCACTTTATACACACGCACCCAACACCACTAAACATACCCATAAGTATCATATGCACGTAAAAACTCATTTTCACGTATAAATTGCACAATACAATGCATGCTGTAGAGACACATTTAGTGTGATTGGGTTGTCGTTGCAGATAAGACACACCGGCTTTGCATTTTCAAAACTAGGTAGGGTGAACGCATAGTTGTCTTTTCATTATTCTTTGTATGGCTATTTTCGCTGTCAACTTTCCTCTTTAGACTCTTTGATAATGTCATTTTCTCTCACCAGCTAGCTTAAATGTTAACATCACTCTACACACGACATAATAGCGTACCTCCAGCACGCAAACAATAAAAAAATGCAGTTTAGTATGCAAGGATGTCGAGGAATAATTCTAAGTTTAAAAGTAGTCTACATCAAATAATTATTATAATAAGTTAGACTCCACTGTGTAACAACAAGAAAATTAAAATAATACACATTTATTATTCATAATATGGAAAGAGGAAATAAAACATAATTTGTTAAGAGCATGACTCAAAAGTGCCATTAATGGGTTATTTTTATCCATTCCGCATCTTCCACATGAGTGTTTTAACAAGGCAGGATGTGTTGAAAGATGCCGCAATATATCGGGAGACATGTGGGTCAGACATGATTTTGACCACTTCATTAAGTTTTGTTTTGTAGAAATCCTTTCTAACAATTTAATTTTGTTTCATTTGCATATTATTTTTAATCAATGTTTTATCAACCAATTGCCTGGATTTAATAAATAAGAAGCAAATATAGCAGACAACATAATCAGGACATGGAGGCTCCAGTGCAATTGTATTGCTCGTGAACTGGAGCTCTTCTCATAAATGAACCGAAACTCAGTGTTTAAGCTGCCTCACAGACACAAGAAATATATAGAAAGCTTAAAAATATCTAATTTTAAACAAAACAATATGAAACGACAAGAAACCGACTACTCTCTGCTTATGTAATCCATGTGAAAAGTGCATTTCTCTCTATAGACCATTTCACAAGATGTAAACAACAATGGTCCAGAAGCACTTCCTGTTTCAGTTTTTTAACACTAAATAAAAGCTGGGATAAAATACAACCAACATAACATTTAAAACTGAATCAAAAAGTTAAACAAACATCTTTAAGATGTTTTCTTTACATGTGAAATAAAGAAAACTGAAACAGGAAGTGTTTCTGGACCAGTGTTGTTTACATCTTGTGAAATGGTCTATAGGCGTGTTATTAACTACTGTGGTCACTATTGCAGCCGACACAGTCACTAATAAACAATTAAAATGTCTCCTTGCTATATTTGAAACATTCATAAGCATTACTTTTGCCGGTTCCTTGTGACAGCTTTTGTGTTATTGGCAGCGTCATCCTCTGGTTACATGAACACGGAGTAACCACCACCGAAAACATTGGGATTTTTTTTAGACAATAATCGCACAACCTATTCGATATTCTACAATTAAATCAACAAATCAAATATTCGAAAATCGAGACTCATCCCTACTGCTTTATTAATGCATCCAGTGTAAAACCCGGACAAGCAATATTATATAAAGTGGTATAATCAAACATGACATGGTGAATTGCAAACATATCCACATGGATATGATCAGATGCTTTCTTTACTGCAGTTTATTTTTCTAGTATATTTATTTTGTTATTAATTGGAAAGTGCACGGCACATATTAACATTTTCATCTAAACGGCTCTCTCAGCAGCAAACCTGTATATACAGTATTTCTTTGACCTGCTGAACTCAAAGTAAGATATTTTGAAGAATGTTAGATGACATTGATGACGACTTCTGGAGTATTTTTTTTCCATACTACCCAAAGGGCATTCTGGGTTGAGCGAGTGAAGCAGAATCTTCAAAAAGGCGCTCTCCACTCCGGAGGAAACATTATCGCACCACTCACATGCTGTTTTTATACTACAAAGTAAAAATTTCATTGTCTTCTACTGATACCTGTTGACGATGTCTGCAACTTGTGTGTGCGCACTGGGTTTTCGTCTTTCTCTAGCACTGGGCAGAGACAGAAGAGGCTCCTGGCCACTGAACCCACTATCTTCATACATGTCTGTGAAAAATGGATCCTCTTCCAGCTCCCTGATGGACAAAGAGAGGGAGTAATGAATGATGAGCCACTATGAGAAGTAAGAGAATCTGTGTTCAGTCTCTCTGCTCACTCAGACTCTTCCAGAACATCACTTTCGACTGCATGTCTCTCGTCCGCTGCCCCTGATCCAGACAGCCTGTAGCTGCGCTTCTCAAGATTACGCAGCACCAGATTGGTCAAGATGCTCCTGCTGGGCTTCTGTAAAAGCTCCTCGAAGAGACGCAATGTTGCAATACTGATCTAACAGGGAAAAAATGCGAGTTGTAACAAAGTGATGCTCTCAAGAATGCAAATGTATGAATCCTTTAATCTAGTTACCTCGTCTGAGATGTGGTTGCAGTGTTCAATAAGGCGGTAACGTAGAATGTGTGTATGTGTGTCCTGCTGCTGTTCACAATGTGTGTCATTTCCCAACAGAAACTGAACCAATTCCTCCAGGAGTGCAGGAGAACGTATGTGATGTACAGAACAGGACAGCAGAGCGGTGTGTACCAGGATCCCAACCTCTGACCTGGACATCCAGAGTTTAAAAAATCAGCGCCACTCGTATTCCTGTCATACTGCGAACTCACAATTCTTATGACAGCAGACAGCAACCTCTGAGGAAGTTTTGTGCTTTCTACTCACATCTGAAGCAGATGAGGCTGGATGACTCCTTTAAGCCACTGAAGGTGAATTGCTCTCGCCAGTTCAACACCAAGTACCTATAGGAAAAAACATATATAATTATGTGCAATATGTTTATAATCAATATGAGAGCATTTCTAAACCATAAAAAATACACTATTCAGGGCTCCAGACTGTGACCAAATGGTCGCATTTTGCGACCAAAAATTGAGAGTGTGCGACTGAATTTTACATCCAGTCGCACATGTGCGACCAGTAAATTTGCCACACGTTAAACGCATGGTAAAGCGTGGAAGGGGCGCATCAATGAATCCGTGACAAGAATAGCACGTGTAAACGTCTGTGGGAAGGAGACGGAGACAAATATCACAACCTGATGTGCGTCTGAGCAATCAGCGATCTAGTATTGACTCGTTAGTCGTTACCAAGCAGCGAATGCAAACAAAATGAAAGTGGAACGAAAATACGCCACTCATATATGATTAGGACGGTGGAGCAGCAGCAGCGATCTGAACCATTGACAGTAAAATAAAGCCCCGAACTTGCCAGTCGCGGGCCGATCTCGCTCACCCAACAATGTTACTAGGAGATCCAGTGAAGAAATCCATTGCATTCGCCTCAGAATTAATAACGTCGACAACACGAGATCCAGTTTATAAAAGAGTTCTGTTATAATTTATATTTATAACTTATAAACCATATCAGATCAAACAGCGCTGACGTGGAAACCATGGAGAAACACTTATAGAAGGCTTTCAGTTCACAAAAAAGCCTAACAGAACCATGGATTTAGGCTAATGTAGTAAGTTAACTCTAACCATAAATATGATAATGTGTAAGAAATAGTCAAATGCTTACAAGTAGCCTACTACACATCTTTTCCCAGCACTTCAATAAAATATTAATGTTTTTTTTTTTTTTTTTTTGTATTTTTATGTGATTACCAACACATTTTTTGTTCATCCTTTAAAGATTGTCCTAAAACGAAAAATTAAGATGTTGGAAAACTCTTATTTAAACACTTAAAAAATAATAATAATACCATTGTAAACAGTAGGATGTTTATTGGCTATTTTCACTCCATATATATATTTTCACTACTTTTATTAATTAATATTAAGACATTATAAATGATAATAACTAAGTTAATTTCATCTACACCCTTAATTAAGCTTAGTGATTTATTGTCAGCCCCAGTTCTACCATCATTTTTTTTTTTTTTTTTTTTTTGTAGAACTCGCTGTGAGTTCTCATTTGAGGTGATGCTGCCCTCAACTTTGAGTCTGGAACCCTGTGAAGTTAAAATAAAACAGCATATCATAATGTTAAGTCTATTTATTATTAAAGAATTTGTCAGTATTACAGTTATTTTGGGGGAAATTTGAATAATTGCATTGCAAGCTGATTTAAGGTGTGCCCCTAAATTTTCTGCTTGCGCTCCTAACATTTTCAGTCAGGGGCAACAGCGCTTCTAGTAAAAAAAGTTAGTCTGGAGCCCTGCAATTAAACAGCGCCAATCTGTCATATACATACATTATAATGAGAACAATTTAGAATTCTTTGTGCTTCATTGCCCGTGTTTCAGTGCATTGTTACAGAAAGAGCACATCGACAATAGGATTAACACTTTCTGGCTAGCACGTAACTTAGTCCAAGTTCACATGCATTTGCAAGTTGTAATGTTACGCTTATGTTGTGTATCTAGGATTTCTGATTAATCTCATTTAGGATGTGTCATATAGAACAGGCTTCAATTTACTGGTGTTCATCCATTCTTCAGCTTCACCTCATGCTGCTACTCCTTTTAGATGTTTCTTTTTTTTTTTTTTTTTGATAATATAGCAGTGTGATTTTATATAGTTACATTTTAATATTTTGATATAAATGTTAATTTCATAATTTTAGTTTCATTTCATTCATTTTAGTAACAGTTTTTTTAATTAAAATATTTTAATGATCACCATGATGGACACACCCTACCCCCGAGTACTTGTTTTTGAGACCTATCAGTAATCGAAATGAAAAACTGACAAATTGCCTATCCCTAGACTTTTTCATAAATAATAAATGACGAAACGCAATAAACACGTTCATGTTATCTTGCTTTCGGAGTCATTTTGATGACAGTTTTTGACTAAGGCATCGGTCACATGACTTTTCTTGATGCGCATCAAGTAATTTATTTGGTAAATGTATTTCCATTATAGTTTATGCACGTTTTCTTATCGGATAGAAATGTAAAAAGTGTATTAATTGAGTGCATACTTTTTTTGAGCAATTTTTTTCACACATATTTTTTTATCTTGCCATTTCCCTCCATAATTTGTTATGCGCTATCCCGAAATGCACATACAAATGCATTGCTAATGTTTTATTCAGGCTATATTTCAAACTAATGCAGTTCTACAGATAAAATACACACATGGTTAACACAAATGAATGATTTTGTCAAACCCTTGGTGCTTCTTTGATGAGCTCATTGCAGTAGTCCAAAAAGCAGAAGAACCTGTGGACGTTCTCACTGCCAGGAAATGACGGGCTCTCATCCTGTGTGAACTGAGTCCTGCAAAGCCAACAACAGATCCCCAATAATTAATTTAGAATAAGAAGATAAGACATGCCCACAAATGAAGGATAAACAATTTAGCACTTCATAACAGACACACACCTCCACTGTACACTGGAGTAGCTGTGGATGTCTGCAGGGTCGAGTGATGAGGGTATGAGGCAGTAAAGTTCAGTCAGTCTCTGAGCGAGTAGGTGACATAGTGGAGTTCTCTCAGCCAGAAGATGTCCAGAGTCTTCCTGTGGTAAACTGACCAGCAACAGCAAACTCTCCATGGATCTGAGCACAACATGACTTTTCTAAGAGAGAGGGAAAGGGAACCACTAAATTGACCAGTTATCTATTTATTAAACATTTTAAAGAAAGACAAATCCCATCCAAATACAGATTAAGTGACCATGAGCTAGAGATAGAAAGGAAGACATCGACAAGCATGGACAGAGAGAGAGAGAGCAGAGGATCTGTAGAGACTGTGATCTACAGCACATAGATGAACATTTCTGCTCTTCTGTTTGAAATATACTAATATAAGAGAAACTTTTCTGCCCAGATTTGAAACCTTGATTCCATCATTTTTTGAACTGAGTGTCAAAGAAAAAAATGTCCTTCTTACTCAGAGAAAATGATATTACAGCTGCACTAGCGGCTAAATATGTGTTTGCGATTCACAACGCCAGAGACAGTTGATTCTTTTGAGACCCACTGTCTTTATTCATTTATTAGGATAGATTGTGCTGATTTATCTATTTATTACTATGCCACATATATGACATGATCTACATATATGTTTTGTTTGTTTGTTTGTTTTATTTATATAATATGTTGATGCTTTGGCAATATTGTGTTACACAGTCATGCTAATAAAGATTTAAAATGAAAAAAAAAATGAAAGGGAGTCTCATTAAAAACAATGATTCTGAATGTAAAGTTGACTGAGCTTTATGGCCTATTCACACCAAGTCTGATCCAATAAATGGCACAAAGGTTTACCGATTAGATTTTACACAAAAAAATGAAATTCATTAGCTTTAATGCTCAACACATCAATGAACCATAAACTGTATTTTTACAAATATATTGGAAACAATTGTTCTGGTTATTATCTAATGTGGGTCTATATTTTTATTTTATTTTTTGTATTGCAAACACATTTTTCATCATATGTTGAATGCTTAATTTGATCTCAAAATTTGGTGACTCTACTATATATGCAGTCTAAATGTTAAAAATAGTGCTTTAAACTGTAAAAAAAAAAATTAGCACAATTTATTTTTAACAAGTTTTTTTGTTTTGTTTTTGAATGGAAACCACAGGGGCCACAATGCAATGCCGGGGGTCCACATAATATTTTTTTAAAAATTATTCATTACCAAATTAATATTACAATTGTGAAATTATTTCATCCTATTTCTAAACTAGTTTTTAGTCCTAGCTTTTAGTTTTTAACAGTAGTTTTATGAAAAACTTTAATTATTAACTGTTAAAAACCCTTCTCCTAGAAATGTAATTATTTATTTATTTTTCAGTAAATGTATTCAGCTACACCATAAGGGTGTAATTGTAATGCATTGATCTTTTTTAAATTAACTTTAAAACTTGGTGTGAATCAGCCTTTGGGGTACCTCTCCCCAGTCATGCATTCGGTTTAGTTACACATCCAATCTGTCTTGTGTTTGTTTTTTTTCATGATGAATCACCTCACTTTTCACCAGGTAAATGAGTACAGGGATAATGCCTGTGGCTTCCTGGGGTGAGCTGGAAGAGTCAGAACTGGCAGAAGGCGACAGTGGAGAGGGAGCCATCTCAGGACTGGAGCCCTTCTCCACAGCCTCACCAGAAAGAGAACTGGACTTCTTCTGAGAGTCTTTGGTAATCTTTGTGATAGAAATGTGGGTGTTTGTTATCACTTTTAAGATTCACAATCTAAATCAGATTCAATCTGAACAACAGTCAACACACTCGTGTCAGAAGACACAATGAAGAAAGTACCTCAAGGATATAGTTGAGGACATAAGGGTCTTTTTTGACTCGAGTGCAAACAGCAAGGAGAAACTGAGACTCCTCTTTTTCCGTCTGTGAATCAGGGAGTCCACACAGATGAATCAGTTTCTATAACAGAGATTGACAAGAGGGAATAAATTAGACATTATTTTCCACATCAGAGAGTGTAATGCAACCTAATTTCCTTTAAAATATTGGATGCTTCATTTCATAATAAATTCCAAAATGTGGTGAATGTTTTGCTCTCCAAATGTTAAAAATCAACACACTGGCTTTAATGAAAAACATCATGGTGCTTAAATGTGTACAAAATTCAAACATGAATAAAAAATAAATAAAATCTAATTATTTTTAATTTCCACTTAATGATATAAAAGCTAAAGCAATCTTCCACCTAAAAGACTGACATTATTTACTTCCACTACTATTCAAAAGTTTGGAGTCAGTCATTTATAATGTTACAACAGAGTTCTACTTCAAATAAATGCTTTTCATGTGACAGCAGAAACATCATTCAGCAATTGTTTTCAATACTGAGAATAAGAAATATTTCTTGATGATCCAATCAGCTTATTAGAATGATCAATAATAATATTATTTATGATATGAATAATAATAGTTATAATAATAAATACTTATTCACAATAGTTTTTTTCTTATGGTAAGCATTTCGAAACTTCCATAATTAAAAACCCATATTTATTTTTTTTAGGACAAAATGTCGTAGTTCTTTTCCATACAATAAGAGTTCCTACTGAACATGTCTTACCTGTACAGGCCGATAGACATTGATTAAATGCAGCACAGGTTTCGTGATCTGGCTCAGGACTTTAGAGAAAAACAGCATCACTTGTTGACTCATGCCAGGAGGATACTGTACAAATGTATAAAGCAATATTTCAGTTTCTTTTTAGCTTTAAATATTTTTAATCTGTGTCTTGAGTCTGTGTCCTCATACCTGTGCTTTTCCCAGCGTGCAAAGTGTCTCTAGTATTTTGTGCTGGAGCAGATACTCCATGCAAGGACCCGTTTCCTCCCCTTGCTGTTTCTCCTCATACACCAGGATGTCCAGCATCTGTCTGAGCCTCCAAGGGATGTCTGTTTGCTTCACCGGACGAGACTCATCTTTGTACAAGAGACAAACATGCAATTTAAACTTTCGTTTAACTACTTTTCCTTTCCTCTTCATGAATTTTTCTTTATTATTTTCCCCCAATTATCTAAGATTGAAGCATGGCATAATTTTCAGTTTCACTGTAAACACTCAAATACATGAGTAAGCTATTGCTTAATTTGAATTTGCACTTATAGTTTTACCTGAAGTTTCAATGTAATAGTTGGTTATTGCTTTCCAGTGATCCACAAAAGAGTCCTGCAGGTTTATCGAAGGCTCCCTCTATAAGAATCAGAACAAGAGAAACACTTTTATAACTGCAATTATACTTTCATTACTGTCATTAATTGTATATGATCATTTAACACTGATTCCTGTAAATACATAATCATTAAAGTCTTAAAAAAAATAAAGTCTTGTAGTAATAAGCAGAGGACAAGGTCAAATTCATTATTTTTATTTTACAAACACTACCATTCAAATGTTTGACAATTATATATTTTTTTCCCCAAAAGACGTCTCTTATTCTGATCAAGGCTGAATGAATTTTATCAATAATACGAAATAGTGAAACAGTAAACATTTAAATAACTTTTTTCTATTTTAATACATTTTAAAACATAATTTATTTCTGTGATGACAAATTTGAATTTTCACATTACTCCAGTCTTTTTTGCTGCTCAGGAAACATATCAATATCATTATCAATGTTAAACCATTTTGTGTAAACCGTGATAATTTTTTTATTTATTTTTTTTATTCATATATATATATATATTTTATATATATTTTATTTTTTTTAAGTTTTTTTTTTATTCTTTGATAAATAAAAAGTTCAAAAGAACCGTATTTGAAATATAAATATTTTGTAACATTATAAATGTCTTTACTCTCACATTTGAACAATTTAAAAATCCCCAAACTTTGTTATGCCACTTGGTTTGATATAGTGTTATAATGCCGATGCCAATGCATTTTAAGTGTGGCTTACGTCTTCAAATATGATGTTATGCATGCATGATGTCAACCTTTTTTAAGCTTCTTCTGAGGACGTTTCTTTCTCCTGTCAGAAACTTGTCCACACCCGCGCATGCATATCTGCACCTTCCACGTGAACACATTTTAGACAAACCCAAAAGTGTATGGCGATCAAAGAAAAACTCACATAAATATCCACTAACTTAATATCAATGGACTTAATAAATAAAAAAATACAGCAAATCAACGCAATCTATTGATTAGTGTACAGTCCTCAACTTCTAGCACGCAAGCTACACTGACGACAATGCATCTTCATATAAAACACTGAAATGCGTGACAACAACACGTTGACAGTCTACCAAATTTCGTTTATGTACAGCAGCGTTTAAAACACTTTCATAAAGTTTTACAGTATCGCGCAACATGTGTCTCGAGATATTTTTTATACAATAGCTCGGCTAAGCTAACAGGCTAGTTTGAAAACATTCAAAAGTCGATGTTTACTTACTGTTTCCAAAGCCTGCTGCAGAAAAGCCGTCACTTTATTAAAGACGTCCATAGCTGGATCCCAGCAGATCTTAACCAATTCTACATTACGTTTTGGTCATTTTTCTAAAGTTATTTAGTGCTAGTGTAGTTTGTAAACATTTATGTGGCTGCTTAGCTTGAGCTTTATCTGCCTCCAGTGGCGAACACTGACCCCCACTGTCATGATTGCGCGAAGATTAATCGGACATCTTCTTGTTGTGTAAAGTCTAGAAAAATTGAATTTCCTCATATAACATCAAGCCAATCAGGTTTTATCACTAATGCGTCATCACAACTAGTTGTAGAGATCCTAGTTGTAAAAATCCAAATTAATAAAGCCATTTGATTTCATGGAGTGGAGGATGACGTCTTCATTTATTTTACAGTGATCATTAGCACTATCGTTCTCAAACAACGTTTAAGTTACCCTATTAAAGTTTATCTGCACTGTCATGTGCTCATTCGGACTGAAATAGTAAGCATTAAGAATAATCTATGGTAGGCCTAATAAACAAAATCAGACAACAAAATAAAATAAAGGAACAAAATTCAATTCTAAACTTTCCGTGATTGACTTCACTTTTCCAATGAACGGCAAAAACAACGGTAATTTTACCCTGATATTTTAATTACATTAATTCCCACATTTATTTTAAATCAAATAACACATTTTGATCACAATCAAAGAAATACATTTGAATTAAATGCCTATGTTTTTAATTGAAGTGGTGTCAATTGCAATAATCTGTGGATTTATTAAATCATTGTATTCAGCACGCGAGCTCATTGGCTACTGATACAGCAGGAACCAATCAGCTTTGTCCTATATTGATGATGTGATTGTTGACATATTATGAACACAATAAAACTCCAAAGAAACCATCTGTGGAAAAATACAGTACCAACCACCTAGACCCAGCAACACCATAGCAACTAGCCAGAACAACCTAGTAACTGATAACATTTTCTTCAGGAAATGTAAACTCTAGTAATTATTGTACACAGGTTCTAGTCTCATTATAGATTTATGTTTTAGACAGGCTCAACAATGCACTGAAGTTTGCAACCATGTCGATTTTTATGTACAATTTTGTTTTGAGAAAGCAGCAGCAGTTTTGTTTCAGTTCAAAGGTTTCTCATAGGCCGAGACTGTTTAAATGCATTTTTTTCAAAGGGCTCATATACAGATTAGGGCTGGGTATCGGTCAAACATTTTCATATCCAAACCAATACCATGACTTCAATACCGGTTCGGTTCCTGAACGATACCAATTTAATGAACAGATAATATTATAGCAGAGGCTAGAACATTTCTGTGAAGAGGGGGAGAAAACAAGAAAGCTTATTAGTGCAACGAGACAAATACTGTAGTTTCATCAAAAAGCATGTGTAATTAATTGAAATCATGAAACTTATCATGATAAAACAAATTTATTAACAGTGTAACAAAAAATACATTCTTAATGTCTTTTTCTTCAAATTGCATTTTCTTTTTGTTACTCAGTTCTGTGCTTTCTGTTTTATTTTGTCTGTATGGTTTAATCAGAAACATGTCTAAATAATTGAATCCATAAAAAGGAGCACTGAGTGGCACGTTTCCCTGATCCTCTTGATCACCTATGGTAACAGAGAGATCGGAGGGAAGCCATGAAGCGGGCAGCTGGGCCAGATTTGGCAGTGAGCGTTGTCTTTTGATGCAAATAGGCTGATTTCCGCTTTGCCGAACAGGCGCCATCATTTCTGGACTGTTTGGGGGTGCAGGGACCATTACCCTGGGGGAACGTTTTTTGGGCCGACGTTCAGATGGCCAGGCACATGCTCAGCTCTCAGCGAGCGCGGGTGATGCTGAGACCACATGAGGAGGCGCTCTGTCAGATCGCAGAGATTCCTGGATCTGACGCCGCCCTGACGGTTCACTTACTGTAGGACACCACTGACATGTTGTCTGAATGGACTAGAACATGGTGGTCCTGTATGAATGGCGCGTTCTCGACCGCTATCATTTCCAGACAATTTATGTGAAGGAGCTTCTCCTGGTCTGACCACTGGCCAAAGACCGGTCTGCCCTCGAAGAGAGCGCCCCGACCTGAGTTGGACGCATCTATCGAGATGACCTTTCGAAATGAGACAGCTCCCATCATCACTCCCCGCTGATCCCAGTCGGCCGCTAACCAGGGCTGCAGGGCCGTAATGCAGGTCTGAGTCACTCTGATTTGTTCGTAGCCAGAGGCCCAAGCTTGGCGAGACGTCCGAGCGTTCAGCCAGCGTTGAAGCGGGCGCATGCGCAGTAAGCCCAGCTGAAGCAGGCCATACAACCCAGCATCCTCTGAATGTCTTGAGAGGGATGCTGCTGCCCTTCTGGAAAGACACGGCTAGATGTCAAACACGCCACGCACGCTGTGTCGATAAACGAGCTGTCATGGCCACAGTGTCCAGTTCAATTCCTAGAAAGGAAATTGGCTGACTGGGCAGTAATAAGCTCTTGATCCAGTTGACCGAGAGACCCAAGCTTTCCAAGTGACTGAGGAGCACAATTCTGTGAAATAGCAGTTCTATCTCTGTCTGTGCCAAAATCAGCCAGTTGTCCAGATAGTTCATGATTCGCAAATCCTGATTTCTCCAGGGGACGAGAGCCGCGTCCATGCACTTCGTAAATGTACAGGGTGCTAGAGACAGGCGAACAGGCATGATGGTGTGTTGATATACCTGACCGTTGAAGACGAATCTCAAGAATGGCCTGTGACGGGGTATTATCTGAATCTGGAAATAGGCATCTTTCAGATCTAGAGTAATAAACCAGTCCCTCAGGCAAACGTGCGCAAGGATTTTCCTAGTCGTAAGAATTTTGAACGGTCTCAGATTTAAGATGGGTCTGAGGGCTCCGTCCTTCTTGGGTCCGAGAAAATAATGTCTGTAAAAGCCCAACTCGCTCAAAGAAAGTGGTACCAATTCTATGGCTCCTTTGCATAGCAGCTTAGACGGCGAGTGAACTGTAGTGAATAGCCCTGCCTTATTGTGCTCAGCACCCATTCTGAAACCCCTGGGATAGCTTCCCATGCTTTTTTATGTGTAGCTAGGGGGCAAATGGCCTCTGGGTTCTGATAACCGTGCTCTGCAGGCTCGAGAAACTGAACCGGCTTGCTGACAGCCATGACAGGCTGATGCATAAGTGGTGTCCCGATTGCCGTGAATGGGGAGCACACTTTTACCACTTTGTGTGCGAGCAGAGCCTTGGGCAAAGTGTCTATTAGTAAGTGTGAGTGCTTTTGCACGGGCACAAGACTCACATATTAATTTGACACCCTGATCGTTTTGGATGGGGAGTGTTTTATGATCGCCCTGCGTTTTGTGACAACTCTTAAATTCACAGGCGGTGCTCGGGGAGAGGCATGTGTTAGTAAGCGTGAGCGCTCGTGGGCTGGGCCACGTGCATAACCTGGTTACCTTCATAACCTGGCCCATATGAGTGTTTAGAGGCCGTGTAACAGAGCGGGCAGTCTTTTGTACCTCGGGCACTCAAGCAGCTTTTGTACCTCGGAGAAGTGGTCGACGATCCTGTTCACCGCTGGGCCGAAGAGACCAGTAGGGGAGAGAGGTTGAGAAAAGTGGCACGCTCAGATTAGGGAATGTCAGCAAGCGTCAACCAGAGGTGCCTCTCTGTGACGGTTAGCACGGCCATAGACCTTCCGATGGCTTGAGCTGCAGTCTTGGTTGGCAGCGCGGAGTGAGAGATCCGTCACGCTTCTCAAGTCAGTAAAGGCAGCTGGATCACGGAGGAGGCCGGCCTGTAGAATCTTAAGTACTCATCGAGTGCAGAGCAGAAGCGGCCTGTGCGGTGGCGGTGTATGCGTGGCCGACAAGGGCGGATGTGGGCTGTCTTGCAGGACGGATGTCTGCAGGGTTTAGACGGAAGGGGAGACCTTGAGCGCCATCTTGCGGAGGGTGGACAAAGGTGCGCTGCGACCACCTCCTTCACATGGGAATGGCCGTGAATCCTCTCTCGGCAGTGCCTTCCACTTGGGAGAGCGACGCGGAGAAATGGGATTGAAGCCTCATGGAGAAAGGTGCATTCCTCGACTTAGCCAGTTCTGTGTGGAGTTCAGACAGAAACGGTACAGCCCTGGTTGTGGTCGCTTGTCGGCGGCGACTGTGAAGAAAGCACCCGTCGAGTCTGTTCGATGTGGGCTCCTTTGGTGGCGACCACTCGAGCCCGAGTCATTTGACAGCCTGAGACAGAAGGCGCATCAGCTCAGCCTTTACTCCAGCACGGGTCCAGCCAGATTCCTGGATCGAGGAGGAGCAATGATAGCCCGACCACTCCTCGCTGTCTGATGCCAGGATAGAACAGCAGACCCTTGTGGTGTGTCCTTCGGCCTCGTCATCAGAAATGACGGCAGTGCGGGTCATGGGCGGCCTGCTCTAGGTCTGCTAGCTGCTGCTCTGTGTTGACAATGAATACAAAATTAAGGATAGTTTTTTGGCTTCAATATCTCGAAAAGATGAATCTTTTCCGTAGCGTAAGCAAACTTACGCAATACGAGATAACCTCTCGTAAGAGAATAAAGTAATAATAATTTGGCCCTATGAAATTTACATATTGTTTGGCAAACAAATGCTATACAACAGAGGCTTACTGTTAAAATTATAACATGGAAGAAAATTTGTTTTAATAATAATTGTACTATAGCATTACAATAAGATGTACATGATACTGTACAAGAGTAATATATTTCTATCGCAGTTTCCTTAAGTCAAACCAAACTTTTATTTTGGAAACCTGTCAAATACAAAACAAAACCCTTCTTCTGTTTTTTTTTTTTTTTATTAATGCCAAAAGAAAGAAAATGTAACAAATACATTACAACAATAACAATAAAACCCAGGACATAAGTCACGAAAACAGTACAAATAAAATAATATAAAGCAAGAGGGGATGAAAAAAAACAAACAAATAAGTTAATAACATTATATAAGGGTTAAACATTGAAAGTTGACTTTTTTATGCCCATCAAAGACAAAACATTTGAATTATAGTCTACCAGAAAAATTGACAGCAGCGATTAACAAAATTAATTTTATTTTGTTTGTTAAAAGATATTTGTGTGGAAGAGACAAGACTCCAATTAACATTGTATAACGTCGACGTCGTCATCCATATGAAAGATGATGCTGGAACAGATTTTCTGTTAAAATTGAATTTGTCATCAGTAATCAAACTTGAAAATGTTGAAATAGAAGTGTTATACAAAGAAATAGGGCTATAGGTTTGCTCTCCTTTCAAGAGAGCTTTTATAACACTAGGAATGATGTTGAATACTTTATATACTGAATATTTTATTCATTTAATGAAGCTCCAAAATCAATTCTTTTTTTTTCTGGAGAATTCTGAAATGGAATAAAACTGATAATTGTCGTCCATCAGCTGATAAACAATATAAATGTTATTTGAATACCATCTCTCAAAAAATATTGATTTATTTCTGTAAATAATATTCTGATTGTTCCAAATAAAACAACGGTGAAAAATTATCTTTGTAAACTAGAAACCACGATTTAGCAACCATTTGGTAATTTAATGGGTAGTTTTCCAAGTGAGAAGGGGCACTGTAACAAAAATTCAATGTTCTTTAATTCTAGATCTTTAATTTTAGCACACTTGGTTATGAATTTAACTGTGATGTGTTATTCAATATTGCATTTAAAGTTGAAGTAATTAAAGAAAAATGTAAGGAATTAAAAGTATGATGTATAAGAAATTTGATTATATTTTAGTTTACATTAAGGCTTGTCAGTACATACAGCAACCATTATTTCAAAAATTATAAAATATATAAAGATGTGTCAAATAAATGTTTGACTGGTTGCATTTAATATGTTAAGACAATCTCTAGAAAAGACTCTTTTTTTATTATTATTATTAAATAGTCACCTGTTTTTAACTTATATTTAGTTTGGATTACTTCTTTCAAAGAAAAAAGGTCCTCACTGTTACATTAACCTTGAATGAAATCATCAGAACGCACAAGTGTCATTTTTTTGTCACATTATGGCAACCATATATAAAACAATATCATACCATTTTACATCAAATTTACTCGACTGTATCTCGAGAAAACAAACAGACAAAAAAAGGACAAAGACAAGAGAAGAAATTATGCTTTATCCAGCATTGCTTAATTTATTGTACAAATACTATGCTCATTAGTGGTGTTTTTGTTCTCCACAGTTATCATTTGTACAGCAACATTAGGCCATTTTTATCATAAACAAGTTACCAAACTATACAGAAAAACCTTCCCTAAAGTGGGATCAATACCAGCAAAATCTCTTCAGCTGTAATGAGAAATCAATGCTTCATAAAAACATGGATAAACAACGTGGTTATGATTCATTATTAAAAAAGCTCAACACACAATACACTGCGTGTGGCCTGATAAACTGTACAGATGTCGATAAATTACCACAGATTTGTGAGTCTTGTAAAAAATAAAGAGGTAATTACTCTCCAATAATCAATAATCATTTAGCTATAATCATATTGTGTTTGATCTTCACACTGACGGTTCCTGATTTTAACCACGACAATGCCTTCCTGAAAACCGCAAACACAGTTTAGGTTGAGTTCAAGTGCAAAGTGATTTACATAAGGATAAATATTGTGCTATGAAGATAAACGTAAAAATCCACTTTATTTAAATGTGCCATTCTATACACATAGTTATTCTACCTGAAATGTTGGTGTCAAAGTCATCTTACATGTCTAAAGAAAAGTACATCAGCATCATCTCAACAAACATTTACTAGAAATGTAAAAAATATTTTGTAGTTGCTCCCTATTGATGTGAAGATGAAAGTTTGTATATGAACAGAATCTGGCGCTAAAGAGTTTGTTTGATTTTGGTTATTTTCAGCCCATTCTCACCCCCAAGGCTGACGCCTTGGGAACCATCATAGACATATACACTAGACCTCACCTTGGGGCTTTAAGCATGCGTCAAAACCGCCGCCATCTTGGAACAGGGGTCTTGTCATAGGAAGTAGCTAGGTAACGCTGCTATCTCTGCCTTTACGTCAAATTCATTGATGGTGGCGGACTTTTGTGCAGTGTATGATGTTCAGGGATGAAATCTGAACTAGGAAGAATGTTTTTGAAAAAAAAAAAAAAATAATTTTCTTTTTTGGAATCAATGATAAATACATGTCTGACCGTTGGAAAAAACCAAAAAAACAAGAAAAATCGCATTCATGATGATTTATGGTGATTTTATTTCCGTTAGACCTGTGTCTACTACATTGACGCTGATGCATTAAAGTGGAGGGGCTCCCCTGTTTCAAGATGGCGGCTCTATTGACGCATTCGTTCCAATGAACTGCCGTAGCCAAGGTGACGTCTAGTGTATATGTCTATGGGGAAGCATTTTGACCATGCTTCAATATCTGACGCTTCAGGCACCCTTTAGCGTTAGATGACGCCCTAGGATCGCGTGTACCCTACCCCCACCCCAGACCTAAACCTAACCGCGTCATCCAACTGACGCTTTCCCTATGGCGTCAGTTAGATGACGCCGTAGGATCGCGTCATGTAACTGACGCTAAAGGGCGCCTAAAACATCAAATATTGAAGCATGGTCAAAGGTGACGCATTGGGGTGAGAATGCGTTGTTATTTTCCTAACAGTACCAAGGACCCCAAAAAATAACAATGAACTTTAAAAATCCAAACCACTGCATGATCCACATGCTTGGAAAGAATATTATTTTCAGTGCAATATACTGACAATATGAAGGGAATGTGGGAGAGTCTTCTCTTTAACCTGAAGCTTTGGTTTCCCACTCCTACAAACACAAACAAAAAGAGGTTAAGGGTCATAGCAGTGTTATTTTACTATTCTGTATATACTATACATTTTTTGTAAATATTTTGAATTAGCTTTTATTTTTTTATTTTCAGTAATATTAATTTTATTATTATTATTTTTTTAATTTTGTTGTATTGTGCTTTTGTCAGTGTCCTTAGTTTTTTTGTCCTGCCAAATGGATTAATTGCAATAAATCGCATCTAACAAAAGTTTGTAAATATATAATAAATGCGTTTGTGTATGTGTGTGTGTGTGTGTGTGTGTGTATAAAACTTATATTAGATGTGATTAATCGATTTGAAAGACATTTTTTAATATTACCGTTTAGGTTTTAATAATTTTTATTTCAGTTTTAGTTGTTATTTATTTCCACTTAGTAATTTTACTTGCCAAGGTAATTTAGTTTGAATTCTAATAGTTCTAATATTTCAATTAACAAAAAATTGTTTTAGATAACAATAATAACCTCTGAGGAGAATTATGTGTTGGTCTTGATCATGTAATTTATGACTATTGTGGAACACAAAATATATTTAGCAGAATGCGAGTGAGAGGCTGGTGTTATTTGTCAGTTCATCCACTGAGTCATCGGGAAAACCAATAAAATCAACAAATCCATGTGGGAGGCTGTGCAGTGTCTTACCTTCCTCCTCTGGAAGACCTTGCCATGCTCGATAAACAGGGCAGATGGAGCTTTCTTTAGGGTGCTTTTTGCTGAGGCAGTTCTCCTCAAGAGTGGGGTCAGAAAGCCCCCCTTTGAGAGAAATAGAAAAACAGAGGAGAGTGTTCAAGACATTTCCTTTTATGGGGTAAAATGGTCAAATATCCTAAATGACTCAAACTAGAGTCATAGCTGCATCTAAAAACATTTAAAAGTCAGCAGACTCCTCCACTGAGGAACCATTCATTTGTTTGATAAAGTAGGGTGTTATGGTTAAAACAGCTCTTATCTGTGCGTTATTCTCTGCTCCTCTGGGAGGAAGTGGCTCCCAATCCAACCCAGTGTAATTACTGAACTCACAACAGCAATGACAATTGACAAACAGAACACCAAACAAGCCTTGCCACAAAAAAATAACAGCATAAAAACACCAGAAAACTAGCCCAAAATCAAACATCCTCATCTTTGTCTCATGTATTTGATCTTACAAATCCAAATTAATTTCTTGCAAAGTGTTACAGTTACACAATCCAAAAACAAGTGGGAGTCTAGCACTTTAACTTCAGCAGTTCAGTCATCTAGCCAGACCCAATGCCTTTTTAAAAGGCTACTATCAGACCTCACAAATAATACTATGGTATTATCATGTTTTCTGGGCATGTACTAAGATTACTGTTTTTTTTTCCTGACATTACTATGGTGCAAAAGGGTACTGTGGCAGCACCCACGTTAATGTCGTCAGATGATGTCATCAGATGCAAATGCCAACAAACAAGGATTTAGATAACTAAACAAACTAAAACAAAAACCTTTTTTTGTTACTTCAACAAAATAAACGATAATGGAAATAAAATATTTTTTTTTTAAAGTTTCTCATTTCCATCTACTTAAACTTGGTGTACAAAAATAAATAAAAGTAAAGCCAAAATAAAAATGAATAAAATCTACATAGAAATGTTGAAAATGTCAAAAATGGAAAAAAAAACAAAACAAAAAAAACAAAAACAAAACAAAATTACATACATTTTAAGTAAAATTTGAATGGAATATTTAAAAATTAAAACTAGTTAATAATAATAATAATAATAATAAAAACTATAGTAGTATGTCAATGGTACAAAATAAAACTGATATACTGTGTATATATATATATATATATATATATATATATATATATCAGTTTTATTTTGAAAAAACAACAACAAAACGTGGTATTACTGGTAATTACTGGCAATTTTACAGTACTACCATACAGTTCTTGTAAGTATGGTAACACCATGGATTTCCTTAAAATGTCTTGAAGTACCAAATACCATGATGCAAGAATATGGTAATCATCCAGTACCATGATATAATATCAAAATTCCATGGTATTATAATCTGATTTCATCACTGTATCATGGTATTGCTACAGTGCTTTTATGTGTAAGGGACAGTTCTTACCTGTGCTCGTTCAGTGCAGAAAGCAAGGGACCGTCTGAAGGAATTCCGTTTAGCTGGCTTCGTCCCTACGCTCACGAGGTTGATCTCTGACCCTGTTCGTAACTGCACACGACTCTTTCCTGTCAGGTCCAGCTTCTGCACACCCCTTTCATTCTCAAACACTTTTGTACCTAAAACAAACACACAGGGGATTGGTAAGCTTTTGTAATGTTTTGAAAGTCTCTTATGCGCATCATTTGATTACAAAATGCAGTAAAAAAAAAAAAAAAAAGTGCGTCTTCAACAACAGTTTAATAGCCAGGACTCAGGGCCTCCAAACACTAAAGTGTCCATCCAAAATGTCAGGTCATCGTGCACACCGAGCTGCCCAGCGCGAACTCCAAACTTCTCTGCCTCCTTTACTTGGTCCTCCATTAGTCCAACAAGAGGGGAAACGACAACAACTATCGGCTTTGCATCTCTACCGTTCGCCTTTGCTAATTCATTCACCACTAGCGAAGTAAGCAGTAAAATCAAACTTTTCCCGAACCCATGGTTCTATGAATATGCAAATGAGCCCCATTTCCAGTCACTCACACCAGCTTTGATGTGATTGGTTACAAGGTAGTTTGTGACGTCAGAAACACCAGCGATTTCAAACCGCATTGTTGAGACTGTCTTTGGTTCACTGCAGTTCCCTTTTGAGCCGGTCTCTCGTCACTGTGTCACCATTAGGTGGCACTGTGGGGTTATATCCCTCCTTCTTCGAATCTACTGAAGCTAGCAGCAGCGGTGCTTTTGCCTGGCCGATGCCCTTCAGGAGCAGTGCTATATGAGTCCGTCTGAACAAAAGAAACATCTAGAAACCTTCAGAAGGACAATAGTGCGTTGCTTGCCCTTCCTCAGAGCAGCGCTGAGCCGTGGTCTGTACCTGCCATGGCCTGCCAGAATCATGCTTTACCCGTTGCCCACAACACCCCCCCCTCCCCCTCATGTCGGCACAGGTCCCACATGGCACATGCATCTTTCACACAATACGCAGTCCCTCACCTCAGAGGTGCAGCCTACTGTGTACAGAAAAGCACTCACACAATATAAACAGCCCGCTGTCCCAGTGCAGTGGCCCGTCGTGTATGGTGTACACTTTCGCCAGGCTTTGTAAGTTAAATGTTCTGTGACGCTGTGCTTATGTGCATACTGATGTGATTACTGCTGTAATGTTGCCCTGTATTATTCAGTGCAACTTGCTATTCTGATCTGTGTCTGTTCACAGTTGTTGCCACAACGGCTGTTGATGCTGTACATGTACAAATGGCTATGTGATTACTACTGTTATGCTGCCCTGTATTCAGTGCAGCCTGATATTCTAGCTGATATGCAAATTTGTGTGTACTTGAGCTGAGCAGCTCATTGGTCTGGCCCTGCTTATCAGCTGAGAGCACTCCTAGAGGAACAACACTGTTGGCTGTTGTTCTACTCTGTGATTGGTGTAGCCCTGGCCTGGTATTTTCGGTCTGATCTTCACTTCTCACACGACGCGATTGATTTTGTTCCCACAGCGTCATGCTGATTCAATACTGAATTGACTATGCTATGCTATACCGCTACTTACGCTGGTGCTACACTATTCTCGCCTTCTATGTTGTCACCTTCACTGTACACCCTGCTGGCACTGACGTCGGCCATAGCCCTCATGATGCACTGACTATACTGCTGTTCCCAATGCTATGCATCTCTGCGCTCGCTCTTCATGACTGTTATCTATCCATGCCTCAGCCCCTTGCATAGAGCCCGAGCCATGAATCCAGAGATCATGGCCGTAAGGCCGGCTTTTGTATTCAGAACCTAGTTGCCTTTGAACAATTACTGTTCTGTTGTGCGGCCCCTTTTTACACCGCATGTTCTGGCTGTGCAGGGGAAGATGGCTGAGTAACCACTGGATTGTGTGAAAGTCTTCGTAGCCATGCCCCTCTCTGGCATGCGTTTCAACTAGGTTGTATAGACCGATGTGCAGTACCACTGCTTGCACTCTTAACTAGTGAATATGTAGATGATGCATTTATAACAGAGTCTTCTGTTTTCCATTGTTTCTAAGGATGCTATGGCTGTAGCTATCCTAAGAGCTGGTTTGAACGCCCGAATGAATGTCCATCAACTGAACGAACTGTACATTCATGAATGTTGAGTGCGGTTATCTCCCCTTTACATAAAGCCTTGTTTATATTTGACGTGTCCGCAAGAGTGCGCAGCAAAAATGACGTCATTGCGGTGTGGACGGTAGTACGCGTTGGGTGCGCAAAACCCCATATTGCCTGGCGGTGTGCATGGCACTTTTTATAACATCGCGCGCAGCGCTGCATCTGAAGATAAACGACTTTGAGCCGAATCTGGCCGAACTGGTACGACCTGTACCAGCATGTTTATGATCCTTCTGTACACAGAGACATTTGCATTGATGGGCGACCATAAAATCTCATTTTGTGAACAGGAACACATTTGCATTAAGCACCTAGTTTGCACTTGTCTAAAGTAATTGGTTACGTTTACAAAATAAGCCTACAATAGTAGAATTAAGCCCTGCTGGTAAAATTACCATGCTTTCAAGTGGACACATTGGGACAGACCCTCACATAGAGTTGGCCAAGGGACTTGATTATGTCAATGTGCCTGAAATATATCTGTTTTTGGTCAGACAGCCCCTATCAGAGGCCTTGTCTTTTGCAAGAGTACTTGGACGGCGACTGTACAAAAGTTGGGCGGCCCCTTCTACATGGCCGATTCGTACTGGGCACTCTGATCAGTTCTGTGATTAAATATCTCCTCCTTCATATTGTGAAGTTGCCTTGGATGAGGATCTACAATGCGAATTGACTTTGTGGGTGTTGTCAAGCAGGCCATGTGACTTATGACAGTTGTTCACTCCCCTGCTAGTGTTGTTTAACTATGTAGTTTAGCTGTTCGCAGTCTATTGTTACAGGCACACACACGGCCGCCTTCAGCACAAATGGTCACCCTTGTGGGTTGTATCTGTGTGCATTAATGCTGTAAAAGCACAGACAAGGAATCTGTCATCATTATGGTTCCCTTTCAGTCGTTCACTTTCGACGTAGTTGACATCGACTGAATGGGATGACACTTAGGGAGCCTGTTTATGATCCTTCTGTACACAGAGACATTTGCATTGATGGGCGACCATAAAATCTCATTTTGTGAACAGGAACACATTTGCATTAAGCACCTAGTTTGCACTTGTCTAAAGTAATTGGTTACGTTTACAAAATAAGCCTACAATAGTAGAATTAAGCCCTGCTGGTAAAATTAAGGTTTAAACACTCTCCAATAAGGCTTCGGTTGTTTAACTAGTTTACATGCAGTGAAAGTAGCCTACAATAAACCTACTGCATTTACTCTTTTATGAATTAGCAATTAATAAACTACTAATAAACGACAAACTACTTCTTCACTGCTGATTCCTTGTGGTTTAGAGGAGAATTACTCCTAGTTCGCCCCCTGTCGTTTCACAGAATAGCACAACGGCGAGCGCGACAAGTATAAACGCCTCGTCTGTTTGGAGAGGTGCGCGCGCAGTCAGCGGAGCCTCGCGCACGTGCTGACGCATCGAGTATGAATAAGGCTTAAGTGGAGCGCACGTTCTGGGTGATTGACTGATCATAGTCCATTCAGAGAGTGTATTAATCCATCTCATCTTCTGCTTTCCAGATAAGTAGAACTGGGCCTTGTTGGCAGAGTATTTTGCTATGCTCTCACAGACATGATGAAGATAGAGAGACTATCAGCCCTCTAATATCTGTTCTCACATCCCCCGCTTGCTGTGGGCATCAGGGACAGTTAAAGCCTGTGTGTCAGGTTCATTCCGCTGTGCAGTGCACGAAGTTGGAGATATTTATTGAACATGCTTTCAAGTGGACACATTGGGACAGACCCTCACATAGAGTTGGCCAAGGGACTTGATTATGTCAATGTGCCTGAAATATATCTGTTTTTGGTCAGACAGCCCCTATCAGAGGCCTTGTCTTGCAAGAGTACTTGGACGGCGACTGTACAAAAGTTGGGCGGCCCCTTCTACATGGCCGATTCGTACTGGGCACTCTGATCAGTTCTGTGATTAAATATCTCCTCCTTCATATTGTGAAGTTGCCTTGGATGAGGATCTACAATGCGAATTAACTTTGTGGGTGTTGTCAAGCAGGCCATGTGACTTATGACAGTTGTTCACTCCCCTGCTAGTGTTGTTTAACTATGTAGTTTAGCTGTTCGCAGTCTATTGTTACAGGCACACACACGGCCGCCTTCAGCACAAATGGTCACCCTTGTGGGTTGTATCTGTGTGCATTAATGCTGTAAAAGCACAGACAAGGAATCTGTCATCATTATGGTTCCCTTTCAGTCGTTCACTTTCGACGTAGTTGACATCGACTGAATGGGATGACACTTAGGGAGCCTGTCATCTTCAGTACTGTTAAATGAACCATTGCATATTGGTGAGCAAAATTTGTCTCTGGATGCACGCACCAGTTGTCTTTCGCTTCGGAGCCTATCAGTGTCGATATCTCTGAAGAGTGTTGGTTTTCAGTGAGTGAGTGTGTCGGTTTTCTTTTGGAAGACTCTCCTAGTGCTGGTGGTTCTTTGGTGTGATTGCAGCGATGATAGCAAGCTTCTGAGTTAACAAACTGCTGTTTTAACAGAATCATTTCAGTGTGTTTGTTGACAGTTGGTTTGAGGGCAAAGAAGTGAGTGCTTCACTGTTTCAGTTCACTGTTTAGTGTTGGCGCAGTCATTCCCATGTGTGCTCCGGCACTAATGATGGTGACCCATTTCCTGAAAGAGAAATACAGGTGTGTTTGTTTGCATCTTTTTCAACATGTCATTCCATCCGTGCGTTTCTGGATGCGGTCATTCTGTCACAATGGTTGCACATGGGTGAAAAAAAATAATTATATATATATATATATATATACATTCAAAACGCTGAAGCAGCTTTTGTGGATAGTTCATGTTCTCATTGCGAGAACATGACTATCGCAGTGTTGAGATCGAGACTTGCCTTCATGCGTGAAGGTGGAGTCCCCCTTATCATTATCACAGCGCTGTGTGGGATGAGTGATAAGAGGATCATAGTGAGGCTTCCCCACCCAGAAACCAATGCCTGTGGGCCTCTCACTTCTCTATCTCACTGCAGCCGGTGGAACCCCCCGTTCGGGCCCCTCCAGAGGACAGGATGCCAATTGCATTGTTGCCTTTCTTTCTCAAAGTGCATGGAGAGCTACCAGGTCGGGGACGGCACCTTTCTCTGTAAGAAGCTGTCTGAGTAGCTCCTCCCCCCTCACTATACTCCAGTGGAGCGGTCTGTCGCGACACAGGTGCATCTGTGTCCGTCGGTAGCTGCCTTTTGGATGGAGGATCCTCGTGTCCCCACTAAGGCCTGTAAGTTCTCATCCTTTCCGACAGAGAGAACTTACAAAACCTGTGGGCAAGACGCCTCCTCTGTGCATGCCATGACACTGCTACAGGTCTATCAGGCCAGGGCACTCATGGACATGCACGAGGGTAGCCAAGACTTTGCACTCATAGGTGAGCTCTGCACTGCAATTGACCTCGGCCTCCAGGGCACAAGCGTTGTGTCATGCGTGATCGGTCTGGCGATGCCCACTTTAGTGGTCCAGGAGTGCCATCGTTGGCTTAACTTGGTTAATATGGCGAATGCGGACAAGTTTCAGTTCCTGGAATCCCCAATTTCGGTGACACGGTGGAGAGTCATGTCCAACAGTTCTCTGCTGCCCAAGCGCAGATGGAAACGCAAGACCACTGCTGCCTCCACTAGCCGCCGGTGGCTGTTCCTCAACCTGTTCGTCTTTGAGGGTGTCCCCCTGCCGCCACTCCTGCTGTGTCAGAATGCTGCAAATCCAGGTGGCAAGCGTAAGGCCAATCATCTCTGATGCAGGCCACCCAGGGATGGGGGAACGAGCTCCTCAGATGGTTACTGTTCTGCCACTGGCTCTCCGGAGTCCAGCGGTACCCGACTCCAAAGAAAGAACAAATTCCTCTTTTCCTGGGTCCCAAGAGGGCCAGACTGGAGGTGTGACCCTGTAAAGCCTTGCACCCCTCAGCCCCCTTTTTTATCACCAGCCGGAAGCTGGGCGTGGTTCGAGGACCCGGTCACGCCTTCTCACGCACCTCCTGCCGTCACATGGAGACAGGTAAGTGTTGTGCACTCAGACCCTTCTTTGGGCTGCCTTCAGGCCTTCTAAGCCGGGTCCCTGTCCTCCATCCCGCTGACCCAGTTCGGGTATGTCTGTGGTACCTCTGGTTCCCTGGAAAAGAGAGAGTATAGCTCCTGTCTAGGCACTGGCACAAAGTGCCTCGATGACAGATGCTTTTAGAGCTGTGGGCTGGGCGACACCTATCACGTTTGCAAGAAAAATAGCCTATGTGTCGAACCTCTGCTTCCCGTGGGCTCCCTTCTCATGAAGCCAGTTTCACTGTAAGCCTGGTTCGAAGTGTCAGCTTGCTGCGCCGATCAGAAGGCTTTTGTCTAGACGTAGTCCCTTCGCCACTATTGGAGGACCACTGCTGACTCCTAGCATAACCTCAGTTCCCTGAGAGGAGGGAACGAGACACTGCGTACATTTCCATGTTACATATCTGTGAGTCTTTGTCGGCCACACTCTGCTTCAGTCCAAGATTCTGAGGCAATGGCACTCAACGCCACCCTATAGCGCAGGGGAGCCCGCCTCTATTTTGTGCGCTTGAACATCATTGGCGGGTGAATTCTCGCCTGCGAGATTTCATAAGGCTTCAGTAGATTTGAAGAAGGTGGGATAACCCCATTGTGCCACCTAACGATGATGCAGTGTCTCGTTCCCTCCTCTCAGGGAACTGAGGTTATGTTAGGTAACCGGAGACGATTTAAGGAGAAAAAAAACTCAGCAATGGTGTTCACTTATGAATTTGCACATTTTTCATAAAGCTTTAAATAAAACAAGCACTATTTACTTCAAATGAGGAAACAAATTAATAAAACAAGCTGACGGTTTTAGTAAGTCGTGGGAACAAATTGTTAATTCGTGGCCATGCCATGATATACATAGTTTTTGTCATGTGAGGGGGTTTCGTCAAAACTAACTAATAATATGAATTACATTAACAATTTCAATGAAGGGCTTGAAATGAAAAATGAGAGATGTGATGTGAAAAAAGGTGGTGGAAATTAGACTTCATAACCTTCATAAAAAAAAATATATTTTATTGAATTTTCTTCTGAAACATGTCAACACTGTGCAGTGTTAGTAGGCAAACCATTCAAGTATGAAAAGCATTTTAAGAGTTTATTTTCTAAAAGATACTTTATGATTATTCATCGTCTTGTAGATGTTCATTCACTTTTCTACTTTTTACCTTGTCTTATACTCCCTGAGTACAGCATGTTCTGGAAAGTTGGGTTCAAAAAGAAAACATGATATTCTCATGGTTTTCACTGAAGAATTTTAAAGGATGAGTGTGTGCATGTGCATGCCACAATGCTACAACCCTACACTGTGACCAAAATCACAAGGGAGAAAAAACACCAGCCGCCACTGATCCCTAACAAAATGGGAGCACACGAGTGTTGCCTTCCTCTGCTGAAACAGTCTAGAAACACAGAGTCTAAACCTCACCTCACATGCCCTATAGTACACACTATAAAACACATGCTCACACACTGACGTATTCTAAACACAGCTCCAACACTACCATTCAAAACTTTTTATGAATACTTTCTTGTGACAAGGATGTATTCAATTGATTTATAACATTACAAAAAATTTCCATTTCAAATAAATGCTGTTCATTTGAACTTTCTACTCAAAGAATCCTGAAAAAAGTATCATGGTTGAGAAAAACAGCACTGTAAATCGGCCCATAATCAGGATCTAATAAAAGTCAAAGAAGTCTGATCAAAGCCAATAGAAACACCACTTTGCACAATTTACACAATAAAAGATCCAAGCATCTAAACATTCCTTAACAATGTAATGTTAAAGTGATTTATACAGGTCACCCTGGCCTTATATTAAGCAAATAAAACAAGTGAAAAGCACAAAATTATACTCTGGGTTGTTATGTATATCCATAAACCACAAGCATGGAAAGTTGTGCTTTGAGCTTTCAGCCACCATAAAATTATTTAGTACTGTTCAAATTAAAAGCAGATGCCTCTGAATTTTCAAGTATTTACCGTTGACGAGGGAGTGATGAGTTAGGACAAGAGAGCTGTATATATGTTTTATCATACTGTATGTTTTGTGCACAAGTGGGAAATATCCTGTCCTATAAGCAATACACGCTGTCATCTAGAGATGGTCTATAAATGTAGATCATAACTTCAAATCCATTTGCATCTCTCATTATATTGACCAATCGCATTAATATATTCTTAAAGATTTTCATGACAGAAAAATGACCTGAATTATAAGTGACGATGCTGATCTTCTTAAAGCAATGAGTTTGGAGTGAAAAAAATCCCATGAATGTAAAAGCAGTTTAAAATGACTTTTACAATAATTTGGTGACAGAATGAGTGGGACTAGGCAATGAGAGTAGAAAATGGGATAAAACGAAAGAGAACTATAAATGTACAGTTTATTTTAATCTTAATGTGTTTCCTTTCTTAAAAAGTGCAACTCAGGATTAGGGGCTAGAGTAATATGACTGACTCACTGTGGTTGCTTAAGATTTCATTATTGCTGTAGTTGGCAGAATCCTTGGATGACACCAATTCTCCATTTCCACTAGTGTAGGGTTTCTGAAACTGACAAATGGATGGAACAGATGAATAAGTTAGTTTGTAAGAGTAGCAGTGCAAGCAACGACTGTCCATGAATAAAAAAAGGCAACATTAAATCAAAATGTACCCTATTTACTGTCGTAGTGCACATTGTGAACAATTATGCAATAATGCATGTTATTTAAAATGTTGTAATATTCATTAATATTCATAAATGTTCTAATATCTTTGTAATATTTATTAATGAATAATATTTATGAATATATATTAATTAATATTTATTAATTAATAATAATATTTAATTAATATTTAATTAAAATGTGATAACTTTGAAATCATTTTCCTTTTTATGGCTTCCTTTTTTTCAAGCTCTCTTTTTTTTCAACCACACACACACATGGTATTGGGCTGATAAATGGCAGATATTAAAATTCTATACTATTTTTGGTTAAAAGTACACAAAAAGTAATGTTTGGCTAATACAAAAGTAAAAACTAAACCACAAGTGAATGTAATGCTTCACAAGATAACATAACATATACATAACAGTATGAAAAATGGAATTTCATTTAGAAATTTCTTAAACATTAAATTTA
The DNA here is from genome assembly GCF_016745375.1 of Pimephales promelas. The sequence goes on from NW_024121123.1 coordinate 587,465, forward strand.
AGAGTGTTATTAAATTATTAATGTTATTGGTTTTCAAATAATAACTTTAAATGATTGTTTGATGACAGTAAATGTAATCTTAAAGGGTTAGTTCACCCAAAAATGAAAATTCTGTCAGTATTTACTCACCCTCATGTTGTTCCAACCCCGTAAGACCTTCGTTCATCTTCGGAACACAAATTAAGATATTTAAGATATTAAGATCGCTCCTGCATACAGTCCATAGGCTTCTTGAGGGACTGGCTCTTTCTGTCCCCGAAAAGTCATTAAAGACATCGTTAAAATAGTCCAAGTGACTACAGGGGCTCAATCTTAAGTTTATCAAACGACGAGAACACTTTTGTGCGCAAAAAAACAACAAAAATAACGACTTTATTTCAACTATTCACTTTCTTCTCCATGAGCCTGTAAGTCAGTTAACGTAGTGTGATTGCGTAGAGCTACGTCACACGTAGGCTCACTATTGGCCGACGCTGGTCATGTGTGTGTGATGCGTGTGACGTACAATAACAGAAGCTTACGCTATTAAACTAGTAACCTGACTCGCGCAGAGGGAGAAATAAACGAATAGTTGAAATAAAGTCGTTATTTTTGTTGTTTTTTTGCGCACAAAAGTGTTCTCGTCGTTTGATAAACTTAAGATTGAGCCCCTGTAGTCACTTGGACTATTTTAACGATGTTTTTAATGACTTTTCGAGGACAGCAAGAGCCAGTCCCTCAAGAAGCCTATGGACTGTATGCAGGAGCGATCTTAATATCTTAAATATCTTAATTTGTGTTCCAAAGATGAACGAAGGTCTTACGGGGTTGGAACAACATGAGGGTGAGTAAATACTGACAGAATTTTCATTTGTGGGTGAACTAACCCTTTAATGTACAAACATGGAGAAAATTAGCATGACAATGAAATATAGAGTATAAGCTGATATAAATCCAATATTGACTGATGCTGATAAAGTAAAACATCTGTAATATCGAATGCTAATGACCATGGTACCATTGTGCGGTGGTATTGTGCATTAACGCGTACAGTTTCATTCACAAGTTTGGGATCAGTACTAATTTTTTATGTTTTTGAATAAAGTCTCTTATGTCTCACCAAGGCAACATTTATTTAATCAATCAATATACAGTAAAAACAAAAATATTTATAATTACAAAACTAAAAGAACTATTTTTCAGTTTTAATATATTTTAAGAAGTAATTTATTCCTGTGATGGCAAAGCTATATTTTCAGCATCCATTACTCCAATGTTTAAGAAATCCTTCAGAAATCATTCTAATATGCTGAACTCAAGAAACATTTCTATATATTTTCATTATAATCGATGTTCAAAACATAAGTGTCACAGTCCCTCGTCTGCACCATCCTGTCTGCGTCTCCAGCACTACACTTCCCAGGATCCTCTTGTCTCCACACCTGAACTCACTCCCTTATCAGCCTCCCGTTCAGCGTCCTGTATTCATCTGTTTCACCTGTTTTCACCTCGTTTAGTTTGATTCCTGTGTGTATTTAGTTCCTTCCCATTCAGTCTGTCTTTGTTGGTCGATGTTAATGTTACCCTGTGTTCCGCCTGCCTGTTTCCTGTTTATTTGATATTAAACCTTTTGTATTGGAGCTTTTCTGGACTCTGCCTGTTCCTTCTGCCTGAACCCGCATCGTGACAGATCGACCGACCCCCAAAAAGGGAAATATATGGATTTAGCCGCTGTACAACTTCTCCTCCTGGAGCAGGAGGATCAATCCCTCGAGGCCCACACACAGAGGTATTTGGACTTGGTACCTCATGTTCACTATGATGTTACCAGCCTCTGTGTGTTCTTCCGGGCAGGCCTAAATGCTGAAACCCAGGCACGCCTGCCCGGAGACGGGCCTCGAGGGGACTTTGCGGCCTATGTGGAGTGGGTGCTGGTGTCATGTGGATCTCCCTTTACCATGTATGACGTCACCAGCCCCACTCCCTCGCTCGAATGCTCTTCACCGCTGGTTCCGTCCAGCTCTCCAGAGACTGAATGCTCTTCACCGCTGGTTCCGTCCAGCTCTCCAGAGACTGAATGCTCTTCACCGCTGGTTCCGTCCAGCTCTCCAGAGACTGAATGCTCTTCACCGCTGGTTCCGTCCAGCTTTCCAGAGACTGAATGCTCTTCACCGCTGGTTCCGTCCAGCTCTCCAGAGACTGAATGCTCTTCACTGCTGGTTCCGTCCAGCTCTCCAGAGACTGTAAGCTCTTCACTGCTGGTTCCGTCCAGCCCTCCAGAGACTGTAAGCTCTTCACTGCTGGTTCCGTCCAGCTCTCCAGAGACTGTCCAGCCAGCGCCAGAGACCGTCCAGCCAGCGCCAGGGACCGTCCAGCCAGCGCCAGGGACCGTCCAGCCAGCGCCAGAGACAGTCCAGCCAGCGCCAGAGACCGTCCAGCCAGCGCCAGAGACCGTCCAGCCGGCGCCAGAGACCGTCCAGCCGGCGCCAGAGACCGTCAAGCCGGCGCCAGAGACCGTCAAGCCGGCGCCAGAGACCGTCCAGCCGGCGCCAGAGACCGTCCAGCCGGCGCCAGAGACCGTCCAGCCGGCGCCAGAGACCGTCCAGCCGGCGCCAGAGACCGTCCAGCCGGCGCCAGAGACCGGGATCCCACCCAGCCTCCCTCTCCCGCCTCCTCTCATCTCTCCTCCCTCTGCTCTCCGGCCCTTCAGCTCCCCGAAACCAGCCTGGTCTGTGTATCCCCGGTCTTCGCCTCACACCTCCTCCTCTGAGACACTTCCTCGGCCCCCAGTCCCATCGGCTCCCCCGTGGCTGCTACCTCCCTCAGCTCCTCCATGGTCCCACAGTCCACCAGCTCGGCCAGGCTCCCTCGTCCCTCCGAACTCCCTGCACTCCCTCGTCATCCTCCCCTCACCTATGGACTTCCTTACTTTGGCTCCGCCCCGTTTTGTCACCCCTTCGGTTCAGTTGGACTCCTCACTCCCTCCAGTCACCCGTCAGCCCTCACGCACTCTGACCTCACCGTGTCCCTCTGTGCCCCTGTCAGCACTTCTGTCACCAGAGCCTGCGGTGTCCCCTTGCTCCCTCGGTCCCTCCTCAGCACCCATCGTCGTCTGTCCCTCAGCTACACCCTGGTCTCCTCTTCCATCTGCTCCGCCCTGGTCTCGCCCTCCATCTGCTCCGCCTTGGTCTCGCCCTCAGCCTGCTCCGCCCTGGCCACGCCCTCAGCCTGCTCCGCCCTGGCCACGCCCTCAGCCTGCTCCGCCCTGGCCACGCCCTCAGCCTGCTCCGCCCTGGCCACGCCCTCAGCCTGCTCCGCCCTGGCCACGCCCTCAGCCTGCTCCGCCCTGGCCACGTCCTCAGCCTGCTCCGCCCTGGCCACACCCCTCTCAGCCCCCAGTTCGTCCCCCCTCCTTCCTCTGTTCTGCGGCGTGAGGTCACGCCTCCCGGGAGGGGGGAGTTCTGTCACAGTCCCTCGTCTGCACCATCCTGTCTGCGTCTCCAGCACTACACTTCCCAGGATCCTCTTGTCTCCACACCTGAACTCACTCCCTCATCAGCCTCCCGTTCAGCGTCCTGTATTCATCTGTTTCACCTGTTTTCACCTCGTTTAGTTTGATTCCTGTGTGTATTTAGTTCCTTCCCATTCAGTCTGTCTTTGTCGGTCGATGTTAATGTTACCCTGTGTTCCGCCTGCCTGTTTCCTGTTTATTTGATATTAAACCTTTTGTATTGGAGCTTTTCTGGACTCTGCCTGTTCCTTCTGCCTGAACCCGCATCGTGACAATAAGCTTTATAGTATTTTGTGGAAACCATGATACATTTTAAAAACATCTATGATCATGCATTTATTTGAAATAGTACTCTTTTGTAACACTATACATGTATTTAACGGTACTTTTTATCAATTAAAAGCGTTCTTGCTGAATATTAATTTTTTTAAAAAAAGAAACTCTTTGACATCAAACTTCTGAATGGTGGTGTACAACCAATTTTATTTTGTTGATTTAAAAAAAATGCCCAAACATATTGCATAATTAGAGATATGTAACTTTACTAAATTTCAAACAGCTTGGTCAAATCATATATATATATATATATATATATATATTTTTTTTTTTTTAACTCTGATCATATCACACATTCACTTCTTTCTTCAACTATCTTTTTAACACCCCCTTGCTGGACCGTACCATGTGTTCCAGAATGGATGAGTTTGAATAGATGGGCTGAGAGTGCATTCCACCACACAGCTGCTGAAAGGGGTCATCCATGTACATGTTTGAGGTGGGGAACTTGCGGCTTTTCAGACCACTGAGTAACAGAGGAAACAGAAGAATGGAAAGAGGATGCGGAAAGAATGCAAGTACTTTTGTGAGTGTGTGTGTGTGTGTAACACACACACACACACACACACACACACACAGATTCATGCTTGGTTCATATGGAATAAGGGCAGCAGACAGATAGCATGTGAGTGTGTGTGTGTACCTCAGTGACTCGTGGCTGGTGTGTATATATGTAGAACCAGCTACAGTGGAAATCCCATCCTGCAGTAGCTGAACCCACTGCTCTTTGTCATCTGCACAATTTGCCTGCAGAGTCATACATGTACAATAGCATACAGTAATTCATAACACAGTGATAACAGTTTAAAACAACAGGAAATCAAAATAGATCATAATTACTTTCATTTTAATATCCCTGCCCTTTATAAGTAGGCCTACTGTTGCAGTAATATGGTGCAGTGATGGTATCAGATGGTGATACTGTTGTAATTTTATATATACCAAGGTACATTCATACAAGAACATGGTACCACCATGGTACCAGGTAAAAAAACAAACAGAACACAATAAAAGCACTATGGTACTTTTTTGTATTGTTTAAAACCATGGCATGTGTAAAAATAAACATGACATTGCCATGGTACCATGTCCTAAATATCTACGATACTATTTTAAGGTGTTAAAGTGTAATTATACATTTAAGTACTGTCTGTAATAATAATTAACTACACATACTTACTATAGGGTTAGGGTTATGATTGGGGTTTGGTTTGGTTTAGGGTTAGTTGCATGTAATAATGGATAATTTATAGTTCTTACCAAATCTACTTTAAATGACTAAAACTGGAATAAAAATCAATCAAAGAAATTACTAAATATTAATATAAAAAATGTATACAAGCGAATATTTAAATCATTATTGTACCTCTAGTACAGCCATCTGGTCTCCGTGCTGTGTGATAGTAATGCGGTAAGCATGTGCAGTATCCGGGCCGGGACGGACCTCACTCCCTTTGAGCTGAACCGTGTACTGAGGGGTCTCTTCTGACTCCTCATCTCGATACATCTTCAGAACCCCGTCCTCCACGCGACACCACAGACTCTGCCACTGACAGTTCATCAGCACGTTCAAGAAGGCCGCTGAGGACAGTGGACAAAGAGTTAATACACGTTACCTGTGCTTGATGATAATTTGTGTTCATGGTATATTTGTGTGTAGCTCATTACATTTCAAATTGTGACCTTGGTTGCTTGGCTGTTCTTAAAGTTGGTGTGTTTGACTAATGACTAATGTTTAAGAACGTTATACTATTTCAGCTGAAAAGCAGAGACAACTATTAGTAAGCCACTCTCTTAAATAAGAGGGTTATTAGTGGGATATTTGTAAACTTCTTTTAAACTTAAGAAACATAATAGCACACATTCAGAACTTTTCATGTAACAAACAAGTACACATAAAAGTCTTCATGTATTATGGATTTTTGAAAATGACCTTCTTGTAGTGTGTAACACAGCTCTAAGTGAATGAAACTGTTTACATACTGTAAAGTTTTAAATCTGAAAGTGCACCGTATATAAAGTTATTGTCTTTCAAAAGTAAGAGTCGACCGAGTCAAAATTTTGATTACTGTGTGCTCATTTTAATGTGATTTTAAACCATGCAAGCACATAAGATGACCATTGTTGCTAAGACCATTTTGCGAGATGTAAACAACACTTGTCCTGAAACACTTCCTGTTTAAGTTTGTAAATGGTTTCTTTATTTCAAATGTAAAGAAAACATCTTAAATATGTGCGTTTAACTTTTTCATTCAGTTGCATATGTTCTGTTGGTTGTATTTTATTCCAACGTTTATGTAGTGTTAAAAAAACTGAAACAGGAAGTGCTTCTGGACCAGTGTTGTTTACATCTCACAAAACGGTCTTATCTTAATATTTGACTTTTCTTCTTCTTCTTTTTTTTTTTTTTTTACCTTATTGGAATCGAAACTGGGAATCAATAAGAATTGTTTAAGTCTCCTGACTAGTACAACACATTGGCTCAACCAGTGATGTATGTTTGGGGTGGTTCTGTTTCCCAACCAATTGCAGATGGAGGGAGTGTTCAGAAGAACATGCTTAAATAATTCAAACAATTTTTGTCATTCTGTTTGCTAGGCGTGCAGAAATTACACACTTTAGATCAAATAATAAAATAAACGTCTGAGTCTATAATCAAAGTAGAAACACAAATAAACAGATAAACTTGTATGAAAGTTTCCCTTTCAAGTTGTGGAGACACGTGAAGTAGACATCTACACGTCTCTAATCAGTGAGCGCACGTTTCCAATAACAAAACATTAAAACTCAGCGAGTGGTAAGTCATAGCCACTTCCAAGTTTCAACTAAACATTTGATGTTCTCCAAAATCTAATTAGCTTATTTCTTTTAAAAATAAATAGCATTTCCTGTTTCCTTCATAAACAAATACGCTTTGCTTACCTAAATGCTGAGCCACTATCAGAAAGTTCACCCAAATATTTAAAACCAAACTAGAGAGAGTTCACTACTGTGGTTGTCACCCCAATGTCAAAGGTGACAATAAAATCTCACAGGAATCCATCCACAGACAATGACACAGTGTGGAAAACACCCAGCCTGTGTCCTGTACGGCATGCAGTGAATTTAGCCCCTAATGAATAACACCAAAACGAGTGAACAATGGCACAGTTGTGCTAATAGAAGGGCTAGCTCAGATGCAACATATGCAGACCACATAATGGGTATAAAGCAGTGTGCGAAAATAGATCATAATTACTTTCATTTTAATATCCCTGCCCTTTATAAGTAGGCCTACTGTTGCAGTAATATGTCTATGCAGTATTAGGCCTATAAACAAATGTAATATTACTCTGTTTATTAATGTTTTTACTACTCTATGTGTAGAGTTTTTGGAGGATTTATTATATATTTTAAATTAAAAAAAAAAAAAAATTAAAAACAATTGTACAAAACAGCTTTTTTATATATAAAAAAATTAATTATTTAACCAAAATTTCTAAATTTAATTTATAGTAATAGCATGGATAATTTGACATGGTTTATTGTAAAATTGTTGCCCATCTTTTGGGAAGTGCAGTTTTAATAGATGGCTATAGAGCTCCACCATATGCTTTTTGCTATTTGACTGACTGAAAGATATCTTTTCACAAGTTTTAGTTGGATTCATATCTGATTTTTTGACAAATTTAGCCTTTTTGTTAATCAAACCTGAAAAAGATATTTACAAAGAGAAAAGTTGAGTTTATAGAGTTTATCATTTATTTCAGTTTTTTTTCTTCTTTCATATAATTGTACAAATGTAATCTACACGTCAGTTACTAACTATAACAGAACAGATATGAATAGTTGTATTACATATAGAGAACGCTCAAGGCTTAAGTTAAAATAGACCAAAGTTCCCTTTGCTTGACTTCTTGTGGTTGCCGTCCTGCCTCAAATGATTCTGTTCGCAAATCAAACCATGATCAATTTAGAGTTTGCTAACTTATTCGTATCGGTCTGATGCGCGCGAGTATGGACTGTGATTGGATGATGAGGTTGTGATAATTCTGAAGTGTCGTCTTGCTGTTGTCCGGCTAATATGGGACAGACGGTAATCGTGCTGGTAGCAGCGAATTTTACATCAGTATTTGCCGCGTCTTCGGTAGACTCGGCTTCAATTAGCCTACGTGTTCTTCTGTGGAGTCACTGGGTGGGAGAGGATCCTCTTTTCTGGTAGTGAGTTGGCCTGCACCAGCATCGTCTTTCAGTGCCTCTTTATCTCTGAGTGCCAACTTTTTAGATGCGAACCCAAAGTGTGTGAGTGATACACTCTGATTTATTTTTCACTAGCTAGCCATTTTTAATGACTTCTCAAAGTTTCTACTATTTGGCGCATGTGGCTAATTTGCATATGTTCACAGGACTGGCTGGCTAAGCTTTGCAAAAAATAAACACATTTGTGATTGTGAATAAATGTTTTTAATTCTGAATACTGGACATGGTGAGCTTAAAAACATTTTAGTGACAATTAGTGACATGGGGGGGGGGGGGGTAGTATAAAGCACATTGGTAGACTTCTTTAATTAGAAACAGAATTAAGTTACGAAATAACAACAAAGAACTGTTGGAAATGCAGACATTAAACAATGAAATCAAAACCGACCCTATTTGCATTCTTACATGATACAATTTTTACAAGATAACGGTTTCGTTTTTCAAAAACTTGTTCCAAAGTTTGCATTCTCAGGCCACCAAAACGCTGCTGTCATGTGAATGAACTGCTTTAATGCATTAAAGGTTTTCAGTTAAAAACAATGTTGTTTAAATGCCCCTAAATTAATAAATAATGATTATTACAATGGAAATGAATCAACACTGAACTTACCGGTACTTAAACTGGACACTGAATTTCTTCTAGTGCTGCTCTACAGTCAAAACTGTTGCATTCATTTCCTGTTATCATTGTAAAGCTGCTTTGTAACAATCTTTATTGTAAAAAGAGCAATATTGATAAAGGTCACTTGACTTAAAAATGTATCTTGATTTTATAGTGAATGATTGATAAAAACTAAAAATAAGTCGCATAATTTTTCATCAAAATGTAATAACACATTGCAACCTTGGTAGACTGGCATGCATAAAGTCGTGATGTAATGGAAGTAGCAAAGATCTTTTCTTACGCAATGCAAAGTAAATCCGAATGAAATGGTTGTTGAATGACTGGGCAATCAAAATGTAATAACTTGACCCCCCTTTGAAATAACTTTCCTTTATGGCTGACATCACCATAGCCTAAGATTGTTTATTTACCAAGAAAGTCCACTCATATTAATTGGAGAAATTGCAACACGCAATGTGGTGGAATAAGTCTTGCCTTCAAAATACAACAGCCAATTGTTAATTTTGATTAAAGGCAATGTATGTTTCATAATATAGACAAATATTACAATATTTAACCAGTCAAGTCAAGTATATTTATATAGCACTTTTCACAATATAGATTGCATCAAAGCAGCTACACAGTATCAATCAAAACAAAATAACAATGTTCGTTTCTTAGTGGAAAAACTTTCACATTTGGTAGAGCTAATCAAGGATATTACTGATTGGTTAATACATTTGAATATCCGCAACTAAACAAGCCAAAAGCAACAGTGGCAAGGAACCAAAAAACTCCATCAAGGTGACCCGTAATCAGTGCTCCGTAATACTGCTGCACAAAGAATCAAGTCTTTAGAGTTATTCATGGTCTGTTTTAGTAATTTGTAAATTCTTTACACTTTCAATTTTCCTTTTAATGTTCGATGGTTGAAGGGCGAGTACAATAATGACACTTCATTCTTCCCAGTTTTAAACAAAAAGGCTTATTCTTGCTTATTAAGAGTGAGCCTTTCACTGATTGCTTACAGTTTAACGCAAGTTACTCTCACAATTCGCGCAAAGTATCATGGGGTGTAGGAAAAAGGTGGATAGTATGTAGCATGAATGCAATCCGGACTTACTGCATCCGTCATGTTGTCATAGTCATGTTGTCTAGTTGGCACTGGCGTTCACAAATCTAATTCCCGTAGCTTCATGGGATATTAAAGTGTCCATTGGATGCACACATCAGAATATTGACAGAAGTAGTACTTCTTCCGGGTACTTTTCGTTTTTGTGAATGCTGTGAATTCAAACATATTTCTCATCTCACATCCTGTTTTTCACCAACTATATATTAGGGAAGTGTGTGATTTTTGATGCAGAGAAGCTCTCTTATTTTTAAACCCTTCCCCTCCAAACAATTGGTTCCATTATGGTACGAATCACCCTCTTTTCATCATCCAACTAACTCCTTTGTGTTTCCAAACGCAAGTATGTCTGCTCACCTCTGTCTTTGTCTTTAATCTCCACACTGCTAATTGCAGACGGAAGACTTGAGATTTTCTCTTCATCCGAGTCTGTATGGAGGACAGTACTTGACTACAGCGAGAAAAATAGATTGTAAGAACTTGTTAGTTGACATAAGTAAGTACTATTCTCCAACACAGGTAAGGCAGTCCTTACCAAATCTACAAATTGGCTTAAGATGGAACACAAGACTTTGCTAATCAGTTCATGGCTTAAGCCAGCAAAACATTCATGAAAGAGACTCTGGAATGGATGTGAGGGAAAGGTCTCCAGATGAATAACTACCAAGCTAATTCAGTAACATCTCTTTTAGAGAAATCAAGTTATGCTGTTACTCTCTCGCTGTGTCCATCACATTGATAATGTTGTTAACATAGAGAACAGGACCTGGCATGGTGTCAGTGAGTGTGTAATTTACCCTGCAAGAGTCCAGCCTCTCACTCCTCAGGATGGATGAGGAGCTTTGGGATTCAGGCTCGTAATAAGAGGAGCCGCTCACTTCTTCTATAATCTACAAATGCGACAAACAGAAAACAAGTTAGTTAAAGTTACAGTTTAAAGTCGGCAATGAAATCAAATGCATCTTATACAGTAGATCTTATTCTGAACAATTCATCTGTGCATGTTTAATTTCTTTTTAAATACTTTTGACCTTGTAATGTTTAATCAAAACATCATATCTGGACCTTCCAGTGAAATGACAAGACATCTCTCTGGTGATGTATGCAGGACCTGCAATCACTTAGTTTGCTTAAACCCCACCCTCACATTCATCTGCCTTCACTTTTGAGTGCAACGGCCACATCGCCCGACATTTGGTCTTTGGTACACTCACCGACCACTTTATTAGGTATACCTTGCTAGTACTGAGTTGGACCCCTGCCTTAATTTTCATGGCATAGATTAAACAAGGTGCTGGAAATATTCCTCAGAGGTTTTGGTCCATATTGGCATGACAGCATCATGCAGTAGATTTGTCGGCTACACAGTGCACATCCATGACGTGAATCTCCCGTTCAACCACATACCAAAGGTGCTCTATTGAATTAAGGTCTGGTGACTGTGGAGGGCATTTAATTATAGTGAATAATAATATTTTGTAACATTTATTTAGAACTTTTCTCTGCACTCAAACACTTTACATGGAAGGTGGGAATCTCTTCAACCACCACCAATGTGCAACATAAACCTGGATGATAAGATGGCAGTCATAGTGCACCAGAACTTCAACCACACACCAGCTTATTGGTGGAGAGGAGATGAGTGAACTCATTGTCATGTTCAAGAAACTAGTTTTAGTACGTCTTCATGCTGCTGTAGCCAATCTGCTTCAAGATTCAACATGTTGTGTGTTCAGAGATGCTCTTCTGCAGACCTCAGTTGTAACGATTTGAGTTACTGTTGCCTTTTTATTAGCTCAAACCAGTCTGGTCTTTTCACTCACAGAAATGCCACCCACTGGTAAAGATATTTTATCTTTTCAGAACATTCTCTGTAAACCCTACAGATGGTTGTTTGTGAAAATCCCAGTAGAACAGCAGTTTCTGAAATACTCATACCAGCCTGTCTGCCACCAACAACCATGCCACATTCAAAAGTCACTTAAATCACCTTTCTTCCTCATTCTGATGCTCAGTTTTGAACTCCATCAGATCATATTAATGCTTGACCATGTCTACATACCTAAATGCATTGAGTTGCTGCCATATGATTGGCTGATTAGATATTTGCATTAACAAGCAGTTGAACAGGTTTACCTAATAACGTGTTTGGTAAGTGTAAGTCACAATATGGAGGAAAAGATTGCAACTTTAAGGGGGCTTCTACACTGGGCTCGTTTGCTGCGGTCCAAGCTCGAGAGTGTTTGTTCCTGGCGCCCAGCGTTGGTCTGGTTTCACACTCAACTTGATTCTATCGAACCTTGGTGCGTTTGCGTGCATCTTACGTCATCGCAAACGTGCGCGGCGCATGATAGAAAGCAGAACGTGGGTAAATATTGTGTTTTTTTAAATTTGCTGCAATTATGAGCAGTTGAGTGAACAATACAGGTTTACTGTGCGTGTCACATAAGGTGGACTTCTGCTGCATGCAAACGGACTCTTTTGAGGAGACAGTGGATTTCCAAATGTGTTGCTCTGATTCCACGCGCAATGCACGGATATACTGCAGGCCCACTCTCGCTCGTATCCAAGGTAAATCATCAACACTATCATCCCTTACAAGTGTTTTATTTAACTGAATACATCACAATAAGCTAAAATGCATGCGCAGGATACTTTACTTCCTGAACAAGTGCGCGCCCGAATCTGTGTTGCTTTCACATTGACGCAAACCGCGGCATGGTTCAGAAGCAACCGAACTTAGACCACCTCCTCCAGGTAGTCTCGGGTTCGGTACCCCAGTGCGCACCCGGGTCTCATGACAGCGTTCAGATTAGCGATTTTTCATGCGAACCGTGCCCCGTTCCGAACTAAACTGCCAGTGTGAAAGCCCCCAAGTTTAATGAAAATGTAAGTCTAAGTTTCGACTTGGTCAGACCTTCCTCCACTCTTCGGCCTGCGTGCTGCTCTGGAAGCCCAAGTTGACTGTTTCGGCACCGGCCACCACCTTCAGCTCGTGCTGCATCTTTTTGCTGTGTTTAGATTTGTAGACCACGTAGCAACCCGTGAGGTTCAGCTCCAGCAGAGGGTGTAAGTCTTTAGCACACTTAAAACACTGCCAGGGAAAAAAATGTATGTATTACATACTGAACAGTAACTTACTTTGTAAAGATGTAAAAAAAATGTATGCAATGTTTTAAGACACTTAACTGCATGTTATTTACAATTAAATGAAAGTGTATTGTAGTTGTAATTAGCTGTTATTTTTGATATTTGATAGCCTTACTACGTCAGACTTCATACTTCCGCTCAATTTCAGTTCGCTTCCGTACTCAGTCAGAGATAGCAACCTATCTCTTAGTTTTCCTCCAGCCTGAAAACAGCTGGCCAATCAATGAGAAGAGGGTGGGAGGAGAGCCGTGACGTAGATGCTAAGCACAGAGTTTACGATTACATTTTAGGTTGGGGAAATCGAAAACGACCGTGGATATGGAGATACGGGATGCAATTCGCTCTGTTGTGGAGAATGTTCCCGGGATTTGCAAACTGAAGCCCGAACAAGAAGACTGCTACTTATTTGACCCACTTAAATAAGATTTACATAACTAGTGCAAAATGCCCGTATTTAGCGATATCTTTTGCATTTCTAATCCAAACAACGTCAAACTGGGCACTGCACTTACTCGTGCCCGTAGCAAGACACTTGTCAAGTTTGAGATCCATCGGACTAACATCTCTCATCAACTTACACTAGCCATATGCATTCAATTCAAGACATTGAGGTTTACCTACAGAACAACCACTGGCTCAGCACCCCTGTACCTAAACTCACTATTTCAGACTTGTTTGCACTCAGAAGCTTGCGTTCTGCAAGTTCTGCTTCACTTTCACGGACCTTTACCTTGACTGTTTCCTGCTGATAGAATAAATTGCCTATCCCCACCCATTTTCAATAAACTGCTTAATACTTGACCCATTAAAGGCGCAGGGTGTGATTTTTAGCGACATCTAGCGGTTCGGTTGCGAGTTGCACTAAGGGCTCAGCCCACTGCTTACCCCTCCCTTACGAAGAAAATATGGTAGGAAACGCGTTCTGTAGCAATGTTTGTTCGCGTTCGGCTACGGTAGAAACATGACGTCACAATATGTCGACCTTCATAGGAGGGGGTGCCCGCGGTTATGTAGATATAAATGTCATTCTAAGATAATAAAAACATTACGCTTTATTAAGTAAGTTCTTTATACACCACTGAAAACATAGTTATTGATGTCATATTGCATTTCTGTTAATAGATAAAAAAAAACATTTTACACATTGCACCTTTAATACCAACTTTTTGTTTGTATTGTGCTAGACTATCTGGGACTTGAAACTGAACTTTTTTCTTCTATTGTTCTCTTAATTTGCAAATCACTTTGGATAAAATGTAATTGTAAATAAAATAATAACAGCAACATTTGTATAATACAGTAATTGCCTTTAAATGTGGATATTTTAACATATTCTAAATCAAGGATGGGCAACAAAGTTTTGCTCCAACCCTAATCAATCACACCTGATCCATCTAAACAATGTCTTCAGGATTATTAGAAAGCTACAGGCAGGTGAGATTTATTTTATTTATCAGGGTTGGAGCTAAACTCTGCAGGACAGTGGCCCTCCAGGACCGAAGTACCCATCCCTGTTCTAAATGGACTTCTTGACAATGTTTCTGTAAAATAACTAATACTGTAAATGTGCAGGTTCCTTTGATTGAAAGTATGTATTCTGTACTTATACATTTAGTTCATTTAACAGAAATTGTCTAACAGAAAGAAAGTATTTCGTTTAGAGACTGGTCAAATAAGTTGAGATTGGATCTGTAAAAATAAAGATTAAACATAGTTAATGTACACAGAAAGAAAATTATAAAATAATAGGGGTTTGCAAAAATTAATTGCGATTAATCGCATCCAAAATAAAAGTCTGTGTTTACATAATATATTTGTGTGTGCTGTATATAATTATTTTGTATATATAAATAAACACACACATGCATGTATATATTTAAGAAAATGTGTTATTCATATATAAAATATTTATATTTATAAAATATAGATTATGTATTTATATATATATGCAGAATTTAAGCGCGAATAATTCTTAAATAATACATGCATGCATAGGTAATTATATATGCAAAATAATGATATACAGCACACACAAATATATTATGTAAACACAGACTTTTATTTTGGATGTGATTAATCGCAATTAATTTTTGCACAGCCCTAAAAATAACTTTAAAAAAACCTAAATCTAAAGTTTGACCTAAAAGTAAGTTGTTTTCAATGTAATTTCACATTATTTATCAATTTTTCTACGGTTTAATAAGCATTTATCAACACTGATACTGTATGATGTCATTTCATTCATTTTGACCGCAAAATATATTCAGTATTTTTACAGTTTTTGCAAGTAGGTTTGTAAAATGGCTGTAATTTAACTGAATCCATTTGGAAACTTTACTGCCAGACTTTTTACAGTTTTAATTTGTTGCAGTATGGATTAAAACTATGGATTTCTTGATTTCAATCGATTCTCATTTTGAAGACTCGATAATGATTCTTAAAATCAAAATAATCAATCTTTCAGTCTCTACTGTTTTCAGTTGGTGAATGAACAAAGCTTTGAAACGCATACCTCCCATCCAATAAATCGCAAAAAGCGTTGTGCTTTGTTACTTTAGATATGAAACAAAGTCACAGCTTTTAAATTCTGTCAATTTTATTTATAAATTCAAACAATAAATACCATTTTGGAGCTCTTTAATGTGGCGTGACAGATCACTCTAGCGCCTCATTCAAGTGAAACGGCAGTGCAAAGTTCATGTAAACTGACCATCTCTTTCACATTACTACTAGTTACAGCATGAAATAAACAAGAATTAACATCAGATTCAGAAGGTATGTTGAAAGATACAGTACAACAACAAAATCCAAATATAGTCAGATGTAATTGCTCAATCAATGTTTTAACCGCTGAAAGACGTCAATAATTGCTTAACGGCCCGAAAATAATGTCATGTAATGTTATATTTAACTCAGAAAAGCAATTTAAAACTCATTAGTTGGCTAAAAAATTAACACTGTGTGAACTATATTGCATGTGCATTGTATTTTTACTAAACTTTTTTACTTTTTAAAAATTTTTACTAATATGATCCAACTGACCTCAATAACTTTCACCCCATTTCAAACCTTCCATACATCTCCAAACTTCTTGAAAAAACTTTTGTTGCTCAGCTTCATACCCACCTTTCCTCCAATAACCTTTATGAACTTTTTTAATCTGGCTTTCGCTCTCTTCAAAGTACCAAAACAGACCTTCTCAAAATGACCAATGATCTCCTCCTTTCTGCTGACTCCGGTTCACTAACCATCCTCCTCTTGCTTGATCTCAGTGCAGCCTTTGACACCATCTCACACTCTATCCTTCTTGACAGACTTTCTTCCATTGGCATCACTGGTACACCCCTCACCTGGTTCCATTCTTACCTTTCTGACCTCTCACAGTTTATTCAGCTAAAGTCCTTGATCTTTCATCCCGTCCCGGTCACATCTGGTGGACCACAGGGTTCTGTTCTTGGCCCCATGCTTTTTCTGATCTACATCAACACAACATCCATTTTCATTGCTATGCGGATGACACCCAGCTCTACATCTCCAGTAAACCCAGTATACAGTACTTCCACCTTCCTCCCAAACCAACTGACTTCATAAAATAAAGTCCTGGTTCACGTCAAAATTTCTCAAACTTAATAGCAATAAAACTGAATTTCTACTCACTAGCACTAAATCCACCTTAAGTAAAATGAACAATTTCACAAGAAATCTTCATTGATGGCTCCTCCATTTCCCCATCTCCTCCGGTAAAGAGTCTGGGTGTCATCCTAGACAGTGCATAGCCTTGTCACTTCGAAAGGCGGCTTGTCACGGTCAATGTCCGCTGATAAAAAAAAACGTCTACTTTTATATCTAGCATTACGAGCTTTCTGAATACGCTTTGGGTGCTCTTCTCTTTTCTGCCGTTTTATTAATTACCTCGTTAGTAAACCAATCGCACACAAAAGCAGCACAGCTTGAATCCCCTCCATACAAAACTCAAAACAAACGCGCAGGCTAGGAAGAGCAGTCGCACGCAGTTTCCCGCCTCGGACCAGTACTTTAGTCCGCAGTGTAAACGCAGTAAGCAAGCGGTCTCGGGAAAAAAAGTTCCTGGGACAAATAGTTCCTGGTAATTGCGGTGGAAACGCGGCTCATATAACACATCACCCCAGTTCTTCAACAGCCCCACTGGCTTCCTATTTCATATCTTATCCAATACAAAATCCTGCTCTTCACATTCAAAGCCATCAATAACCTAGCCCCTTCATATCTGACTGATCTCATTCATATTGCCATACCAGCCTGCTCTCTTCGTTCCTCCTCCTCTCTCCATCTCATTGTCACGCCTGCCCGCCTTATCACTATGGGGAGTAGGGGTTTCAGTCACTCTGCTCCCCAGCTCTGGAACACTCTACCCCCTGATCTCCGCAACTCGATTCTATCAAACACTTTAAATCCACACTCAAAACTCATCTGTTTAGACAAGCCTACTCATTGTGACTAAGTATGTATGATAATATGTATATTTCGTTTTTAGTTTGTTTTATTGTACTTTTTGTAAGGCGACCTTGAGTGTCCAGAAAGGCGCCAAATAAATAAAATGTATTCTATAATTATTATTATAAACCTGTTCTTCGATATCTAATTTATAAAGTATAAAATTATTAAACATAAAATATTACTCTTACAATGCTATTATTATAAAAAAAAATGTCCTTATGTGCAGTTAGCAGATTAATTAGTAAGCAGCCTAAAATCTGTTAATTTTAAACTTGGGAGATGCTTGTGCTAACAAAATAGCAAAGCAGTTTTGGAATAGAAGCATATTTTTAAATGTATGAAACCTGACTGAGGCTCTTACCAGTAGTGAGTCATGCTTAATAATGAACAGCTGGCGGGTCCACTGACCCAACCACTTCTTCCTCCAAAGGTATCCGCAAATGCGTGACTCTGGCATGGGTCTTAAGCAGGGTTGAGAAGAACTCCACTGGATGTAGTGAGCTCTGTCCTTCACAAACTCTTCCTCCTCTTCACCATACGACTCATAGTGACTGCTGTCTGAGTCCACTTTATCTGAGGCAAAGATGGGGATTTTAGCATAAAAATGTTTTTAATCTCACACGTGTCTCTTGTACCATGTAAGAAAGTAAATCATGCAGGTTTAGAATGACATGAAGGTAAGTAAATGACAACTATCACTTTAAAAATGAACCGCTATAGCAGCAGCTTTAAATTTGTGATGTTCATTGTAATATTCAGCTATTTGTTGTAGCAGTCGGCTACCACACTGACCTGTATTTTGACTGGCCGGGACAAACGGTTCTGCCTCCTCGTAACAGTCTTCCTCCTCTAAACACGGGGGGTGTTGGGGGACAGCAGAAATTATAGACTGAAGACACACACAAAGAAAAGCACATAATGTATTTTCCATGTTCAACACCCCATTAAATATCTAATCCCCCATTCACATGGCAACTCAATGCATTTAGACATGCATTTAGGCATGTAGACATGGTCAGGACGATCTCCTCCTGAAGTTCAAAATGAGCATCCGAGTGTGGAATAAATATAATGTAAGTGATATTGATGGAGGCATGGTTGTTGGTGCCAGACAGGCTGGTCTTAGTATTTACCAGTAGACTGGTAGGGTTAGGGTTAGAATAAGTTGACAAGTTTCAAATTTACTTATAGTCAGTTGAATGACTTTTAGGGGACCATCACAATAAAGTGTTAGCAGATATTAAGCAAACAGTCTACTAATACTCTAATGAGAGTTAGATGACATACTGTAGGTGCAACGATACTTAATGGGGTGGTTTGGAATTTTGGACATCGGGCCTCATTTCCAAGTGAACCTTAGTGTTATTTATCAGTGGAGACAGTTTTGAAATTTTTTTTATCCAGTCGTCCCAGTTGCATAGTTCGCTGGTGCTAGGCTAGCCTGAGTCAACGGTAACTTTTAGCATGCCATTAAAAACAGTTTTATCCACTCCACAGTACACCAAAAGCAAATCAATTGTAACGCCAGACTATCGATGTGTCTGTTGAGAGAATAATGTTAGAAATCAAACTATCCTTTTCATCTCAATGATTGCATTACATTTACAGGAACTAGTTTCTCAGCAGCGGCGGAATTTTACTTCACTCCGGTTAGTAGTAACGTTACTGCGTCAAAAAGTAAACACAGAACAGAAGCGCATGACAGTCAGGACGTCTAGCTTAGTAATAATTTTTGAGGTAAACGAAGGCAACATGGTGATTTGGTGTGCATTTTGCAATTGCAAGAACAAACCTAATAAATGTTCATCGTGAAGTTTTCACAAATTTCCTTTTGAAGATCCAGAAAGGATTCAACTTTGGATTATTTCTGCGGGCTTGGACAAGGAGACACCGGCAGAGACTCTAAAAAAATTGAGGATTTGCAGTGACCATTTTAGACCAGATGACTTTAAAGAACCATTTAATCGAAATGGTCACAGGTTTACAGTATGACAAGGAATGCAGTCCAGCCGTTTTTCCAGATGCACCAAAAGCTAACGTACAGATGTAACGTTAGCTACAGGTAAGTTAATATGTTTTGTTAGGCTACTCTAGTATCTAATGAAGCTAGCCCTTTCATAACTGATAGATCGACACTGACAATGTTAATGGAGAATATGTAACAGTTCAATGCATTGTGCGGAGTGACAGTGTAACTAAGAGTATAACGTTAGTGTAACTAAGTGTATACTATAAAACTTCAAATAATAGCCGAGTCCCAAATAGACGCCTGTCTCTTTTACATGCCTGGTGTGTCTGATAGAGGGTCTGTTTTTTTAGCCGGGTTATATTAAATCTAATAAAACCCGTCAGATCGTCCGCTTTTTTAGCGGCCGCAAAAGCAAATTTCTGTCCCGCCAAAGCCTATTTTGATTGGTCAATGATGGAGAATAGAGACTGCTGCGCTTGACTGGGAGCGTAAAGAGCAGAGAGAGAGAGAGAGAGAGAGAGAGAGAGAGAGAGAGAGAGAGAGAGAGCGTGTGCAGTCTCACGTCTTCTCACAACACATCATAAATTATACTCTGTTTCTGTAGTGATGAGTGTCAGCGGCAGGTAAATATACTTGCGTGATTGTAGTGTGGACCGGCTCTCTTGGTTGCCTAGGTAACTTCATATCACTCCGCCACCGCTTGTCATAGATTGCACCTCCGTGGCTCTCTCCAATCGCCAAAGAACACCCTCACCTGAGTACTGAACTTCATTTCCCATCAGCCCCGTACCTGGGTCTGATTACTGTCCCAGGTGTATCCACTTAACTCCTCCATATAAACTGACTCAGAACCACAACTCATTGCGAAGTCTTGTTCTGCCCCGGCTAACATTTCTGAGCGTTATTTCTACATTGATTGCATTCCTGTTTACTGACCCTTGCCTGTTCACTGTTTCTCGTCTATTGTCTGCTGCCTGCCTCGACCCTAGCCTGCTATTGTTTCTGATTCTGGATTACCTGTTACAGTCCTGTTTGCTGATCACTGATCTTTGCCTGTCTGATCACTCTTCAATAAAGTACTGCAAATGGATCCGAACGTCTCTGCCTCTGTATCACAGAAGACTTCACCAGAACAGGATCTAGCAGCCTTGCATCGCCTTAGCACTGAAGTATCATCCCAAGCCTCAGTACTAGCTGCTCACCAGCAACAGCTTGTTAAACTGACTTCAATGACTGAGGAGCTAGTACGATCTATGCGGTCGCCATCTGCGCGAGGTCCGGCACCAGCTGGTGCCACCACATCTTCTGAATCCCCCATTCAAAAGGTGAGTACTCACCTCGGTAATCCCGGTAATCCTCGTCTGTCACTTCCTGTGATTAATATGATGGCTCTGCTGCAAAATGTAAAGGATTCCTTTCTGCAATGCTCGATATTTATTGATCAACAACCCAACTTTTATTCAACCGACGAAAGCAGAGTGTCATTCATTTGCTCACTTTTGACCGGGAGGGCTTTGGAGTGGGCAACGGCGCTTTGGGAGGGAGGAAGCTTGACATTCCCCTCATATGCCAGTTTTCTCCGTCAGTTCAGAGAAGTTTTCGAACATCCAGCCGGTGGAAAGGAGCCTGGCGAGCTGTTACTCGAGCTACGGCAGGGAGGATCTTCAGCCGTGGATTACACTCTTTCCTTTCGAACTCTCGCCGTGCAGACAGGCTGGGAGGAGGAACCTTTAAAACTACTTTATTGCAAGGGGCTCGAGTCAAATCTTCAGGGAGAACTGGCATGTCGTGATGAGGGGAAAACCCTCAGTCAGTTAATGGATCTTGCCATTCACCTTGACAACCTGATGCGTACACTGCGCTCGCCTCTGATGCATCAAACCGTCGAATCTGTCTCGGCAAATCAGGTACCTGAGCCCATGCAGATCGGTTATACTCGGCTCAGTCCCGAGGAGAGAGAGAGAAGATATCATAATCGTCTGTGCCTATACTGTGGACGATCCGGTCACATGAAGACAGCATGTCCAAATAGACCCAAGTCCCGAGACTCTGCAACGGTGAGTGCCAGTCCTTGTCATTCTCAATCCTTTGTACTGCCCGTCACTTTATGCTTTGGAAATAAATTAGTACACACCAACGCTTTAATTGATTCCAGGGCTGCAGGAAATTTTATTGATTTGTCATTTGCTAACTATCATCATCTCTCTCTTATTCCATGTACCTCGCGGGTATCAGTGGCAGCACTGGATGGACACCCCCTGGGCACAGGCCAGGTGCACTACATCACGCAAGAGATCACTTTAAGCACCGGCACCCTCCACTCGGAGACCATTCAACTGTACACCATTGTATCGCCACGACACCCCATCATTCTAGGTCTGCCCTGGCTGGAGAAACATAATCCCACCATTTCATGGACTGATAAACAGATAACTTGTTGGTCCGATACCTGTCAAAGAAAATGTCTGCACCCTCTCACAAAGCTCACACCGATTTCAACTAATTCTGAGAATCCAGCTCTTCAGGAGATTCCTGCAGAGTATCATGATCTCGCTCTCGTCTTCAGCGAGAGTAAGGCCGCTCAGCTTCCTCCTCACCGAACCAGCGACTGAGCGATAGATCTTACTCCTGGAGCAATTCCCACACGAGGAAGAGTGTTTCCTCTCTCTCAACCCGAATCCGAAGCGATGAAGACCTACATTAAGGAACAGCTCTCTAAGGGATTTATTAGACCGTCCACTTGTCCCGCTTCAGCCGGTTTCTTCTTTGTGAAGAAGAGGGATGGTAGTTTACGCCCATGTATTGATTATCGCAGCCTCAACGATATAACGGTGAAATTTCGCTACCCACTGCCATTAGTTCCTGCCGCCCTAGAACAGCTCCGCACAGCCAATTACTTCACAAAGTTGGATCTACGCAATGCCTACAATTTAATCCGGATCAGGGAGGGTGATGAGTGGAAGACGGCCTTCTCAACCACGACTGGGCACTATGAATACCTCGTTATGCCGTTTGGGCTAGCCAACAGTCCATCTGTATTCCAGGCATTTGTTAACGAGATCTTCCGAGATATGCTCAATCAAAAACTCATTATCTACATTGATGATATTTTGATCTATTCTGAGACTTTCGAAACTCATGTGCAAGATGTCAGAGCAGTGCTCCAACATCTCATAGACCACTAGCTATACACCAAAATCAAGGAATGTGAATTTCATCAAACACAAACAAGCTTCTTGGGGTACGTCATCAGCGCTGAGGGGGTAACCATGGACAACGGCAAAGTACAAGCAGTAGTTAACTGGCCACAACCCACAACTGTAAAGGAGTTACAGCTTTTCCTAGGCTTCGCTAACTTCTATCGATGGTTCATCAGAAACTTCAGCACCACGGCAGCACCACTCACAGCCCTTCTTCGGGGAGGAGGACAACGATTAAAATGGTCGGACGAGAGTAGTACTGCATTCAAACAACTCAAGGAGAAGTTCCACAACTCAAGGACCACTGCACCCATTTTGCACCATCCAGATCCCGAACGAGAGTTCATTGTGGAGGTAGATGCTTCCAATACAGGAATTGGGGCAAGCCTGTCACAACAGCATGGAAGCCCAGCTAAAATGTTCCCATGTGCCTATTACTCCCGCAAGCTTACCCCAGCTGAACAGAACTACGATGTAGGTGACATGGATCTTTTGGCTATGAAGGCTGCCTTAGAGGAGTGGCGACATTGGTTGGAGGGAGCCCGGTGGCCATTTACGGTTCTAACGGACCACTGTAATCTAGAATATATCAAGGCAGCCAAACGATTGAATCCCAGACAGGCCAGGTGGTCCCTCTTCTTTTCCCGTTTCGATTTTAAGATGACATATCGTCCAGGATCCAAGAATGGCAAAGCCTCTGAATCACACAGCTGTAGACTGTGCTAATTAATATAGGTATAACAATATAACTATTGAAATGCAATGAAAGGGTAGTTTGATTTCTAACATTATTCTCTCAACAGACACTTACACTGATAATCCGGCGTTACAATTGATTTGCTTTTGGAGTGGAGTGGAGTGGAGTGGGTAAAACTGTTTTTAATGGCATGCTAAAAGTTACTGTTGACGCGCGCTAGCCTAGCACCAGCGAACTATGCAACTGGGATGACTGGATGAAATTTTCAAAACTGTCTCCACTGATAAATAACACTAAGGCTCACTTGGAAATTAGGCACGATGTCAAAAAATTCCGAACCACCCTTTTAAAGTCAACTGAATGTTCAAAAGGGACCATCAAAGTAAAGTGTTACCATATATATATACACACACATACATGCATACACACTCACCTAAAGGATTAATAGTTACACCTGTTCAGTTTCTCATTAATGCAATTATCTAATCAACCAATCACGTGGCAGTTGCTTCAATGCATTTTGGGGTGTGGTCCTGGTCAAGACAATCTCCTGAACTCCAAACTGAATGTCAGAATGGGAAAGAAAGGTGATTTAAGCAATTTTGAGCGTGGCATGGTTGTTGGTGCCAGATGGGCCGGTCTGAGTATTTCACAATCTGCTCAGTTACTGGGATTTTCACACACAACCATTTCTAGGGTTTACAAAGAATAGTGTGAAAAGGGAAAAACATCCAGTATGCGGCAGTCCTGTGGGTGAAAATGCCTTGTTGATGCTAGAGGTCAGAGGAGAATGGGCCGACTGATTCAAGCTGATAGAAGAGCAACTTTGACTGAAATAAGCACTCGTTGCAACCGAGGTATGCAGTAAAGCATTTGTATGCAGCAAAGCCACAACACGCACAACCTTGAGGCGGATGGGCTACAACAGCGGAAGACCCCACAGGGTACCACTCATCTCCACAAATAGGAAAAAGAGGCAACAATTTGCAAAGAGCTCACCAAAATTGGACAGTTGAAGACTGGAAAAATGTTGCCTGGTCTGATGAGTCTCGATTTATGTTGAGACATTCAGATGGTAGAGTCAGAATTTGGCGTAAACAGAATGAGAACACGCATCCATCATGCCTTGTTACCACTGTGCAGGCTGGTGGTGGTGGTGTTGTAATGGTGTGGGGGATGTTTTCTTGGCACACTTTAGGCCCCTTAGTGCCAAGTGGGCATCGTTTAAATGCCACGGCCCACCTGAGCATTGTTTCTGACCATGTCCATCCCTTATGGCCACCATGTACCCATCCTCTGATGGCTACTTCCAGCAGGACAATGCACCATCTCACAAAGCTTGAATCATTTCAAATTGGTTTCTTGAACATGACAATGAGTTCACTGTACTAAAATGGCCCCCACAGTCACCAGATTTCAAGCCAAAAGAGCATCTTTGGGATGTGGTGGAACGGGAGCTTTGTGCCCTGGATGTGCTTCCCACAAATCTCCATCAACTGCAAGATGCTATCCTATCAATATGGGCCAACATTTCTAAAGAATGCTTTCAGCACCTTGTTGAATCAATGCCACGCAGAATAAAGGCAGTTCTGAAGGCGAAAGTGGGTCAAACACTGTAGTATGCTGCCCTACAAAGGCTAAGTGCAGTAACTACGCAAACAAAGAAACTGAGAAAAAGACATAAAGTTCTTATACCAGCCAGTCAAACATGTTATGGGTAGATTATGTGGTAATGCATCTCCGAAACGGACATAATTTAACCCAGAAATTTTTTCACAAGACAGAACATGTCATAAAGCCCATTACAAGTCTTCACTCATTTTTGACCAAATATGTAGTTACTGCGCTTTGCCTTTGTAGGGCAGGTGAGTGTGTGTGTGTGTGTGTGTATATATATATATATACAGTGTAAGTACAGGGAGAGGGTACAGGGTAAGTTACTCCAAAAAAGTAATTAATTACAAGTTCCTAATTACCTCTTCAACAGTGTAATTAGATTACTGTACTAATTACTCTCTCTAAAAAGTATTTAATTACTTTTAATTAATAATTACTTTCAAAATCCCATATCAATCTCAACCAGCTGAACAATACAATGGTAGACATGAATCTGTTTTTATTCTTTCAAATAAATACTATAAAATTGCATGAATTATCCTTAAACTGACCAAGGTGGAGAAGGTTACATTATCAGGGTGGCCGCGGGTCCTTAAAAAGTATTAAAAAGTCTTTAATCAATTTTCCTAAAAATAAGGCCTTAAAAAGTATTAAATTGTCTTAAATTCAGATTGGATTCATAATTTCGCAACAGGTAATGGTTGATAGCCACTTAGAAATAGTGGGTGGGTGCGCAGAGACAAGGGCGTGATCGAACTGTGTGTGTGTTAGAGACACGCGGGTGCGATCGAACAGTGGAGACATAAAACCATAATCCATCATTTTGTTCATACAGGACAACATTCAGTCTGCAAAGTGTTTACTTATATTTATGTAGGCCTATTCTCGCATTAAAACACAGTTTTAAAAGCACAACATACTGTATTTATCCAACCCCTGTTTGAAATAGTCAATGTGTTGTAACAACAGAGTTTGAAGTCTGCCTAGATGAAGAATAGGAAAGACAGTGCAAACGAACTGGTAGTTCTACGAGTCCTTTTATAGTTGCTTTCTTTCAGTTAAAGGGTAACTAAACCCCTGGTCAGAGCCTGACTCAACCCACTGGCAATATTTGAAAAATGCTGGAAAAGTGGGCAGAGCCCAGCGGAGGGGGGCATGCACCTGAGACGCATCTCTTTGTATGGAACTTGCCTACGTCACCAACAACCGCTGTGTCACGTACCACCGCAAACATCAAATAGGAAAATTCAACTGCAGTAGCCACCGTTCAACCTGAAGAGGGCAGCACTAAGACGTTTTTACACCATATATTGTAGAAATAGAACACTTTATAAACAAATGCCAAAAAAGTTACTCGAGTCAATGACTGGTATTAATAAAGATCCATTCTTACAGATCATTAACTAAAAAAAGTTGGTTAAGTGTTTAGTTACTCTTTAAGCACACTCTTCACATACATGTCGAAAGAGCGGATGTTAACAGGTTAATAGATGTTAACAAAGAAAACAATCTGTAAAACGCTACTAATCAGAGTGGAAGTAAACGCATTATAATAAAACAACAGCCCGCGATAGAGCGGTCACCTTCCTCTTTGCGCAAGCATTCTCACTCTTACTGAGTGTGCACGCACGCTCACATAACAACATCACGCAACCCGGTCTCATCCCAAATCGTCATATAACTGACGTTTTGGGACGTCTTTTGACCATACGTCAATATTCGCCTTTTTAGGGCCCCCTTAAACGTCGGTAGATGAGGTTATGGGATCCTAACTCTACCCCATACCTAAACTTAACCCTAAACCTAACCCGTCACCTAACTGACGTTAAAGGTATGACGGCCCGGGATCGCCATCTACCGACGTTTAAGGGGGCCCTAAAAAGGCGGATATTGACGTATAGACGAATCCGACGAGCGTTCTGTGTAGGCTGCCATCTTGTGGCGACGCCATTACTGAGCTGTTACACAGGCATACAGACATATGCACCGGTATGTAAACAAACCTCGGTGATAACGCGAACTCACCCTCGATGACAGCTACAGCCAGGCAGAATGACTTGTTGGTTTGATCTGTGACTGCAGTGGCCTCCAGTCACAGATGAAGGTACAAACGATCTTACAGATTAACGTTATTTATGAAAATAGCTTGGCAAGCTAGCTAGGCTAACGTTTGCTAACGAGGAAACTATAAAAAGATCTGTCCATTTGGCAACAATAAATAAATAAATGAATGAAATCAAATAAACAAATTCATGTTTTTCATTTGTGTCCATTATTTATCTCATTTTCACATTGCAACAGGCAAGGGTAAGGTAACATTTCAGCTAGAAAGTATACATAATATCGACCAATTAGTGTTTTTAAACCATGGAAAGAGGTCAATATAACAGCAGGAAAACAATTATGTCACATAACGTTACATTTAGCTCAGAAAAGCCATTTAATGACCATAGCATGTTAATTGAATAGAAAAAATAGCAAGAGAGGAGATTTTGCTGATCACTATCACATATTTATTATATATTTTTTACTTATGTCATTAAAAAATTGTTAATATACGCGAATGTCCACGTCTTGTACTCGCCCAGGAAATCTGTCTAAACCGTACGGCACTAGACAGGGGCAGTCGACCCGGGGTATTCACAGTGTTTTCTCTTCAAAATTGAAATTTTACTGCCACCATTGAAACAATTTATAACGGAAACTGTTTACCCACTCGACATTATACAAGGGATAACGTTGTAACGTTAGTGACAGTCGTAAATCGCGGGCTGTTTATTCCAGTGGACGCAAGTTGCAACTAAAACAATAGGAGGCAATGGCGCAACGCTACCCAGCAACAGCTCAGTAATGGCGCCCCGCTTACTTCCGGTAGTTTCGCCGGATTTGTCTATGGTCAAAATACGTCCCAAAACGTCAGTTATATGACGATTTGGGATGAGACTGTGTTACATCACGCATACAATAACGAACGCCATAGAAGAAGTTATCTTAAAGGTATATCAACATGTCATGAACACTACTGAACGCTAGGTGGCCGTTACAGAGTTCCATCTTTTGGACATCAAATCGCACTGGTTTTCATTTCTTGTCCTCAAAACAGAGCACTAATCTGTTTATTTTTAAGTGTTTGTAGTATTATTTTATACGGAAATCAATTATTTATAATTCTTATAATGAGAATAAAGTTAGGGTTAATTAAAATTAAGGAAAACAAATATATTGATCTGAAATATAGCAAATTAATTTTAATTTATTAATTAAAAGGTACAATTCCCAAACATATCTCAGAGTCTTTTTATCTTTTTATTAGTTTAATTAATAAAATAATTATATGAAACTATTATCAGTACACTATAAATAAACTGGTTCTATGCCTTTATTAATAAAGCTAAATCTAAGTCTTTATTAATATACTTTATTATTTGAAACATACAAGGCTTAAGACATTTATAAAAATGTCTTCTATATTTATTTTCACTCCATTGTACTCCACAGGTGACTGAATGTACGCAATTGACAATTGGTTATTCTCATTTTACCATACTGTTCATTTTGAACAGACAGTGTGTTTACTTGGAAATATTACTGTATATTTTCACTTTTAATATATATTTCCATCGTAAGTTTGGTCTTAAATTTAATTTAGAAGTGGTTTTAAAAAGTCTTAAAAAGTCTTGATTTTAAATTGTTTATACCTGTAGCCACCCTGATTATAAAAACATACTTTTGTAACATCAGACAATACATTTGGATGTTAAACCCACTATTGTTTTATGTCTGATCTCATGA
The DNA here is from genome assembly GCF_016745375.1 of Pimephales promelas. The sequence goes on from NW_024121123.1 coordinate 616,167, forward strand.
TATTTCACACTTTTTTCATACCTATTTTACAAGATGGCTAATTCATACGAATTTTAGACACCTCATAAAATGCACACGAATCGGTGTGAGATCGGATTGATCTGTAAACAGTATTTACCTCAATTACATCAGAAGTAACTGTAATTAAATTACAGGTAAATGAAGAGTAATCCCTTACTTTATATTTTCAAGGGAAAAGTAATTGAATTATAGTAACTAATTACTTAGTAATTAGTTACACCCAACACTATATATATATATATATATATATATGAAGAGTTCAGATGTAAAAGCCTTTAAATGCCATTTGAAATTTTCTTCTTTAATGATGATTTTTATCAAACATGTATATTTAAGTTCAGTAATTTCACTTAAATAACAATTAATAGGTAATTATCATTGCCATTTAAATATAATCACTGAACTTAAATATACAAGTTTGATAAAAATCATCATTAAAGAAGAAAATTTCAAATGGCATTTAGAGGCTTTTGCATCTGAACTCTTCATATATATATATATATATATATATATATATATATATATATATATATATATATATATATATATATATATATATATATAGTGGCAAAGCCACAGAGAAGACCACACAACCAAAATCTGGACCCTGATCAATGCAGCTCACAAGATCTGCTCATAGCAACCACAAAGCTATAAATGACAACAACACAGCTGGCCAGACTGATCACCTGAATGTGCATATGAGAGGCACTCTATCTGAGGTTTACAGAGAGGAAAACAAAATTGAGCTGAAACATATGGAGCTTAAATCCCAGAGTTTAAGTACAGCTCTGCATTTAAAGGAAGAGAAAGAGAGAGACTAAGTTTTTATTTGTACTAAGGGTCAGTCAGTCCACAGTTTTTATGAGAGCATGGTGCAGACTGTTCTGGAGGAGCACAGCTGAGGGACAATGACTGTGGTCTGCAATGGGGTCAGTAATTTGTTGTCGGACATTGAGGGCAAATCAGTGGCACTGAAACAAAGTCTTCTGGGAGTTGAAAACAAAAAGGCAAAAGTAGACAACAGTGTACTCTTGAAGCTGACGTAAGTCCCATGTGCCTTAACTTTGTTTTACAAGTTTCAATATGAGTTTTCCTTAAGATGTGCATTTAAAATACAATTTTAAAAATATAGCTGCGAGCAGCGATGGCGGGCCCAAGCCGGTGGCACCGCAACCCCGGTTCCTTTAGTTACCTAAAGGCACCCGGGTAGCGGTGCCGAAGGCTTTGGCCCTTTTATGATTAAATGTTAAAACGGCTTGCCATACTCTGTCATTTCGACTAGTCACAATTATGTTACAGATGTCTTAAATGATAATACAAACTATCCAAAATGTAATTACGAATAGACAGAAAGACGTTGTTGATATCTACAATGTTAATTCCGGACAGGCAAACTTAGCTTTTAAATGTTAAAAGGGCTTGCCATACAGGGACGTAGGCTCAGAGAGAGGCTCACCATATTCAAACCAAAATATCTGACTTCCTCTTGGTCCGAGCTAATGACTATGTATTAGAAAGTTGTCCGGCTTGAGGAGTACAATGTATATACCGATTTTTGTAACTGTAGATAAAACTAACAACCCCACTTTTGTCAAAAGGTGGCGCTATTTAGTCCTTGCACATTGCCCGTTTCTGAAACTTTGCACGTCTACTGGCTAATAAATGTGATGTATCTGTTGAGTTTCAAGCAATTTCAATTTCAATTTGACTGTTGAAAAGAAGTGCGCCGATTAGATACTCAGGATCGGTATCGGCTCTGACACTGCCATCTTTGACGAGGCTGATTCAAATTCTATATTGTGCATATACTATTCTGTTAGGCACAAAGGCACAAAAACTTTCTAAAGTACCATAAAGTTTTTGTGTACTGTATTATTAGTGTTCTGAAGCTATTATGTGATATAGAAATTAATATTTAAGTCATTAAATTCAAGAACACAAACTTTTCCCTCTCTGCGCCTGTCAGTCATTCTCCATTCAGCATTCAAACAGCACGTCACATTCGGTTACAGTCAATGATGAAACGATCTTCAATGATTCAATGTTAATCCTATTATACTGGATCTTTAAGATAAAGGTCTAAAGGTCTATATTTTCGAATGAAGAAACTTTTTCTTGCTGGACTTTATTGCTGTAACTTAATCGTGTTACTTTCTACCGGGTGTCGGACGCTGTCGGTTAGATCACAACACTAGAGTCAGAGCACTATAATTGTTCTTCACGCACACAGTAACTGAAATTTAAAACCTTTAAAAGAAAAGGCTCAATAAACTATTGCATAGATAGATAATGTATAATACACTGTTCATAAATATGTATTTCCTTTGTGCTTTGAACTTTTCAATTCGGACTCAATGCGCTGTAACTTCATGTGGCTTCAAGCACATCATTCTCCGCTCGGGATGCACATAAGTGCTTTGTGCTGCACCGTATTGGAGCCGTAATATCATAATGCAGTGACGTAATGACAGATTATTAATTGCCTTTCAATTATATGTTGCTTTATAGCAGCCATGGCTATATTTTTTTTTAATGATTTTTGTTATCTTGTTTTTCATGAATGTATTTTTCAAAAATAAGAGCAATGTGTATTATCTATTATTAATATGGTTTATAATAACATTTTTGTCATAGATTATGACAAAGTAATCATATGATCCACCAGCGAGGAACCAGCAGAACAGAGTGAACATTCTTTCTGTTTAGTTCAATCCTACTTAATAGGAATTTATTTAAAATGCTCGCTCTACTCCACACCATTAATGTCTTGTGCGGACATCCGTATTTTGACTTTCGGTTTTAAGTAAGCGATTTAAAAGCTCCCAAGTCCCAGCGGAGTCACACGTTGATTAACCGGTGGGAATATACACAATAGGCCTACCTGATATTGAACACAAGAGGGCAGTATAGCACTACGTATGACTCAGATTATTATTTTTTTATGAATTTTACAACAATTCTGGCTGTTTTTGAACGTAAACACAATTCTTAAATGAAAAAAAAGGAAAAATTGGGGAAGTTATAATATTTGTATAATTTAATTTAGAAACAAATGATGTATAATTACATTTTTAGAAGATATGAGGCTTTTAGTGTTTACTTTTTTGACATTACTTTAATCTTTTGCCATAGTTGCACATGTCTATTGGCTAATAAATGTGATGTATCTGTTGAGTTTCAAGCAATTTCAAGCAAGCTAAGAGTCCCAAAAGCATCAAAAAATAATGTTAAAGTTTGTTTCGTTGCCACGGCATTTTGAAAGTGACACACTTCCTGCTGCCAGTTGGTGGCGCTATAACTTTGACTCACAATAGTCACATCCATGTGATCGGTCTCTTACAGCGAAAACACTGCTGAAGTTTCATCAAGATCAGTTAATGTATGCTGAAGTTATAACACACATCCTGTTCCATGTTTCTCGCCATAATTTCGTTTCCTCGCCACGGCCAAACCGTTCGAGATATCAAAAATCCCGTGGCACTTTTTCATCCTTAATGTCTTGACTTCACGCTGATCGAGTTTCGTCGAATTTGGTTCAGTGCTCTAGGAGCAATAATTTAAATTACATTGCATGTGTTTTAAACACAACCCTAAATAGCCAACTTCCTGTTGGGCTGGGGTAAAAAGTAAGAGTGTGAGGTATATATGAAACGATGAGATCTATATGTGTACCAAGTTTCATATTATTACATGCAAGTGTGTTTGATTTATGGACCAAATTTTCAGACCAAGTTTATTGACCAAGTTAATCTGATTAATAAACTAATTATATAAAACTATTGTCAATTCACTACAATTAAACTAGTTATATGCCTTTACTTATAAAAAATAAAAATAAAAACTTATTTAAAAAATACCAGGCTTGAGAAATGTATTTTCTTTATGCAGGTCATACACACAGCAGTGAAATGGTTAAGCCCCCTCCCCCTGCACACACACACACACACACACACACAGACAGCCAGCCAGCCAGCCAGCCAAAGGCTCAGAGTGGCCATATTCAAACAAAAATATCTGAGTTTCTGTGGGTCCTAGCTAATAAGTGTCAATTAGAAAGTTGTCCGGCTCGAGGAGTACAATATACATACCAATTTTTGTAACTCTAGTTAAAACTAACCACCCCACTTTTGTCAAAAGGTGGCGCTACTGAGCCCTCACCACGCCCGTTTCTGCAACTTTGCACATGTCTACTGGCTAATAAATGTGATGTGTCTGTCGAGTTTCATGCAATTTGAAGCATGCTAAGGGTCTCAAAAGCATCCTAAAAGCATCCTAAAAGAAGGGTAAAGTTTGATGCGTCGCCACGGCAACAGTTTCAAAGATATCAAGAATCCATTCACAGGTCTACATCTGCCGTATGTTTACATTATACATATGAAGTTTGAAGCAAATCGGGTAAAAATAAAAGGGTGATATCTAAGCATTTTGAAAGTGACACACTTCCTGCTGCCAGTTGGTGGCGCTATAACTTTGACTCACAATAGTCACATCCATGTGATCGTCCTCTTACAGCGAACACACTGCTGAAGTTTCATCAAGATCAGTTAATGTATGCTGAAGTTATAACACACTTCCTGTTTCACGTTTCTCGCCATGATTTCGTTTCCTCGCCACGGACAAACCGTTCGAGATATAAAAAATCCCCTCGCAAACTTTCATCCTCAATGTCTTGACTTCACGCTGACCGAGTTTCGTCGAATGTGGATCAAAGCTCTAGGAGGAGTATTTGACATTCCATTGCGAGCGTTTTACAAACAAACCTCAATAGCCAAATTCCTGTTGGGCTGGGGTAAAAAGTAAGAGCGCGAGGTATAGATGAAACGATGAGATCAACGTGTGTACCGAGTTTCATATTATTACATACAAGCGTGTTTGAGTTATGGACCAAGTGTTCGGACCCCGTTCCAGGGGGCGCTGACGAGCTGCCCTGCCACGCCCGGGTACCATCTTCAGCCCGGCTCTGATGGCCGCGGGTTCTGACCCGTGTGCAAAGTTTCAAGAGTTTTCGAGCACGTTAAGGGCCCCAAAAGTGCCCAAAAGGTAGCAAAATAATAATAATACTAAAGAATAAATATAGCTGCGAGCAGCGATGGCGGGCCCAAGCCGGTGGCACCGCAACCCCGGTTCCTTTAGTTACCTAAAGGCACCCGGGCGGCGGTGCCGAAGGCTTTGGCCCTTTTATGATTAAATGTTAAAACGGCTTGCCATACTCTGTCATTTCGACTAGTCACAATTATGTTACAGATATCTTAAATGATAATACAAACTATCCAAAATGTAATTACGAATAGACAGAAAGACGTTGTTGATATCTACAATGTTAATTCCGGACAGGCAAGCTTTTAAATGTTAAAAGGGCTTGCCATACAGGGACATAGGCTCAGAGAGAGGCTCACCATATTCAAACCAAAATATCTGACTTCCTCTTGGTCCGAGCTAATGACTATGTATTAGAAAGTTGTCCGGCTTGAGGAGTACAATGTATATACCGATTTTTGTAACTGTAGATAAAACTAACAACCCCACTTTTGTCAAAAGGTGGCGCTATTTAGTCCTTGCACAATGCCCGTTTCTGAAACTTTGCACATGTCTACTGGTTAATAAATGTTATGTATCTGTTGATTTCCAAGCAATTTCAATTTCAATTTCAATTTGACTGTTGAAAAGAACTGCGCTGATTAGATACTCAGGATCGGTATCGGCTCTGACACTGCCATTTTTGACGAGGCTGATTCAAATTCTATATTGTGCATATACTATTCTATGTTAGGCACAAAGGCACAAAAACTTTCTAAAGTACCATAAAGTTTTTGTGTACTGTATTATTAGTGTTCTGAAGCTATTATGTGATATAGAAATTAATATTTAAGTAATTAAATTCAAGAACACAAACTTTTCCCTCTCTGCGCCTGTCAGTCATTCTCCATTCAGCATTCAAACAGCACGTCACATTCGGTTACAGTCAATGATGAAACGATCTTCAAGATGATTGAATGTTAATCCTATTATACTGGATCTTTAAGATAAAGGTCTAAAGGTCTATATTTTCGAATGAAGAAACTTTTTCTTGCTGGACTTTATTGCTGTAACTTAATCGTGTTACTTTCTACCGGGTGTCGGACGCTGTCGGTTAGATCACAACACTAGAGTCAGAGCACTATAATTGTTCTTCAGGCACACAGTAACTGAAATTTAAAACCTTTAAAAGAAAAGGCTTAATAAACTATTGCATAGATAGATAATGTATAATACACTGTTCATAAATATTTATTTCCTTTGTGCTTTGAACTTTTCAATACGGACTCAATGCGCTGTAACTTCATGTGGCTTCAAGCACATCATTCTCCGCTTGGGATGCACATAAGTGCTTTGTGCTGCACCGTATTGGAGCCGTAATATCATAATGCAGTGACGTAATGACAGATTATTAATTGCCTTTCAATTATATGTTGCTGCGTCATTAAACATCTGTCCTATGCATTTCAAACATTTATAGCAGCCATGGCTATATTTTTTTATGATTTTTGTTATCTTGTTTTTCATGAATGTATTTTTCAAAAATAAGAGCAATGTGTATTATCTATTATTAATATGGTTTATAATAGCATTTTTGTCATAGATTATGACAAAGTAATCATATGATCCACCAGCGAGGAACCAGCAGAACAGAGTGAACATTCTTTCTGTTTAGTTCAATCCTACTTAATAGGAATTTATTTAAAATGCTCGCTCTACTCCACACCATTAATGTCTTGTGCGGACATCCGTATTTTGACTTTCGGTTTTAAGTAAGCGATTTAAAAGCTCCCAAGTCCCAGCGGAGTCACACGTTGATTAACCGGTGGGAATATACAAAATAGGCCTACCTGATATTGAACACAAGAGGGCAGTATAGCAATACGTATGACTCAGATTATTATTTTTTTATGAATTTTACAACAATTCTGGCTGTTTTTGAACGTAAACATAATTCTTAAATGAAAAAAAGGAAAAATTGGGGAAGTTATAATATTTGTATAATTTAATTTAGAAACAAATGATGTATAATTACATTTTTAGAAGATATGAGGCTTTTAGTGTTTACTTTTTTGACATTACTTTAATCTTTTGCCATAGTTGCACATGTCTACTGGCTAATAAATGTGATGTATCTGTTGAGTTTCAAGCAATTTCAAGCATGCTAAGAGTCCAAAAAGCATCAAAAAAGAATGTTAAAGTTTGATTTGTTGCCACGGCAACAGTATCAAAGATATCAAAAATTCATTCACAGGTCTACATCTGCCGTGTATTTACATTATACAGATGAAGTTTGAAGCAAATCGGTTAAAAATAAGAGAGTGGTTTCAAAGCATTTTGAAAGTGACACACTTCCTGCTGCCAGTTGGTGGCGCTATAACTTTGACTCACAATAGTCACATCCATGTGATCGGTCTCTTACAGCGAAAACACTGCTGAAGTTTCATCAAGATCAGTTAATGTATGCTGAAGTTATAACACACATCCTGTTTCATGTTTCTCGCCATAATTTCGTTTCCTCGCCACGGCCAAACCGTTCGAGATATAAAAAATCCCTTGGCACTTTTTCATCCTTAATGTCTTGACTTCACGCTGATCGAGTTTTGTCGAATTTGGTTCAGTGCTCTAGGAGCAATACTTTAAATTCCATTGCATGTGTTTTAAACACAACCCTAAATAGCCGTCTTCCTGTTGGGCGGGGGTAAAAAGTAAGAGTGTGAAGTATATATGAAACGATGAGATCTATATGTGTACCAAGTTTCATATTATTACATGCAAGTGTGTTTGATTTATGGACCAAATTTTCAGACCAAGTTTATTGACCAAGTTAATCTGATTAATAATCTAATTATATAAAACTATTGTCAATGCACTACAATTAAACTAGTTATATGCCTTTACTTATAAAAAATAAAAATAAAAACTTATTTAAAAAATACCAGGCTTGAGAAATGTATTTTCTTTATGCAGGTCATACACAGAGCAGTGAAATAGTTAAGCCCCCTCCCCCTGCACACACACACACACAGGCACACACACACACACACAGACAGCCAAAGACAGCCAAAGACACAGAGACATGTAGGCTCAGAGTGACCATATTCAAACAAAAATATCTGAGTTTCTGTGGGTCCTAGCTAATAAGTGTAAATTCGAAAGTTGTCCGGCTCGAGGAGTACAATATACATACCAATTTTCGTAACTCTAGTTAAAACTAACAACCCCACTTTTGTCAAAAGGTGGCGCTACTGAGCCCTCACCACGCCCGTTTCTGAAACTTTGCATATGTCTACTGGCTAATAAATGTGATGTGTCTGTCGAGTTTCATGCATTTTGAAGCATGCTAAGGGTCTCAAAAGCATCCTAAAAGCATCCTAAAAGAAGGGTAAAGTTTGATGCGTCGCCACGGCAACAGTTTCAAAGATATCAAGAATCCATTCACAGGTCTACATCTGCCGTATGTTTACATTATACATATGAAGTTTGAATCAAATCGGGTAAAAATAAAAGGGTGATATCAAAGCATTTTGAAAGTGACACACTTCCTGCTGCCAGTTGGTGGCGCTATAACTTTGACTCACAATAGTCACATCCATGTGATCGTCCTCTTACAGCGAACATACTGCTGAAGTTTCATCAAGATCAGTTAATGTATGCTGAAGTTATAACAAACTTCCTGTTTCACGTTTCTCGCCATGATTTCGTTTCCTCGCCACGGCCAAACCGTTCGAGATATCAAAAATCCCCACACAAGCTTTCATCCTCAATGTCTTGACTTCACGCTGACCGAGTATCGTCGAATTTGGATCAAAGCTCTAGGAGGAGTATTTCAAATACCATTGCGAGCGTTTTACAAACAAACCTCAATAGCCGACTTCCTGTTGGGCTGGGGTAAAAAGTAAAAGCGCGAGGTATAGATGAAACGATGAGATCAACATGCGTACCGAGTTTCATATTATTACATGCAAGTGTGTTTGAGTTATGGACCAAGTGTTCGGACCCAATTCCAGGGGGCGCTGACGAGCCCCCCTGCCACGCCCGGGTACCATCTTCAGCCCGGCTCTGATGGCCGCGGGTTCTGACCCGTGTGCAAAGTTTCAAGAGTTTTCGAGCATGTTAAGGGCCCCAAAAGTGCCCGAATAGTCGTAAGAAAAATAATAATAATAATAATAATAATAATAGAAAAGAATAATCCTAAGGAAAACAATAGGGCCTTCGCCCTTTCAGGGCTTGGGCCCTAATAATCCCAAGGAAAACAATAGGGCCTTCGCCCTTTCAGGGCTTGGGCCCTAATGACTTGTAATGCTTGTAACCTGCAGAAAATTAACATCAACAAAAGACTAAAACTTACTTATTTGAATACCCTTTTTTTATCCCTTCTTCATTTTTGTGTCTCTATGTTTGAATGTGGATGTGTGACTCAAGAATGTTAATTAAGTGTTTCTTCTGTTTTATCTCTTGCATATTTTCATTCTTTCTGTTTACCCCCTCGCGCTCTTGGGGGGAGGCGTGGTGGAGTTTTAGAGGACAGCGTGTACAGCTCTGGGGATCAGATACATATCTGTGAATGAAAGATGAAAGGGGTTTTTGTGTGTTCACGTGTATGTGAGAGAAAAGGAGATAGAGGCCCAGAAAAAAATGTAGATGTTAAATTGGAAAACAAGTAAGAAGTGCCAAAAGCTAGTGGATCAAAAACGATAAGAACCAAGTATGTAGATAACTTTGACTTTAAAGAGTGAGTAAACAACTATTCCCTGAAAATTCATTGTAGATTTGTGTACAGTATGTTTGGAGTATTAGAAAAAAAAACACACAAAAAAGTTGTGGCTCTTTTATGATGAGTAGCTGAGGCAGAAGGGGTCCTGAATGCTCATTAAAGGAGTAGTTCACAGTTCAAAAACTTTTGCTGATAATTTACTCACCCCCATGTCATCCAAGATGTCCAAGTCTTTCTTTCTTCAGTTGAAAAGAAAGTCAGATGAAATTTTTGACGTTTTTGATGAAAACATTGCAGGATTTTCTCCATATAATGGACTTGTACCAAACGGTTCAAGGTCCAAATGAGAGTTTCAGTGCAGCTTCAAAGGGCTTTAAACGACACCAGACGATGAATAAGGGTCTTATCTAGGATCCTTCGAGTCATGACTCGAAAAAACATTTGTTCATTTTCATCACAGAACAAGAGCAAGGCGAGCATTTGTGCTTATAAAACAAAGCTAAGACCCTCGCTAGCTAAGACCCTTATTCATCTGGCGTCGTTTAAAGCCCTGTGAAGCTGCACTGAAACTCTCATTTGAACCTTGAACCGTTTGGTTCCCAATGAAGTCCATTATATGGAGAAAATCCTGGAATGTTTTCATCAAAAACCTTATTTTTTTTTTTTTTTTTGACTGAAGAAAGAAAGACATGGACATCTTGGATGACATGGGGGTGAGTAAATTATCAGCAAAAGTTTTTTTTTTAAACTGAACTACTCCTTTAAGCCTGTAAACATTTACTGCACATTCCATGTTTACCTCCTTTACTTTGAACAACTCTAAAGATCTTAATTAAAAGAAAAGAGCTTCTACTGTTATCACACAAGCAAACACACATGCAGGTCATTTTAACCCTGTCAAATTGAGTTATGTTACCTCATGAAGCACAAGAGAAACCAATCTAAGCCTGTAAAACACCTCACCTCCTACTAACCCACATGGACACACACCAACTCATCTTACGCAAAGATTGCTGAAAGAGAGTGGGGTAAAGTGAGACATTTTTTTTTACATTTACATTCCTCTAAGCGAGCTAAAATGATATATCAGAAAATTTATACATTTCCCATTAATTCAGGATGTTTCCTAGCAATGGAAATTATCTGAATGAATTCAGGACGAAGGGCAGTAAAAATATGGTCATTTTTTTTTAAAAAGTAGTCTTGTGTCTGACTTTACCCCAGCTTAGGGGTAAATTGAGACAGACCAGAGAAATCAATGGGGTAAACTGAACCAGCTGGGGGTAAACTGATCCACTTTCTTTTCATCAGAGCCCTAGCTCCCTGGAAAGCAGACGACTGGTTTCAGTCAGGAGGGAGTATGGGTGTGGTTACGAGGAGAAAAGTGATCTCGAAAAAATGCCTCCAACCTAAGTTGGGGGGCTCTTTACGAGGGTAGGCTCGTCTCTGGCCTTTTGTCAAGCCTGGAGAAGCTTCTACATATAAACTGTCTAGAGATGAGAGCAGCCGCACTTTCGCTGAAAGCCTTTCTCCCGTATTTAAAAGGCCACCATGTCCTAGTCCAGACAGGCAACATGGCAGTGGTGTCCTATATAAATCGCCAGGGTGTTCCATAGCTGTCAACCCTCCTGTTTTTTCTGGGTTTCTCACGTATTTTATCTCTGTTCCCGCTGTCTTCCTGTTTTAGTATTTTCCTGTAAAATTTCCCGTATTTTTACGCTCTGATTGTGTGAGACGTACAAGCTCGGACATATTCGGCTTGAAGTTGTTCATACTCTGATGCAACGCCGCGCGCGCTGGCCAGAGACACACTGGCCACTGGCGTCTCAGCTGCGTGGCATGACCGTTTTTATTTTACTGTCTATTTTATTTCGGCTCCCATGTTAACAGATTAGAGCTTGCACACTGCCTGCGTGACACGCGCAAACGCGTGCATGCTAGAAACAGAACCAGAGATGCCTATTTTTCATGCGACACGCAAGCGTGTTGGAAGCGTTTCCAGGCAAAAAAAAAAAAAAAAAAAGATTATTATTTTTGCCTATATATATTTTCATGTCATTTTTTTTAAACAATTAAGTCCTGGTGTCCACTACAGAGGTCATAGCATTACATGGGAATATATATATATTTTTTTTATTTGTTTCTCATGCTCTTAATAATGTAAAAAAAATCCCTTATTTTGGCGATGGATTCCGGGAAATCTCCCCTATTTTCAATTTTCAATGTTGACAGCTATGGTGTTCTCAGGTCAAGCAACCTGCACACCATGGCCAAAAACCTAATTTTATGGGCTCAGCTCAACCTGTGCTCCCTAAGGGCAGCGCACGTGCCAGACATCCTGAACCAGGGTGTGAATATGTTATCCAGAGACAATGTTCCCCCAGAGGAATGGTCTCTTCACCCATAGACGGTTCAGCTAATATCGATCTCTTTGCCTCAGAAGACAACGCTCATTGCTGAATATTTTTCTCAAAGAGCAGGGACGCCCGTGATTGGGCGAGCCGCCCGCTGTAGCCACCCTCCGGTCACAATGTTACCACAGGTAATCAAACGGATCAGGGAGAGCAAGTGTGCAGTGCCACTAATAACACCTCTCTGGAAGACCCAGTTATGGTTCTCTGTGCTGGTACAACTGCGGTGCCGCTGAGGAGAGACCTCCTCACGCAGGCAAACCGGTTAATCTGTCATCTCCGTCCCGACTTGTTGGCCCTTTATTTATGGCCCCTCAAAAGGTACTCGGGTGTCTACCTGGAAAGGGTGCTGAAAACGATCACTGAGGCAAGAGCACTGTCAACTAGAGGCCTCTACACTCAGAAATGGGTGGTATTTTCTTACACCAATTATCGAGGGCTCTGACATGCCAAGGCGCAAAGCAGCCTGATTGGTTCTTGTGCATGAGCTGCCTCGCCATAGATTCATGCAGTTGTCGCAGCACATCCAATGACCGCACTAGCCATTCATCTGTGTCTGCTGTGTAGCTGCACTGCGTTTTAAAAATTTTGGCTTCAATATTCCACATTTTTAAAACAGACCTCCTCAATATCTTGTCAAAATCTTGTCAGGCTTGTCAATATTTCTATCCCTTGCAGCTGCTCTTATAGACTTCTTTCCTTCCTTGACCTCAGCAGCTGCACTCTCCATCTCCTCGAGGGGTGTTTTGCCCCACGTTGTCGTCCTGGTGAATTACCTTGGTACAACGGCTGTTCTACAATGTTTATGACATAAAAAATAAAATAAAAAATAAACTTAACTTGTGCCTCATGTCTCACTTTACCCCAGAGCATTTGTCTCACTTTTCCCCACTGCCACATTCTAGAAAAAACGATCTCTCTTAGTAATTCAGGATACTCTTCAGCTAGCATCATCACATGTTTTTTTTATATGTTGTGAAAAAACATTCTTATCAGCACCATGAGCTCCTCTCCTTCATGGCCAAGAAGAAATGGGATGGCCTTGAAAACATAATGGTCACATGACCACAAATGTGTTCCGTTTGCTAGACACAGGGGGTGTCTCACATTACCCGATGTCTTACATTATAACATTGAAATCATCCATAGATGCCCATCTGTGGGCTAAATGTGATCATGCTTACATTACTGAGACCATCTAGTCGTCTTGGAAACCCAAAGTTTTGGCGCACACTTGGCTGGTGACCTCATCGCTCCCACACTTCCCAGGAGATCCTCCTTGCACCATTTGACTTCCTTCCCCTCTGAGCGGTTGACCTATCAGTCCATCTCTCTATCACTCCATCATTGTCCTCTATCACGTAGACAGCAATAATTATCCTCCCGAAGTCCACTTCCTGCCTTCTTCTTCCCTTCTAGCCAATCACATTGCAGAGTTGAGGCACCAAGAAGGGCCTCTCATTTAAACATGGCATTTCCTGTTAAAGATATGGCCCAACCCCCTCACTTCCTCCCCCTCAATCTTTTTCAAACAAGCTTTTGATTTTGCTAGGGGTTCTGGAATTAGGTGAACTTCCTATTGCACTTAATTGCCATGATCTAGAAATGTCCACACTAGGTTGTTAGAAGAAAACAGTAGAAAGAATAAAGTGATGTCATTACAGGAACATTTCACCAAAAATGAAAATTGCCATTATTTGCTCTCCCTCAAGACATTTCAACCTGCCTGCTGTTATTTTGTCAGTGAAATAAAAAGTTTGAAATTCAAATTATAAAGAGTCTTTACGCATTACATGTAGCATACAATTACATTTCATAGCCATCATGGTTGTCAAGAAATTAAAAAAGGAGGAAAAAAGGGGAAAGGGGGGGCAATAAATAGTCTACATAACTTGTAAATTATATTTCAAGTATATATTCCAAAGTATACTCTGAAATCAATTTGTGAAATCAGTTTGAGAAGAACATTCTAATGTACAATAGTAACACATTTCTGTTATAATATCTTCAATCAAACTTCCTTTCCATTTCCAGCAACAGGGAAGATTTTCAGTCAAAAACAACATAAACATCAGTCTGTCATGCGTGTGTCAGTTCTGTGCATGTGGGTCACATGAAGCACTTTTATGGTGTTTTAGTCCTTTTTTGAGATTGACAGCCTTTAAAGGGTTTAAAGGAGTAGTTCGCTTAAAAAAAAAACAACTTTTGCTGATAATTTACTCACTCCCATGTCATCCAAGATGTCCATGTCATTCTTTCTTCAGTCGAAAAGAAATTAAGGTTTTTGATGAAAACATTCCAGGATTTTTCTCTATATATTGCACTTTAAGGTCAAAAAACAGTTTCAGTGCAAACTGTTCAAAGGGCTTTAAACGATTCCAGACGATGAATAAGGGTCTTATCAAGTGAAACGATCGCTCGTTTAAAAAAACAAAAAACAAAGTTGAAGTTTTATAAGCTAAAATTCTCGCCTTGCTCTGTTCTGTGTGACTCTCCTGTTCGAACTCGTTCATCAAAATGAACGAATCTTTTCGAGTCAATTTGTTCATTTCGTTCGTTGAATGAACCAAATGACTCGAAAAAGATTCGTTAATTATGACGAACGAGTTCGAACAGGAGAGTCACGAATGTGCATCACAGAACAGAGCAAGGCAAACATTTGAGCTTATAAAACTTAAAAGCTCGTTTCGCTTGATAAGACCCTTATTCATCGTCTGGAATCGTTTAAAGCCCTTTGAACAGTTTGCAGTTTGCGCTGATACTGTCTTTTGGACTTGAACTCTTTGGTTACCAGTAAAGTGCATTATATGGAGAAAAATCCTGGAATGTTTTCATCAAAAACCTTAATTTCTTTTTGACTGAAAAAAAGAATGACATGGATATCTTGGATGATATGGGGTGAGTAAATTACCAGCAAAAGTTTTTTTTGAAAGTGAACTACTCCTTTAATGCATTTCTTTATAGATCCACAGTGTTCCTGACTCAATTTTAAAGAACCTTTATGCCAAAAACATTCTATGTAAGGAAATATCTTAAAAGATTGTATTATTTTATGTTTAACGGGATATTTCAATTTTAGTATTAATGTTTACGAGCTGCTTAATTTTTATTTCAAAAATAAAATAAAAAATAATTTACACAAAATTAGGGTGCTATTACACTGGCAGCTTTGTTCTAAACAGGGCACGGCTTGCATTAAAAAATTGGCAATGTAAAAGCTGTCATGTGGATCTGTGAGTGTACTGTGGTACCTAACTCGAGACTATAGGAGGAGGTCTGAGCTTGGTTGCAGTGGAACTTTGGCTTGATTCACGTTAATGTGAAGCAAATCGAACTCAGGTCCACACTGGTTTAGGAAATAAAGTAACATGCGCATGTGTTTTAGACGATGACGATGTCATTGATTCAACAAAACACATTTTCATGTTATCACCGTGAAGCTGCTTTGATACAATCTGTATTGTAAAAAGCGCTATTTAAATAAAGGTTACTTGATGCGAGTTCTTGCCCTACATGTAATGAGATTTCTCTGGATTTAAGTCATGTGAAGTATATTTATATAACGCTTTTCACAATATAGATTGGATCAAAGCAGCTTCACAGTATAAATCAAAACATAATAACAATGTTCGTTTCTTAGAGGAAAAACTTTCACGTTTGGTAGAGCTGATCAAGGATATTACTGATTGGTTAATTCATTTGAATATCCCCAACTGAGCAAGCCAAAGGCAACAGTGGCAAAGAAACTGAAAAACTCCATCAGGTGACCCAATGGAGAATGATTCCCTGAATCTTTTCACAATATTATGAATGGTAGAAGGTGAAAGACCTAAATTCTTTGCAATTCTCTAACAATATTTGACAGAAAGTGATGAGCCATGACCCATCCTTGACTGAGATAAACCTTTTACACTCCATGATACCCTCACCTATTACCTGTTTACCTTGTTATTGTGGACTGTTTCAAAACAGCTATTATAGATATTCTATATGCTTTTCACTCTTTGGACAGATTTTTGCCTCTGTCCAAACTTTGTTGGAGTGTGTTGCAGCCATCAAATTCAAAATGTGCTTATATTTACAAAGTACACTTTAGTTGGTCAATGAAAGCTTTGTACTTTTGTCATTTAAATAAAGGTTAAAGAGAATTAACAAATCAATTTTATTGCAGTTTATATTTATTGGTACGGCATTTCAGAATATTTGTAAACAATAGGCACCAAGATACTTCCGGGTGGCAGAACGCGAGTGGATCTGAAGAGATCCAGCCGGCTACTGTAACATAGTTAAACACATTGTTGTTGATCAAAGTTGAATCGATGATGAAAACGTTGTGTGTTTGGGGGTTGCGCTGCTAGATGTACAGCAAAAGGTGTAGGGGTTGTTTTCGATTTCTTGTTGGTGAGGAGGTTATAGCGGTGAACGTTATGTCGTCAAAAGTAGGAAATCTTAATGATGTCCTAAATTATATGATTCATCTACTGTTTATATTTCTGCTGCCAACCCCTTTAACTCTGCTTTGTGTTTTCTCAAAACGGTCCATCTACAAAATCATAACAGAGCATTTATCCTTAGCCGGGACTATCATTCGAGATTAATATTAGTAAACTTGTCTCTTTTGAAGATCAGACTCATTGCCAGTCACTGCCTGAAGTAAAAGAGGGCTGCCCACTCTCACACATTGACCGTGAGACTCTTTTCACATGCTCTCACGCCACACATCCATTTTCTCACACAACTTACTGAAATGTATATTCCTCATATAATACCGACCAATCAGTGTTTTTCAACCACGCAAACAAACAGGTAAATATAACAGCTGGAGAACATTGTCACATAACATTTACCTCAGGAAAGCCATTTAATGACCATGATAGGCTATATAGCATGTTATTGTGGCAAGAAAAATGAGCTAGAGAGTAAGAATTTCTGAATTGCCCATTGCTGGTGAGGGCACAAGATTTCCGCACACAGATTTCACTGTTGGTCACACAAATTTTGTGCTTCATGCATAGCTACACTATCAACTATAGACAACTGGACATTTGTTGCTGTCAAAATGTCACAGAAATGTTGCTAATTTGCTAATTTTGTTAACACCTTAACTGCTCTAGCCATGAGTGAGTTTTCATAGCGGTTCTTCTTCCAGCTCTGCTCTTCTCTTTTAGTACTTCCTGTCCCTGTTGTTTATATGTGATTGCCCACTTGAAAGACCTCGGTTACGAGGCAAGATTTGACCTCTGAC
Organism: Pimephales promelas; assembly: GCF_016745375.1. The sequence continues at coordinate 633,580 of NW_024121123.1, forward strand.
CTCATGCCCTGCACAACCCTTGGGTGAGATGAAGGGGCAAGACCACAGTGAGGCTACGCTGAAGCTGGAGATACTCATCAGGTGGCCACAACACAAGCTTTGGTCCAACCCCGACGCTCTGGGCCTCGTAACCACTAGTGTGCAGCCTGCCCATCTGCCCTGTTATTATGGCCATAGAGCTAGTGTCTCTTAAAATACACATCACAGTGCAAGTACACACTGTAATGGGCCCTGGAGTATACATTACAACACCATCAAACACTAGTGTACTTTAAAATACACACACGGCCCATACACACGCATTATGTTTTTAGGGTATTCATTAAATTATACATCTATATCCCTTATATACTGTATGTCTATGTTAAACAGTTGGGAACATTGCCCCTGGCACAGGAAGGGACCACTAAGGACCTCAAAAGAGCCTCAAAATTACAATTTAGTCCCAGGCCCCATTAATTTTTACCAGTGGTGGAATGTAACGAAGTACAAATACTTCGTTACTTTACTTAAGTACATTTTTCACGTATCTTTACTTTACTTAAGTACAATAAATAGTGCATACTTTTTACTTTTACTTCGTTACATTTTGCAGCAATTATTCTACTTTCTACTCCACTACATTTCTACAGCTTCTGTTACATTTTCGTTACATTTTCTGATCAGTTTTTCCCCTGCCAAAATGTAATCTGACCGTCCGTTCGTTGCACGTTTGTCTCACCAGTGACGTTTGGTTGCCATAGATACAATATATCAACCCGGTCACACTAAATGCGTCTCACACGCAGTGTGTTTATCATGCAACTACGCGAAAATTAGTTTTTACGTGCATAGGAAACACACCGTGTGTAATATATGTTTGGTTTGGTTAGGATTATGGCAAGCCAAGAGGTTCAGAATTACACCATAAATGAATCGCGTTTACTGCCAAACATAGTTATTAACATATAGTACTAAGGATAAGCATGATGATATTGCCTAATTGCAAGCTTGTTTCAGAAATGGTGACATTTTTTTCCATCATTATTGAACATCATTATAGGAGTAGGCTATTAGGTTGAATGAGTTAGAATTAAATGTTTTATTAATCATTAGAAAATAGACATTAAGATAATAAATTGTTATGCAAGTACTTTTACTTTTAATACTTAAAGTACATTTAAAATAAAGTACTTTTTACTTTTTACTTAAGTATGGTTGTCATTGTGTTACTTCTACTTTTACTAAAGTAAATATTTATCTGGGTATTTGTACTTTTACTTAAGTACTGAGATTCAGTACTTCCTCCACCACTGATTTTTACCATGGTCTAAAACACCTTCAAAAGTGACAGAAAAATACATTTATAATGTTACAAAAGATTTATACTTCAAATAAATTCTGTTCTTTTGAAAGTCCTATTCATCAAAGAATTCTGTAAAAAACAAATTGACCATTTCCACAAAAATATCAATTAGCATATTTGTTTTCAACATTGGTAATAATAAGAAATGTTTTTTTGAGCAGCAAATCAGCATATTAGAATTATTTCTGAAGTAATGGCTGATGAACATTCAGCTTTGCCATCACAAGAATATTTTAAATTGTAATTATTAAATGTTTTATTGTTTTTACTGTATAAAAAAAAATGCAGCAAGTGTACGTTTCCGCCACAGAATTATAAATAAAAAAGGTAATTGTGACTTTTTATCTCACAATTCTGCTTTTTTCCCCTCACAATTGTGAGTTTACATCTCGCAATTCGGACTTTATTTCTCAGAATTTCAAGATATAAAGTCAGAATTGATTAATTTAAAGTCACAATTGCCCACTTAGAAACAGCAATGTAAAATTCAAAATGGGGTGGGATAATGGATTGTTATCTTCAACATTGTCTAGCCATCTGTCTCCTGCTCAGCCAGTCCTCCAGCCCTGCCTCTGCTGGAGGTCGTAAGCCCTTTGCCATCTCCTGCAATGCCAAGCACTCAGGTCGAGCTTCAGGTCCAGCAACCACCATCGGCGTCTGAGCTGATAGATCCACTGGCTCCACCTCTGGCCTCAGATCGTCTCGGCCTGTCGGGTCCACTTTAGCTCCTCTCACCTTCGTCTCTACCAGACACCCTAGGGCAGGGTTCCCCAAACTCGGTCTTTGAGGGCCACTGTCCCTGCAGAGTTTAGCTCCAACCCTGATCAAACACACCTGAGCAAGCTAATCAAGGTCTTCAGGATCAGTAGAAACTCACAGGTAGGTGTGTTTGATCAGGGTTGGAGCTAAACTCTGCAGGGACAGGGGCCCTCCAGGGCCGAGTTTGGGGAACCCTGCCCTAGGCCTTTTGAATCCCACGGGTTCACCTCTGCCACAGACTTGCGGATCTTCCGCTACGGTCCATTACTCCACTCATATGGCTGCAGCATCGCCTCAGTCCTCGGGCAGTCTGGCTCCTCAGATGATGGTCGCCTCGTCCTCCTGTGCCAGCGATGTTGCTCTTCTCTGTCGGCGCCCTGGGATCCGTGCCTTTGGCTCTGGGTCTGTGCCTTCAGACAAGCTCATCATCGCCGCCAGGGTCTCGTCGTCAGGCTGTCACCATTACTTCGCCACCTGCTATCACCATCCCTTCTCCTACTCCTCATCTGCACCATCTCCACTGCCTCCTACTAAGCCTCCAGCTTTACCTCATCAAGCTGTGAGGTCACGCATTCTGGGAGTTTAAAAAAATATTTAAATGTAGGGCTAGTGGTAAATCATTAACAAAAATTGAAATGGTGGCAGTGGCGTGGCGTGGGAAGGGGGGCACTTCCTGATTCTATGAAACCACTCCCTTTAGAAACAGGCAATGGGCTCAGATTGGTTAGTTTGGGCCGGTGTGTTGTGATTGGCTAAACTGTAGTACACGTTGTCCGGATACTTAATGCCTGTGGCGAGGGGGACATGGTTCAGTGAAGTCTGTAGTGGGACATACTTTGCCTTTGACATACTGAGCTAACTTTATTTGAGCGCGACCTCGAGCTGTGAAAAGAGTTGTGTAAATAAAAGTGCACGTGTCCCAGTATTCGCCGATCCTGTGTCTCCTTCCATCACCCACACATAACGAACCCATTCTTACATAACAACGCCCAAAAGTTGCATGTGTATTCCAGTCAAATGTACATAATTGTGTCGATACTGCAGTATCAGTATAAGCCAGAATCAGACCCAGAAAGCGGCGATGAAGAGAGGCAAGCAGAACCTCACCAAACACGGCTCTTACAAAATGTTTCTGAATGGTAATTTGCCTAAATATTTTTTTTTTACTTTATACACGTTTGTTTAACACAATAGCATTGAACTGAATGGCTATTACATACACAAACAGCGTTGGCATTAGTTTACATTTTTGATCAAATAGAAAAATAATGTCATAAAGTATATATACTGTACATGAAAAATACATTTATAAAATGAGTACGTATTCAAATTCAGGTCCAAAATGTTTGTACGCATTTGTCGTAGACACAAAATAGCATAACTAAGTGGATATAAAGCCAGCGCTGGCATTTGGTAACTAAAACACAAGGCTATGTCTGAAATTATAAATGCAAATACATTTAAAACGATTAAGTCTTAGCCTATTTACAGGTTGTGGCCCAACAACTGCTGCCTCTGGTTTTAAAGTTGAAACTGCTTCATGTTTTAGTAACAGTTTCTTGTTGAATCCGGTGTTGAATTCGTGGAGATTCTGGAAGCTGTCTTCCATAAAATGCGCAGCACAGAGAGCTAAATTACGATCGCCATTTTCAGGAACATAATCAAACATAAATTGCATCCATTGTTGATGAAGTACAGCGTCCGTGGGAAGCCTGAACACAGAAGACCTGACAGCTGGTGAACATAACACACTCGACGAGTCGCAGAAATATGGCCATGCCCTTTTTTGCATATTCCGGAGGGAGGGTTGATGTAAATGTATGGGTTAGTGACGTCTAAAACCCAGCTGTAGTCCCAATCGAGTCGTTTTTGTAGGCAATATACTTCCTGATTTTTAAAAGACGTTAGATATCTCTGCTTACACTGAACTTTCAGCGGTGCAACTTTGCAGATACTGTTCATGCACCAACAGCAACATTACACACTGTTTAAAATGAAAAAAGTGAAATCGCAATCAACCTCCCTTTAATATTTCGTGAATCGTTGATATACTACGCCTGCGCCTCCTCCTCAGTTGCTTCAATCACCTGACACTCGTTTGAATTTCTCTTGTTCGGAGATTCATCAGAAACACACCAGAACGCAAGGCCATGTTTGGTGCACTTTAAATAGAGATAAGAAATGGTTTTAAATTCCTTATACTGCCGACAAGCATTTTAGCTTCATTTATTTCCGTATTCTGTTGCCTATTCATCGTAGTCCTGTGGCTAGCATTGGGCAGCACATCACTAAATAATATGCATGTATAGTGATTAAATATGACATTAGGAAAATTTGTATTTTTCAGATAATTTCTGAAAAATAAACGTTTAACTAATGTCTTATTATTAGTTACTATTCTCACATATTATCACACCCCCGTTCTCAGTGGTGTTTTCTACCGGAAGCCAAGGGAAGTCAGGCACCCAATCTCGTCCGACAATCACTATTATCGTAAATAAAACATTTTATTTGACACACAGTGATGTTTGTGTCTTGGCCTCTCATTTTACCTGATTGCTTATTGATGAAGTGGGCATCAATGGACAGCATAGGCACAAGCTGAGTTTCGGTGTGATCCAAGTTCACGTGCAATGCAAGTGATTGTGCCAGCGCCTTATTACATTCTGCTATATATCTGCTTCTTATTTATTAAATACAGGCAATTGGTTGATTGTCACTAGATATATTGCGCATCTCATGATGTATCATATCTTTCTCATGCTGCATGCTCACTTTCATAATCAACATTGATTAAATTAAAAAAATAACATTAGTCTATAATCAGAGGTGGAAAGAGTACTGAAAATTTGTACTCAAGTACAAGTACAAGTAGTTGCTAAAATAATACTCAATTACAAGCAAAAGTACTGGTGTTAAAAATGTACTTAAGTAAAAGTACAAAGTACCCCTCTCAAAAACTACTCAAGTACTAATTACTTTTTAGCCTGTGATATTTATTTACTTTTATGGAAACCAAGATATAAAAATGTTCTAATGATTATTATTATTAATAAATTATAATGCAAAATAAATAAGCTTATTGGTTTATTTTATTTATAAACTTCTTTTTTTCTTTTTTACAATAAAAATTTCCTAATTACTAATATTTCAAAAGTTTCAAAAGTTATCAGCATTTAGCACTGACATATGCGCAGTCTAGACAGACTGTCAATCAGCGCTGTTACACTGTTACGCCAGTGGGTCGCGGCCGGCAAGAGACTGTTTTTATGAAAGAGTCATTAAACTCTTCTTTCTAAGCTTAAAACACAGATTCAATATTAATAAAACAATGTGTTGCCAATCATATACAATCTAACTTTGAGCGCAAGTTTACAATGCTAAGGTATATGTGCCTGTCACCTGGGTAATGCTGAAGCTCATGTTTCAAGGGATGTTTTTAGTCAAATTATCGTGATGTCTACTCAACATTAAAAACGAAAACAACTATCAGATAAATTTACCATAATGTATTTTTTTGAGATTAGAGGCTGAAGTCTTGTAAGCCAAAATCACTGCAGATGGCAAACAAAGTTTCTATAAAATGCACGCTATCTCCTTTCCTTCCTCTGTATAAGAACAACTCCTCCAGGTGCGGCTATGGACACTCGTCATCTGGTATTTCTTCGGAATTTTCAAATGAATTCAGCGTCTCAAATCTCCACGTCCATAATGGCAAAGTTCTTTGATAACACTAAAATACACACTGAAGGACGTGCGAGGGCGAATAGCTCTCCAGAAACCGGGCTTTTTTCCCGGTCCAAATACAAGGGTTTTTATTGGCCTGCCCACGATCAGTTATTGCCATTGGATAGCCAAATGCTGGTCAAAGATTTGAATACTTGTTGAATTTAAATTGTACAAGTACTTTGTAATTAATGGGATATTTAAAGTAGTGAAGTACATTACTTAACTTAATTTATACTCAAGTACAAGGAAAATTACAGACTTAAAAATATACTCATAAAAGTACATGAAAAAACTAGTTAATTACAGTAATCTGAGTAGTTGTAATTCGTTACATCCACCTCTGTCTACAATATTTAAACATAAATATGATACTAAATATATTCACTTTAATGGCTACAACACGTACCCTATACTGTACAGAGAAAATTCATGTTTTTTTTTTTTCATAATGGCATCATATTTTTCAACCCAGCCCTCAGCCCCCCTCACATGAAACAGCTTCCAGCGCGCGAGCGGTGGTTGAGTAGGACGAGCTGGCTGAAAAATAAATTAAGGCTAGTGACTGGAGGAGTTATTACATTGTGATGAAAGGTTAAGAATTTTTTTTAAATTATTATTTGGAAAACTGACTATGAACAGATAAATGGTGCACAATAAGACTTTGAGGAAAGAGTAAGCAAACAGGGTCCATACCAACTCAAATAATATTGTCTTGTATGTAATATTGGCTTTCATACAAAACAAAAATCTTTCTTTAAGTACTTAAAGCAGTAACATGTCAATAAATCTTTCAGTGTTATATCAAATCATGGAGTCATAAGGGCTGGACTCACCCCTTGCTGCAGTAGTTCAGTAGAGGTGACTGAAATGGGTTCCTCCATCGAATGAGCCTCAGCAGTGGTGCTTTCCCTGAGATCACTGGGGCCTCCAGAGGGACAGTTCATAATCATGTACTCTGCATCCTCTGCTGAACATATAAACACATAAAATTGTAATTTATTATATTATATACACATTCATAAAATTGTAAGAACCCAAAACCCAAAGTGCAGCCATAAACTGAAGTATGAAGAGGTTAGACATCCATATAACAGAAGTCATTTACATATAAATGTCTTAAGATATGGTGGTAAAGATGACCTTTTTATATAGGTTATATGAGAGTAGCGGTTTTCGAATTGAACATCTGTCCCCCCAATCTTACCATGACCTTCCACTGACTCTCAGTAAAGGTAAAGTTCAGTCAATCACAACAGCTGTAGGTGAATCTGCAGTATTTCCAGACAGACAAAAACAAACAAAAAAAAACAAACAAAAAAACATGACAGCTTTGTTGGTGCTGTGCTGCAGTGATAACGCACATATGAGACGTTTAAAATCACCCTGTGGTGAAAATCAAGCTTTTAATACTGTTTATTTGATTATGTGGTGATTTTAATATGCTTTAAGACAAACCATGTGCAAAGTGTCACTCACAAGTCAACACCATTGTCTCTAAAACATGGTTTGAATTCGCCAATGTTCCTTACGTCACAAACTGCAAATGGCAACCAATTACGTCAAGATGCATTAAATATTATACAATGCAGGGAGTCTCAAGAGAAGCCAGATTATCCCAGTCTATTTTTCTGTTAATAAGAAAAATCATGTATATTTAGCTATATAGCGGGTGAATTATGTATAGTATGATGTTATGATGAACTATACGCCTTTCTCCACTGACTTTCTATGATGTTCAAAGCATTTCTAAGGATGCTGATTTTTAGAAGGCAGCTGTCTGACTCTGAGATGGCGAACGGTAACATGGTTTGTTCATCATTAGCAACACATTATAAGCTGTTTGATCACGTAGTCAAGCAGCAAAAGGCTGAGCATATTAATTACAGTTTTGTGTCCGACGTTGCACAGAGCGATTTATACAGTAAAACGCACTACCATTCTGATACATTGTACTTTACTTGTCTGAACTTGTAGACAAGCCTGTTTAATTCACTCTTTCACCACTTCTTCTGAATCAGTATCTGGTTCAAACATATATGGCTGAATTAAACCAGTATTTCCAAATTTATGGGTCCGCATACTAAATTAAGCAAGGGTGTAGAGTTACATTCAAGCTATTTTAAGGCATGAATACATTTTTTCACAGGAAAAAAAAAAGTGTATGTCACTTTGGTGATCAAAGATGAGTTTTAAGGGATAAAATTATTGACTACAGGGGGACTTTAACAAAAAACACTCTTTGTACGGTGGAATTTAATCAGTCTGCAACTGTCAATGTTTTGCTACATCGACTACAGACCTTATTGCTTCCTGGATTCTTTTGTTTCAGTTTATAGATGAGTTTTTATTTTGTAATTAAACCCAGCATTTGAGTTCATCTCCTGTCTATACTTATTCTGCAACAATACTGGTTTTATTGTCATTTTAATAAAAATTAATACAGCCTTGGTGAGCATAAAGGTCCTTGCACACGGAGTCTGAAATTTGCGTTTTTCAGATTAGTCATTCGGTGGCCCTGAACTGTCAAAACACCTCTCAAAATGCTCGCTACGGATGCGAAAAACACAGAAAACGGAACCCGAAAAAGGGCCTTTAGAGTCTTCTTTCAAAACATTAAAAAAATATTTCCTACTTCAAACATTGGAACGACAGTGTATACTTACATATACAGTCACACATTTACTTCATATAACCAAGTATTTACCTGGTGTGTCCTTATTGTCCTGTAGTTTATATAGCAGCTCTGAGATGGATTTTTTCTGGGCCTGAGCAATATAACTGAGATTCTCACTGTCCAGAACCAGCAAGAACGCCTGCAGGTCCGAAACCAGCTGAGCCAGCACTACAAAATCAAAGAAAACATATATATATGTTTTATCAATAAACACAATTAAATGATTTTTCACATTTTTCATAATTAAAAAAATAACAATTTGGATTTTTGTCTCATTTCTTGACTGACACTGTTAATGATTATTTGATGTTTAATGCAATTTGATGATTTTTAAATTGTAGTAATATTTGATGGGTATATGGATTTTTATTTAAAGTCTGTACCTTGGACCAAGGTAAAACAATAAAATCTATAAAAACTTTTGATTTCAGTTAGCAAAAACAGATGATGAAGGCTTGAAGAAAGGTTAACTATCTGCCTGACTAGCCTGTTATAATTACAGTTAATCTTTTCAGGAGAGATCAGTGTTTGATTAATTAAACCACAATAGTAAACAGGCTCAGTTTTCAGATTTTCAAGCGGAGGGCTCCAAAACAGCTGGTTCATTTACCCTCTAAGCTTAATAAGTGTGTTCTATATTGCTTTGAATTATTTACTAAAGTGACTTCATGACATTGTTAGCGTGTATTCCTGCAGCTGAACTCATTCATCACATTAGACTAATATCCACAAAAACATCAGCACATGTGCCCCAACAATGAAGTTCTACCTTTACTGTGGACCTAAAGAATAATTTAATATTGAATTAAACACATTTCTCCCATCCTGAATAGCTGCAATTGTGAAATCATGCTGTGATATTTGGTTACTTGAGAAGGAAAAGAGGCCTTTACCTGTTTTATAATGGTTTAAAGTGAAGCCTGCTCTCTGTCTTATCCTTATTCTGTTGGCTACAGACAAACAGGCTACTGTTCAAGCCCTCACCACAGTAAACATACAGAGACTCCACACACTGTGTATATTACACAGAGACACATCAGTGGGCCTTTGTGCTGCAGTCAATCCTCTCTCACTCTTTCTCACATATTTTAAAGCATTAAACGTTTTCTAGTTATTTCAGAATAACTTATTCTGAACTATGAAACAGGGACCATGAACCACTTAGGGACCTGACCCACCTAGCAACAAAAATAAAACACCTTTTGCACAGGTAAGTGTCACTCATATTTTCTTCAGAAAAGATAAAAACATAGTTGCATACCCCTGCTCAACCATCTTTTTCTCTTGTGAATCTCTTTAAGTTATGCAAGACATTGTTAAAATAGTCCGAATGACTGCAGTGGCTCAATCTTAAGTTTATCAAGCGACGAGAATGCTTTTTGTGTGCAAAAAACAAACAAAAATAATGAATTTATTCAACCATTCATTTCCTTCTCTGTTGGCCTTAGATTTCACATAGTGGAACTGAGCAACGGTTCTGTGCGTCACATGCGTGTGACGTACAACCTAAAATCTTTGAGTTTCACTACGTGAAATCTCGAGGCCAACATGAAGAAAATGAATAGTTGAATAAAGTCGTTATTCTTGATAGTTTTTTTGCTATTCTATTATTTTTTGCTTTCTATTATTCATCCGTCTCGGAGATCCGAATCGGACGACAGACGTTGCCTAGCAACACGCCCCCTATCCTCGGATTTCTCCTCTTGGACGTCGGACAAACATGAGGACACCGAGCAAGAAATCCGTTTCGGAATTCAAGATGGCTGCGCCCTGTGACTTGTAAGAATTAATTGTTTTCATTGTTTTTGAACCGCTTTGGTATTTTAAATGACGATTATAATCACTCGTATTACTGCGTCCCCTGTGGGTATGGGAATCGGTTGTTGTGAGTGCAATTACTAAAGTTGCTAGAGTCTCCGTGATGAGTCTGCCCGAAAATGTGTTTTAAGATCGCCCAAAATGTCCGGGATTTGGCTTTTGCGTTCTATAGTCATCATTAATTTTTTTTTTTTTTTTTTACTATAATGGCAGATAATATAATATAATTGAAACAAAATGCCACTTAAGTGTACAGTTACACTTTCATGACTATGTTTCTTAACACACTTAAGTAAAAAGTGCACTTTGTAATAATGCCAAACTAAGAGTTTGAATAATATTATTTTAATAAGCCTAAGTTTTGTTATTATGGACTTATTTGAAGTAGACTTATAGAAGTGTTTTGATGTGTTAATCTTATTTTGATGTGTTGAATAACATATTAAAGCATCTGTAAAGTACTTGATTTATAATTTGATGTTACTTTTAAAGTTAATATAAATTAATTGCAACCTCAACATAACAAATGTGTAAATAAAAAATAAAAACATTTAAATACATGACATTCAATTTTCAATAGAACTTACATTTAAGTATATTTTAGTTAACCATAAATGCTTGGCAGTACATCCAGCAGTACATTTTAACCATTTTTCAAAGACAACATAAGTAATAATGAAATAACATATGAAGATGTACTTCAGTCCTAAATAAGTGGGTCAGAAAAGCACTCTAAAGTATATTATTTCCATTTACACTCTTTTTAATGTATGCTAAAGTGTATTTCTTTTTAATTTTGTTTCATTTTTTATTTTATTAAAGTGTGTCAAATGAGTATAAAATCGTAATGTCTGGTATTCCTAGTCCGTCACAATGCGGCAATTTGAACTCTGGTGAAATCCTCAACACAGGCCAACTGTTGTGATAGAGCTGAAAGGTCCTTTGACAAGCTCTCTGTAGGGAACCCTACGTAAGACCTACGTAAAGCCTTTGAAACACATGGGTAGAGTTATTTCACTACTCATTTTAAAATAGAAGTTTTCAGTCAATCAACCTAGTTTGAAAATTTAACACATACATAATAAAAATTAGTTTTCTTCTTGGAAAAAGTTTGATGTTTTTTTTTTTTAAAGTTAATTATTATTGTGATTATCAATAATAAATTGAGATAAGCAGATAACCATTTTGTAGCAAAAGCTACTACATTAGAATTATGATACAATAGCTGGATAATAGTCTATGTTTTTGGCTAAACGAACAAACTAATCAGTTAATGTTATACTAAAGTAGCAGGTTAATCAGCTGATATTAAAGCAAGTGGGCCTTGTTATTTGTTTTCATATAACAAGAAGTCTAATAACTCTTTCTCAATTGCGGTTGGTGAATTGGTTGGTAAATTTAAACAGAAATACGACCGAAATGCACTGCAATAATTGTACAAACTCCTGAGCTTAAACAGAAACTGAACCTACAGTATATCTATGCAAACCACTGCTCTCGGTTAGCACTGTCTGTTTTCCCAAACAGGATCCCAGAGTTGAGCATCTTGTTTGTGTCAATTCAAAACTCAATCCCATGCATGTCTGCAGGGTGCAGTGGTGGTTTAGAGCTCCAGCTGTGGCTACATCTCCAGGGAGTAAACATCTGAATTCCCATGGGTTTATACAGGGTCATGGGCGAGTACTAGAAGACATCTAACAATGCCTCAGCAGTCTTATGAAAAACAAACAATTCAAGAACATTAAAAAAGCTATGAGAATGCAGTAAATCCCACCACAACTCACTTAATTTTCTCAGATTGAGAAAAAAAAAGAAAGAGAGCTCCATCAACAACCACTGATATGCAAGCTTAGATGGAATCTGTTGACTTGCTTTTATTGCACAGATTTGAGAGAAAACTGTACAGGATTGGCATTTTTATTGTGTGAATGGGTCAAATCACAAAAACTAATGTAACAAATGTAAGGCCAAACTTTAATAATTATTATTATAATTATAACATAATTATATCCAAGATTTTGGATAGTCACACCATATGATATATTGTCGAAGACTAATTGACCTTCACACAGTCATGAGAGTCTGCAGGGGTCCTCCCTATGATTTAATTTCCTTTTTTTTCTCCATTTTTCTCTTCTTTCTTTTTCTCCTTTCTCTTCGTTGGTTGCACCACATGACAATTATTGGTGGACAATAAAATTGTTCCCAAGATGGAACCTTATGGAACCCTATAAGGAAGGTTAAATAGTGAGGAATTAAATAGAACCTTCAAAAAATTACAATTTATTAAAAAGTGGCATGGGAAAAACAGGTTGTGCCTAGAGCATGGTGCAGAGCATGTGGAGTCTTTATACCTAAAGAAAAAGATGCTAGAAGCATCAGTCAGTTTCGTCCTATTTCATTTTGAAGGTAAACGTTTAAACGTTGAAGGTAAGACTTTCTTCAGCATTATTGCCCAGAGATTGTCCACCTACCTATTAAAGAATGGCTTCATTGACACTTAAATTAAAAAAAGCGGGCATTCCAGGGTTCTCAGGATGCTTAGAACACATCAATGTTATCTGGCAACAAATTCAGTCAGCAAAAAAGGAGAGGAAGGAGCTCCATGTGACATTGGATTTGGCTAATGCATATGGTTCAGTGCCACATGAGCTTCTGTGGGTAGCATTCAATTTTTTCAGAGTACCAATGTCAATAACAAATTTAGTGAAAGCCTACTTTACAGATTTGCAATTTAGTTTCTCAACTCCAAAATTCAGCACTGCATGGCAATGCTTAGAGGTTGGAATGCAGGACGCACCATTTCTCCACTGGCTTTTACTATGGCAATGGAAGTAATCATTAGGGCATCAAGATGGGTAGTAGGAGGAGAGCGCTTGGCTTCTGGGATGCAGACTACCACCAATCAGAGCATACATGGATGACATGACAACCATGACTACAAGAGTAGCCTGCACTAATCGGTTATTGGGGAAGTTAACAGATAATATAGAATGGGCATGAATGCAACTTAAGCCATCTAAATCAAGGAGTATCTCGATAGTTAAAGGAAAGGTAGTAGATAAAGCATTCTTCATTAATGGTGAGGCAATACCAACAGTTTCTGAGAAGCCAGTGAAGAGTCTTGGGAGATGGTACAATGGGGATCTAAAGGAAACAGTTCGAGTGGGAGAAGTTAGACAACAAGCAGTGGAAGGGTTGAAGAGCATAAACAGCTGTGCTCTACCAGGCAAGCTAAAACTCTGGTGCTTTCAGTTTGGTCTATTGCCGAGGTTGCTGTGGCAACTGACTGTGTACGAGGTTTCTTTGACAACAGTGAATAAGCTGGAAGCGTTAATAAGTTCATACATCAGGATATGGTTGGGAGTTCCACGCTGCCTCAGCAGAGTGGGACTTTATAGCAAAAGGAATATTGCAGCTGCCAGTCTCTGCTTTAACCGAGGAGTTTAAGTGTGCCAAGCTCAGGCTGGAAATGACCCACAACAAATATGTGAGGGAGGAAGCCCCTGTGTTAAAAACCGGTAGGAAGTGGTCAGCAAAGAAATCTGTAGTAGAGGCAAAGGCTGCCCTTCAAATTGGGGATATCGTGGGACAGGTACAGCATGGAAGAGGGCTGTACCCTCTTTAGGCTTAGTTTAACTCCTCTTAAATGGCACAAGGCAGGCCCAGCTCAAAGGAGGAAGCTGGTAGTCAACGAGGAGCGAAAGCAGGAGGAGAGGATGAGGTGTATAAAGGCCATTTCCCAGGCCAAGCAGGGAGAGTGGATGAGATGGGAGAGTGTGCAACAATGCAAATTGGGCTGGCAAGACCTTTGGTCAATGGAAGAGAGCAGGATCAGTTTCCTTATTAGGTCAACATATGATGTCCTCCCATCACCGCAGAACCTAAACCTCTGGGTAGGAGAGGATCCCTCTTGTCCTTTGTGTTCATCACCTGCCACATTAAGGCAAATTCTGACAGGATGTAAGGTGGCTCTTAGCCAAGGTCGGTTTACTTGGCAGCATGACCAAGTACTGCGATGTTTGGCTTTAGCATTGGAAGGCAAGCGTAGTATGGCCAATAAGTTGCCGCCTGCAAAACATTACACGCAGAAGACAATATTCCTCCGCCCAGGCGAGCAACCACCAAGAAAATGTGTTAACACCAATTCTCGCCCAAGACAACTGGAAGCTGCTGGTGACTGGAAGATGCTGGCTGATCTTGATCAACGGCTTATTTTTCCACCTGAGATTGCTACCACTAACCTACGACCAGATATTGTTTTGTGGTCTGGATCAGCACACATTGTTCAGCTGATAAGAGCTAACAGTGCCATGGGAGGATGCGTTAGATGAAGCATATGAGAGGAAGAAATTGCGGTATGCTCATCTGGCCACTGAAGCAGAAGAGCGAGGAAGGAGAGTCCGGGTTTAACCAGTGGAAGTGGGTTGTCAATGTTTTGTGGCACACTCTACAACCCGGTTACTCAGAGACATCGGATTCAGTGGCCAAGAGTTGCACAGTAAAGAACTTATCTGAAGCAGCAGAAAAGAGCAGCAACTGGCTGTGGTTGAGACGGAAAGATTCTAGCTGGCTATGTACCGGCCGCCACGCTACGGTTTCGTAGAATTCTTGAAGAGTCTGTTTGTATAGGTTGCATTGCATTTACAGTCATTACGTTCCTGTGTATATTGTTTGAATTACGGTGGTTGGCCAGATATTGTGTTTTGCGATAGGTGGTATGCCATACGGAACCAATGCCACTGAAACTGCTTTTTAACGCACTAGTGGGGCTCGACAGCCTTACGGCTGTTTCACACATACTCTGTTTGCAGTGCGTATGTGGTGAGTGTTGCAGTGTGTATCCGGTACAGGAGCCGCACGTGCTAAAGTGCTTTCACATATGCTGCGTTTGCAGTGCGTAAGCTGTACCACAAACACTCACTATTTTTATTTCAAAATCAGAAGTTATGCAGTAAGAATCTGCTTACTGCTCCACCACCTAAGCCAACGATGGAAATCAGGACTCGGCTCTTTAATGCAACTTGTCTATCTGTATTGCTTTATGGCTGCGAGACATGGGTTCTAACGAAAGCTCTAGAGGAAGAACTAGAAACGTTTGCGAGAAAGTGCTTCCGAACCATGTTGGGAATTAGACAAGCAGACAACCATATGAAAAACAAGAAACTCTACAGACTGACCAAGCAACGTCCAGTCAGCGTGACCATCCGCAAGTGACAGCTAGAGTTTGTGGGCCACTGTCTTCGTATGGAAGAGAGCGAACCAGCCCACATCTATGCCATCTATCATTCAGAAGTCCGTGATAAGAACAAGCGAGGAGCTACTCACTTAACTTTCAGACACAAAATCAGGAGCTATATTGACGAGTACAACAAAAGTCAAAAAGCCCGGAACCAAATAGCTCTCCCTGCAGCAGTCAGTCACTCACCCATGTCGAAAGGGAAGAGGAAACTAAAGTGATCATCAGTATCGCCAAGAATAGACCTTTTCACAAGATGTAAACAACACTGGTCCAGAAGCACTTCCTGTTTCAGTTTGTAACTGTTTTCTTTATTTCACATGTAAAGAAAACATCTTAAAGATGTCAAAAAACAAGAAAACATCTTAAATAACTATTTGATTCAGTTTTAAATGTTCTGTTGGTTGTATTTTATCCCAGATTTTATGTAGTGTTAAAAAACTGAAACAGGAAGTGCTTCTGGACCAGTGTTGTATACATCTTGTGAAATGGTCTATAGAGAATTTTGGAAACATATTGTCGAGCTCCATACCAGGGGACCCGACCAATGATGAAGATGCAGTAATAGGGTGACCAGTGACCAACAGTCCTGTTATCCCAGAACATGTCCTGTTTTCACGTCCTGTCCTGGCCGTTTTTTATAAAGTGATGTCCTGGTTTAAAAAAAAAAAAACGCTGGGAAAGATCAGCTTTACAGCAAAATATAGGAGATGAGCAAACAAGGAGGATGAGAAAGAAAAACAGGATAAAGAGGAAGAAAACGTCTCGGTTACGCATGTAACCCTCGTTTCCCAAGTACAGGGAATGGAGACGTGCCGCCGGGGAGTTCCCTGACGAATTGGGATCACGGTAGGGAGCCTTATTACCTATGATAGAATTAACAACGAGCCAATAACAATTGGCATGCAATCTTTGCATTCCGCGAGCCGCCTACAAGCGCGGATATAAAAGCGGAAGTAAACTTTGCATAGATGCTTTTCGCTGAGGAGCCAAACAGAGTCCAGCCCTCCGCGAAGGTACAACAACATGGCGAAGGGATGACACGTCTCCGTTCCCTGTACTCAGGGAACGAGGGTTACATACGTGACCGAGACGTTCCCTTTCGCCCTGGGAACTCCAACGTGTCGTCGGGGAGTTCCCTGACGAATTGGGATCCCTAATAAAACGGCATGGTGCTGGCCCCTTCCAGCACCTAGCTACGCTACCCACGCAGTTTCAGAAATAACGGGAGCTAGCTAGGGAGTCACACTGCTGTTCCGCAAGACCCAAACAGTAGACATTGGATAACACTGGGAAAGCGTGCCCAACCCTAAGAAAGGGGAAGGGAACGCTGCGAAAGCCAGCCGCCTGATGAAGGCCTGGAATACACATATGTACTAGCCCAGGGGGATAGTGAAACATATGGCAGTCCCTGAGGTAGTCCCAATCCAAGGGGTAATGGGAGCGTACACAACAGGGACGACAGAACGAGTCTGTCAAGGGGAAGACATGGCTGGACTGCACGTGGCATAATGGGTCACCAAAGAGACCAATGGACATAACACCCAGTCTACACAACACCTCCCTTAGAGGTAGTAGACCTGGCGCGTGGCGGTCCACCACGTCAGGCACTGGAGGGGTGATGGAGGAACTCCAGAGGCTAACCAACGTAGGGCGCCAACAGAGCAGAAGACGCACGTATCCGGCAGAGGCACGGAGTGGCGTAGCAAGCCGACACAACCTATTCCCTCGCACCACTTGCCATAGCGAGTACTCGGGAGGAAACTATGGCACGTAGGCTATAGAATCTAGCGAACGTTTTCGGTGTTGCCCAGTCCGCAGCTCTACAGATGTCTGCAAGGCGCCTTGAGCCAAAGCCCAGGAGGCGGCAACACCTCTCGTGGAGTGAGCACGCAATCTGGGAGGACAAGGCTCACCCGTAGCTTCATACGCTCGGGTGATAGCATCCACTAACCAGTGGGCTAACCTCTGCTTGGAGACCCCCTTCTGCTGGCCTCCGTAACAGATAAAGAGCTGGTCTGAGGTCCTGAAGCTTTGCGTTGTCAATGTAAACCCGCAGGGCGCGGACTGGACAGAGAAAAGCTAGGGCTGGGTCTGCCTCCTCCTGGGGCAGCGCTTGCAGGTTCACTACCTGGTCCGCAAAGGAAATGGGCACATATCCGGGGCGGGGTCTCAATATAACACAAGAAAGGCCCGGCCCGAACTCTAGGCACGATTAGTCGACCGAAAAAGCCTGCAGATCCCTGACCCTCTTGAAAGAGGCCAATACCAACAGGAGCGCTGTCTTAAAGGACAGGATACTCAGCTCTACTGTCAGCAAAGGCTCAAAGGGAGAACTTTGGAGAGCTCTCAGTACCAGAGCTAGGTCCCAAGAGGGTACAGTGTGCAAAACACGAGGCGGATTTAAACTCCTAGCACCCTTGAGGAATCTGATGACCAGGTCGTGCTTCCCCACGGACTTACCTTCTACTATATCGTGATGTGCAGCTATTGCTGCAACATACACCTTGATGGTGGAAGGGGACAGCCTACACTCCAACCCATCTTGTAGGAAAGAAATCATGACTCTGATCGGGCAAGTTCGGGGTTCCTCATGGTGGGAGGAACACCACCCGACGAACAGGTTCCACTTCAAAGCGTAGAGGCGCCTCGTAGAGGTAGCCCTAGGAGAAGTGATGGTGTTTACCACTGCCTGTGGTAGATCATCTAGAACCTCCGCGTCCCATCCAGGGACCAGACATGGAGTTTCCAGAGGTCTGGATGCGGGTGCCATAAAGTGCCCCGTCTCTGAGAAAGAAGGTCCTTCCTCAGAGGAATCGGTCAAGGAGGGACTGTCGCGAGGAGCATGAGTTCCGTGAACCAAGTCCTGGTGGGCCAATACAGCGCCACTAACAGGACCTGCACCTTGTCCTCCCTGACCTTGCACAGTGTCTGTGCAAGAAGGCTCACTGGGGGAAACGCATACTTGCGCAGGTCCCGGGGCCAGCTGTGGGCCTGGGCGTCTGTGTTGAGGGTCCCCTCGGACAGGGAGTAAAACCCCTGGCAGTGGGTCATGTCCGGAGAAGCAAACAGGTCTACCTGTGCGACTCCGAAAACACTCCAGATCAGCTGGACCACCTGGGGGTGGAGTCGCCATTCTCCTGGCAGGGGAGGCAACCGTGAAAGCTCGTCTGCCACACGGTTGAGCTCCCCTGGAACACGAGTGGCACGAAGTGACCTCAGATGCTTCTGACTCCACAGGAGGAGGTGGGAGGCGTGTCGTGACATGCGGCGGGAACGTAGACCACCTTGGCGGTTGATATACGCAACAGTCGCAGTGCTGTCCGTACGGACCAGTACGTGCTTGTCTTTGAGAAACCCCTTGAGGCAGCACAAAGCCAAGCGTACTGCTTGCAACTCCAGGCAGTTGATATGCCAATGCAGCTGGGGCCCCGTCCACAGACCCAAGACTGCATGACCTTTTTATGTGGCCCCCCACCCCATGGCAGAGGCATCCGTGAAAACCACAGCATGCCTGGAAACCTGGACTAAGGGCACTGCGGCCGGTTTGGCGACAGTGCGGGGTTACTTTGACCCTGAACGTGCCGCTCTGCCACGCCCACCTTAGGACTAGATTGTGAAGCCAGTGCTGGAGCGGTCTCATATGTAACAGGCCGAGCGGTGTTACTGCGGCTGTGGCTGCCATATGCCCCAGGAGCCTCTGAAATAGTTTCAGTGGAACCACTGTCCTGCCTCGAAAGGACCTGAGGCAGGTGAGCACTGACTGGACGCGTTCCTCCGTAAGGCGCACCGTCTGGGCGACTGAGTCCAAATCCATACCGAGATAAGAGATCCTCTGCACGGGGCAAAGTTTGCTCTTGTCCCAGTTGACCTAAAGCCCCAACCGGCTGAGGTGCCGTAGCACCATGTCCCTGTGATCGCACAACACCTCTCGCGAGTGAGCCAGAATGAGCCAATCGTCAAGATAGTTGAGGATGTGAACGCCTTGTCCTTACATGGGAACAATGGCCGCCTCCGCGACTTTCGTGAAGACGCGGGGTGACAGGGCCAGGATGAAGGGTAGGACTTTGTACTGATACGCTCGACCCTCGAACAAAAACCGTATAAACGGTCTGTGTCGAGGAAGAATCGAGACGTGAAAGTACGTGTCCTTCAGGTCGATCGCTGCAAACCAATCCTGGGGACGGATGCACTCGAAAATGCACTTCTGTGTGAGCATCTTGAGCATCTTGGGAGTTTGTGCAGGGCCCGATTCAGAAATCGCAGGTCCAGGATTGGCCGTAACCCACCGCCTTTCTTTGGTACAATGAAGTAGGTGGCTGTAGAACCCGGACCTCATCTCGGCAGGAGGGACCGACTCGATTGCATTCCTTCGCCAGCAGGACATCGATCTCTTTCCGCAGGACAGGGGTATCCGCTGACCGCACATGGGTGAAGTGAACGCCCCTGAACCTGGGAGGCCGGCGTGCAAACTGAATTGCATAGCCGAACCGAATTTTACGGATGAGCCATTGGGACGGACCCGGAAGCGCTAGCCAGGCTTCCAGGTACCTACCCAACGAGCCCACCCGAACCACCGGCGTGCCGGGGCAGCAAGGTGGAAGGCAGGGACCCGGCTCCAGTGGAAATGTAGCCATGTAGTCCAGTGGGTCTGGGCGTGAAGTTCGCCAGGAACCTGCTTCCACCGGGGGGCAGACGACAGAGAGAGCCCGTAGGCTTTCTGCTGCGGGCCGCCCCATGGCGAGGAGAGGGGAAGAGACGCAGCATGAGGCCCTGCCTCCTCGTGAGCTGGTCTCCGCCCCTCCGAATCCAGTTGCTGACCGGAGCAGACTGGGAAGAGGGGAACGAGAGCGATGCTGCTCAGAGACAGCATCCACTGCTGTTGGGACCCTCTTGGGTGGAGGAGACTGAGTGCCCGTCAGTCTCGACCGAAGATGACCTGGAGGAGGAAAAGAAAACCACTCTTTCATTAAGACTTTGGGGTCTGGGTGTGAAGTTTGGGGTGAAGACTTTGGGGTCTGGGCGGAACAGAAACAAAACTGAATAAAAGATTCTCTACCCAGCCCTCCCCCAGGGGAAGGAGGTGTCCAGAGGCACCCTCCTGAACATTCTCCCATCGCCCCACCAGGTCACCCGTCTCAGGAACGCTTCCCTCCCCTCCTTTTAAGGGAGGGGGCAAGGGGCATCTGAGCGGGTTGGGCCGCCCTCTTACGACCAGACTTCCTCGCTCCAGGGTTGGAGGTCTGCGCTGGAGGAGGAGCTGGCGCCGAGGAGCGACCCCGGTGACGGGAGGCAGCCAGGGCTTGCAGCAGTCCGCCTCCTGTGCAGGACATGCCGTATAACCTCCGACTGCTTCTGGGCGTCGCCAGAGAGGCCACCCTGGGATACGGGGAAGTTGAGAAGTTTGTTCTTCTCCGCTTCCCTCATATCTGCCAGGGTCAGCCGAAGGTGGTGCTCCTGGACCACCAACGTGGACATCGCCCGACCCAGCGAACGTGTGGTGACATACGTCGTTCGGAGAGGCGGCATGGTGCATCTTCTGTCAGGAGGAGGCGGTCTTCAGACACAGCTGCATCGCGACAGACCGCTCCACTGGGGGGATTCCCTTGTACCCATGCGCCGCCCCGCTATCCAGGGTGGTGAGGAAAGAGGAGCGAGGTTGCCTCTGTCTCAGCGCCAGAGGCGCCGGCCAAGACTTCCTCAACTACTCATGCACTTCGGGAAAGAAAGGGACTGGAGCAGGCCGTGGGGCAACAGCACGACCCGCTCCGCGAACCCAATCATCCAGCTGCGAAGGTTCGGAAACCGGTGGAGGGTTCCACGCAATCCCGACATTCGCGGCCACCCGTTCGAGCATAGCAGCCATTTCCGGGAACAGAAACGCACGGGCGATTCGACATCCTAAAAAGGACGCAAACACACCGTGGAAATCTTTCAGTAAAAGAAAACAGAAAAGAAAACAAAAAAGAAACTGGTCTTCAGTGCCGAAGCGCCGAGGGATCTCCGCCGCAGACACCCCGGAAACTGCAACCGCGTGCTGCACTTGAGACGAAGACCACTGGAAGCACCGTCACACCAGCACCCCGAACGTTTCTTCACCAGGCTCGTTTTATTCAGAACAGCAGGTAAGCTCTGAGAGGCTCCGAAGCAAAAAGCGTCTATGCACTGTTTACTTTCGCTTTTATATCCGCGATTGTAGGCGGCTTGCGGAATGCAAAGATTGCATGCCAATTGTTATTGGCTCGTTGTTAATTCTATCAGAGGTAATAAGTCTCCCTAGCGTGATCCCAATTCGTCAGGGAACTTCCCGACGACACGTTGGAGTTCCCAGGACGAAAGGGAACTAGTTAGTTTTTGTACGTTTGTGAGAGGTATTTTTGTTCAATTTTAAGGTATTTCTTTTAGTTAATTAATATTTATATATTTATTTTTCTAATACAGAAGAGACATTATATTTAATCATTATTTCATTCGTTATTTTTTAAACCTGTCATAATAAAACATGTTGAGTATCCTCTGAGAAGCCTAGGCTATCTGAATTTGTGTATTAATATAACAATTTTCTATCCACAGAGGGGGCATAGCATATTTCAGGGGTCCTCAACTCCAGTCCTCACGACCCACTGCTCTGAAAATTGTGTATGTCTCCCTTATTTAACAAACCTGATTCAGATCCTCAGCTCGTTAGGATAGAGTCTATACTAACGAGCTGAGGATCTGAATAAGGCTGAATCCCAATTGTCTGTCTTACCCCTTCCCCTTCCCCCTTCCCCTTCCCCTTAGTTTTGCGCGTTCACGTGAGAGGAAGGGCTATCCCAATTCTCATTTTGATCTAGGGGTAGGGGTGACCAAGAATTTTCACGAGCTTACTTGAAACCAAGGGGTAAGAAATGCACAAGTTTTTTTGCTTAAATGATTGATAAAAAAATATGACCGTCTTGTTTTGTGCTCTACACAATTAGGTACATATATATTTGCAACTATGTTGTTTATTAAAACGTTTTTAAAGTTTTTAAAAATCACTACTTTGCTACGCTAGGCTATGCTAACGTTACATTGCTGTTTTGCACAATCAGTCCCACATTTCAAGATCACCCAAAATGTTCGGGATTCAGCTTTTGCTTTCTACAGTCGCCATTCATTATGTGTACATTATTTGACACAGACACGTACGTGATCAGCTTCTCAGATGATCTATTCAGCTTCAAACGGATCCCGACTGAGTCGAAAACACAGGAATATTAGATCAACAATACATTCAGATTCACCGATTTAAATGAATGAATTCAGTCCGATTGAAACAACACCTTGTGCATGTAAACATAATGAATAGTGAAGACGGAAAGCAAAAGCCCAATCCCGGACATTTTGACGGCATCTTGAAAGTTTCGAGAAGTTTGATTGTGATCAACAGGTGACACAGACGCCAGTTAAGGACGATGTAAGATGACGTAACCGAGTGGTGTCTCATTTCATAAGGTTATGTTTGCACTAGCGTTTACCACTCGTTTTCGAGGGTCAAGGGCTTGGGGTAAGATGAAGGGGAAGGGTTAAGGGGAAGGGGTAAGACAGAGAATTGGGAATCAGCCTAAGGTGTGTTAAATAAGAGAGACATACACGATATGCAGAGCAGTGGGTCGCGAGGACTGGAGTTGAGAATTAATAAGGCATCTTTGAGTGAACTTCAAGTATCATTTGTTTTCTGGGCCATGTGTCCTGGTTTTTGGTAATCAAAATATGTTCACCATGCAGCAACTTTTATTAAAATACACTTTGTACACTTTTACAAACTTGAATGGATGCATGCACGTTTAAACACAATTTAATTTACCCAAGCAGAGGCTTTTCTCTGCATCTCCACCACACCAAGGGCTGTAATGATATGCAATATAAAATCAAAATCGCGATACTCAAGTCCACAATACTGTATCGCGATGTGAGAAGGCAGAATCGCGACACACCCCTTCCACCTCCCAGAGTTATCCTTCCCGTTCAGATCCAATGCTACCACATCTTTAAATTACTATTAATATTATTTGAAGTTAACATTATAAAATACATTGACCTACATCATAAAACTAGTTGAGGGTAAATTAGCCAAAACTTGAAATATAAATTCTCAGAAAATGCATTTAACACCAATATATTGACACTTCTGTTTATGTCCATTGCATACTCCCTTAATAAAATCCAGTAAGTCTAGACATTAGAAAAATATAAGTCTACACATGCATTTTATATTTAATATGAGGAAAATACACACGCGTACACGGACACGACACAAAACATCTTTAATATTTAGGTGGCAAAAATATAGGCCTATATATATATATATATATGTACAGTATATAATTCTGTAAATTACACTGGCTATGTTACGAGGCTGGAGACGAGATAGGATCCAAGTGCAGCTTTAATAAAGAGTAGTTGAACAGGCAAGGGTCAGAGAGCGGCAAAACAGGGTATCCAGAGAGTGAGCACAGAGAATCGTCAGTTAACAGGCAGAAGATCGGGGCAGGCAGCAAACAGGCAGAAGTCAGGAAACAAACCAGGATCAAAACCAGAGAAACAAGAAACAGAATAAACGCTCAGAAATTACAAGCCGTGGCAATGCAATACTTCGCAAGGAGTCCTTGTTTGAGTGTGGCTTATATAGGCAGTCTGAAATGAGGTGCAGGTGTGTGTGTAATCAGTCACAGGGATGAGGCATTATGGGAAACGGAGTTCTGGTGAAGTGATCAGTTCTGATGTGGAGTGCCCTCTGGTGATTCTCTGGGGCACTCCAACTGGTGATCGTCACATAGCCCCACCCCAAAGAGCGGCTTCCAGACGCTCAAAACAAACAAAACTGTCCAGGTGGGCGGTGGAGCGAAGGCGGATCTGGGGGTGGGATGGAGGGCCAGGTCCGTGGAGCAGAATAGGAGCAGGCGACCAGAGCGTATCAGGCTGAGCAGGCGACCAGAGCAGAGCAGGCTGTGCAGGCGAAGGCCAGGGCGGAGCTGGACGAGGCGAAGCTGTCGGACCCTCGGGCGTCCAAGGCGAAGCAAACTGTGGGCATGGCCAGGGCAGAGCAGGCTGTGGACGTGGCCAGGGCGGAACTGTGGGACCCTCAGGCGGCCACGGCGGTGAAGACCCCTCAGGCGGCCACGGCGGTGAAGACCCCTCAGGCGGCCACGGCGGTGAAGACCCCTCAGGCGGCCATGAAACAGGAGCAGGCATCCACTCAGGAACATTCATCGGTTGTTCTGGAACAGACCCTGGTTCAGGACTAGGAACTGATACCTGCTCAGAAACAGAAGCAGACACAGGAACAGACACTGGATCAGGCTTAGGAACAGACACCAGCTTAGATGCGGCCATATTGTCCGAAGACACTGGCTTGGAGGCAGCCATCTTGTCCGAAGACACTGGCTTGGAGGCGGCCATCTTGTCTTTAGACATTGGCTCGGAGGTGGCCATCTTGTCCTTAGACAATGGCTCTGAGGCGGCCATCTTGTCCTTAGACACTGGCTCTGAAGGAGTGACGTGAAGCGTCTCAGGCTCGGCAAGGCTGACGGTGAGCGCAGGCTCGGCAGGGCTGACGGTGAGCGCAGGCTCGGCAGGGCTGACGGTGAGCGCAGGCTCGGCAGGGCTGACGTGGAGCTCAGGCTTGGCAGGGCTGACGTGGAGCTCAGGCTCGGCAGGGCTGACGTGGCGAGGCTCTGGAAGCTCTGCTGAGAAGTGGCGAGGCTCTGGAAGCTCTGCTGAGACGTGGCGAGGCTCTGCTGAGACGTGGCGAGGCTCTGCTGAGACGTGGCGAGGCTCTTCTGGAAGCTCTGCTGAGATGTGGCGAGGCTCTTCTGGAAGCTCTGCTGAGACGTGGCTGAAGTGAGCGATGGTTCTCTTGGTAGCACGAGTTGACATTAGCGGGGGGTCAGCCACGCTGGAAACAAGTCCTAGATGGCCATAGACCGATCCGATGGCTGGGTTGGTGGGTGTGATGTGAAGAAACTCGGTCCGAGGGGATACTGTGGGTTCACGGAGTTCCTCATCTACCATACCCACCGTATACACTGAACCACTTAACAGAAGGGCCAGTTCAATATAGCTCTCTAATGTCCCATTAGGCTCATGCAAGGGCATGAATGAACTGAGCGGTTCTGATAGCCCTCCTCGGAAGAAGATCATCAGGCAGTCCTGGCTCATAGAGGTGAAAGGTGCTAGCTTGATAAAATCTTCTACGTACTCCTCAATCAAACGATTCCCCTGACGGAGACACAGAATTTGGGCTGCTGTGTCCATGGCTGGTATCCACAGGGAAAGCCGCTGGATCTTTGTGTGGCGAAGTATTCTGTTACGAGGCTGGAGACGAGATAGGATCCAAGTGCAGCTTTAATAGAGAGTAGTTGAACAGGCAAGGGTCAGAGAGCAGCAAAACAGGGTATCCAGAGAGTGAGCACAGAGAATCGTCAGTTAACAGGCAGAAGATCGGGGCAGGCAGCAAACAGGCAGAAGTCAGGAAACAAACCAGGATCAAAACCAGAGAAACAAGAAACAGAATAAACGCTCAGAAATTACAAGCCGTGGCAATGCAATACTTCGCAAGGAGTCCTTGTTTGAGTGTGGCTTATATAGGCAGTCTGAAATGAGGTGCAGGTGTGTGTGTAATCAGTCACAGGGATGAGGCATTATGGGAAACGGCGTTCTGGTGAAGTGATCAGTTCTGATGTGGAGTGCCCTCTGGTGATTCTCTGGGGCACTCCAACTGGTGATCGTCACAGGCTACCCATCAGATGAAGGGTTGGCTCTCCCCAGAACATAAAATATTTATTTTGTTTTATTTTTCGTCTTTCGTGTTTCGTGTTTCATATGCAGTTAAGAGGGGGAAAAAAACAATGTCGTGACAGTTCTCTGGAAGCGGCACTAAAACTTTCAGAGACTTCAAACAGAAAGCACAAGACTTTATTTAAATTGAAATTTGTTTTTAATTAATTGTATCTAAATTTTAATAAATGTTTCATCAACCAATTGCCTGGAATTAATAAATGAGTAGAAAATATAGCTAGCACAGATAATCAGGACATTGGGGTGCCGGCGCCTGAACTGGAGCTCGTCTCATGAATCGAAACCCTATAAGCCCATAGACCTGAGAAATATATCTATATTGAAATGTCTACTTTTAAAAAGAACAAAACGAAAGAAAACAGACTGCTCTCTGTTTATGTAATCCGTATGAAACAACCTATTTGATATTCTATAACTAAATACTCAGTAACCAACTATCTTAAAATGTTTAAAGGGTTAGTTCACCCAAAAATGAAAATTAAGTCATTAATTACTCACCCCCATGCTGTACCAACCCCGTAAGACCTTCGTTCATCTTCGGAACACAAATAAAGATATTTTTGATTGAATCTGAGAGCTGGATCAGTCCTACATAGAAAGCCTAAGGGACTGGCTCTTGACGGCCCATAAAGTCATTAAAGAAAAGGTTTAAATATTCCATGTGCCTACAGCGACTCAATTATAAGTTTATCAAGCGACAAGACTACTTTTTGTGCGAAAAAAACATAAATAACGGCTTTATTCGACTATTCTATTACTTCCTTATTGGCGCATGCGCGAGAACTGAGACGAGGACGTTCTTCTCCTTCGAACTACTTTTTGTTACCGGCTGCTCCGCTTAGGAGTTTTACCGCCCCCTACCGTATAAGATGATGTGCTGATATAGCTGGAAGCGCAAAACGTTCTGTTTACAAGCAGAGGAAGATGCGCGCTGTACATATGCTTTTCAATTAGCGTATTTTCCGCACTACAAGGTGCACTTAAAAGCCTTTAATCTTCTCAAAAAACGACAGTGTTCCTTATAATCCGGAGCGCCTTATATATGGATCATCATTTTATACGGTAGGTGGCGGTAATACTCCTAAGCGGAGCAGCCGGTAACAAAAAGTAGTCGAAGGAGAAGAACGTCCTCGTCTCAGTTCTCGCGCATGCGCCAATAAGGAAGTAATAGAATAGTCGAATTAAGTCGTTATTTATGTTTTTTTCGCACAAAAAGTAGTCTCGTCGCTTGATAAACTTATAATTGAGCCGCTGTAGGCACATGGAATATTTAAACCTTTTCTTTAATGACTTTATGGGCCGTCAAGAGACAGTCCCTTAGGCATTCTATGTAGGACTGATCCAGCTCTCAGATTCAATCAAAAATATCTTTATTTGTGTTCCGAAGATGAACGAAGGTCTTACGAGGTTGGTACAGCATAGGGGTGAGTAATTAATGACTTAATTTTCATTTTTGGGTGAACTAACCCTTTAACTTGTAAGCGTCTTTTTACTTTACCATGTGAGTCGTGACTACCTTTCCATGTGACGTGAGCAAGTTGAAGAACGTGAAGAAACATGAAAAACAACCCAGAGATTGCGGACCCTCCAAATACATTTCAGTCAGCAGTATATGGCAACATTTCGGCTACACGATGGAGAATAAGGATGGCAATCATGTAGGCTAGTCAATACCCACAAAATTTGCCTTAAGTGTTTTAATAAGCTTTCTCAATTGACCAGCAACTCGTCTAACTAACATGCATCCAACGGCACCATCCCGAAATAAATTTAGTTGGAGCACAGAAAACAACCCAAAAGCAGCAGCCTACACTGCCTAGTTTAGTTTAATAATTTGCAGTTATTATTGTTTTTTGGTGTTCAGATTATACAAGTTTTTCCAAATGTTATTTTATAAAAATACCTGTATATTTTTTCCTCTCAAAATCTATTTTTTCACCCTGTGATAGAATCTAGAATCGCGATACGAATGGAATCGTGGGTCAAAAATCGTGATACGATTCGAATCGAGGGTTTGGTGTATCGTCACAGCCCTAGAGTGTAGTATAGGGACAACTAGTGTCTGTATTTCAACACAATGTCGAAAATGACCGACAGAAAGAGAACGTCAAGGTTACTAGTGTAACCCTTGTTCCCTAATGGAGGGGAACCCTCGTCCTTCCTGCCACAACTCTCTGTCAGGAACTGTCACTGAAGTGGTCGAGATGCCGTCAAACCTGAATGTGTGGAGCACGCTGGCATCCTTATATGTCTGCGGTAGGTGCCAGACATGCAAATTCCATATTCCAACTTCATTGGACTGTTCTAAACACTTCAGAGGTGTTTGGGTCTCCCAAGACTGACCCCTTGTGTCAGTATTTGACACAACGCCTTCGCTCCGACCATCAGGGAACGGGGTTACACTAGTAACTGACACCATTTTGCAGTCACAAATGAATGCAAACAACAAATAAATGCAAATAAAAGATACTGTGGATGAACAGCTCACAGTTAAACATTCTATTGAAAATACCAGAAATCTGTTATTCTTCTTCTTCTTCAAAAAAAAAAATTGGGGCTGTAAAGGTGATGGTAAATGGACTGCATTTATATAGCGCCTTCATAGACCTAATGGCCACCAAAGTGCTTTACATTTGCCTCACATTCACCCATTCATACACTCATTCATACATGCGGTGTCAGCCATGCAAGGCGCCAGCCAGCTCGTCGGGAGCAGCTGGGGTTAGGTGTCTTGCTCATGGACACCTCGACACTTGGTCAGGTGGAACCAAGGATTGAACCACCAACCTTTCGGTTCGTAGACAATGAACCCACATGAACCACTGAGCCACTGCCGTCCCATAGATGGGAAATATCACTGTGGCAAGCAGGATGAGGCAGAAGGTTGTGAGAAAGCTCAAGTTATACTTTTATTTTTGTATTTGTTTTATTTTAAGTAATTAAACTTTAAGTTTAAGTTTAAAGTTTAATAATATAAAATAAAACAAATAAAACAATTAAATTATTAGCCAGCAGCCCCTCACGGATGACTGCTGGCCACACAAAACAGAAACAAAACACAGTCCTATTCCTGTCTCACTCTTCACTGTCATTGCTCCTGCTTTATGCCTCACTCCGTTCTCTCATGGCCTTCGGCCTTGTCCAGCTCGCCACAGACACTTACATAGTAAGCACCTATTTTAAAAAACCTTTCTGTAAAAATGTATGAGACTTCTGTTTTCATTTATTGAACACACTGACCTTCAGATGTGACAGAGCTGGGGATGGAGTGCTAACAGTAAGGTCATTATGCAAACAGAGCTCCAGCCAGATGTCAATAGCTGCCTGTGGCGAAGGCCCTCTGTCCTTCAGACTGTCATTCTCAAGGTCTCAGTCTTCACACTAGTCTCTTTTCTTCTCCAAACTCCCCCATGTCTCAGTGCCACACTATTGGCAACTTTAGAAAGCAATGTGTTGCCTTAATCTGACTATTATGTATGTGATATTTTCTAATTTTAAATGACATTTGATATTCCACTGTTTCTCGTAGACTTGAGCCAATAACAACTGTTTGCTAAGAAGTTGCCCCACCCATTCTCACTTTGTGGAGGATAAATATTGAGCATTGTCATAACAACGTTTCAAAGGTCAAAGCAGCCCGCTACTGGCTTCCATCGAAGTCAAACACACACAAACCCGTATCCTTTATCTCTTTGAGGTTCTAATAAACCTTTTTTTCCTAAAGTCCTTTCTTCTAACCAAATTTTCCTTAAAGCACACTCCTGTAGTACCTTTAACTGGGCCCACCTGTGCTTTAACTGGGCCCACTTAAAGAGGAAAACCCTTGGATTGATGATGTGTCTAACTGTACCTTTACATTAGTCATTGCTGCCATGGCATCTCAAACACTAATATTGAGCAATAAAATGCACTAATGATATGGAATGGTTTTTTTTTATGGATCCATCTTATCCACAAGTTTCCTACGCCCCATGAGGCCTTGCGTCAAAAGTGGGCGCGACTTCCGGTTGGAAGTAAACAAAGGGCGATTTGACATGCTTGACACTCGTTCATTCAACAGTTGACAGTCATTCAAGTTATAGCGATCCAGACTAGCTAACGATGTGGGAACACAACCTCAACGAAATTAAAAAGGGTGAAATAACAGTACCTTTACCCTCCGCAGTAGTTGATTGGGAGTATTATAATAACATTATTAATAATCAATACTCATCAAGGCATGTTGACCGACAGTTGTGTGAGCTGACAAACAATTCAAATAAAAAATACACACTCAGTCATTGTGCTTTGGAGTTTATTCAAAATTATAAATGAATGTGCTGCTTGAATACATTAACTGGCACATGTGGTATTCTGTCAACACAGGCTTTGATCCTGAGTTTAGCTGTAACATCAGTAGAGAACAGCCAAACACATGCTGATAGAGTTTATAGAACATAAAGAATTTAAACAAATGTACACAGGAAGATTCGTCGTCTTTTGGGAGGTGATGGAAACTACAGTCGTTGGCAGGATCACTCTGATTTCGTTTTCAGCTTATGTTCAAAACAATCACGTTTAAGGCACTGAATTAGTTTAGTCCGGTTATACATACAACCGCGAACAGCACATGTTGTCCCTGAGCTCCGTAACGACATCTCTCATGAAGATTTGCGTCTTTAAATAGTAAAATAATTCTCAGAAAAACAGCTAGCCTCTTCGCTAACTAACACACAAAATACCATTGGAATGCTACTTCCGCCGCGTCACCGGAAGTTTCACCCACTTTATTTTTTACAGGAGCGCCCCTCGGAAACTTGTGGATTAGTTACCAATCCTTGTTCAAAACAAAACTTGTGTCATCTTTTAGTAATGACATTAAAAGGACTGTTCCAGGAAATGCAACTTAATCTGTGCTGTGCATTGAATAATAACATAATGTATAGATAATTTAAAACAATGTAGTGTAGTAATATGGTGGAAGCAAAATGGCTTTTACTGCAACTTAGACGTCCATTGAATGCTTAATTGTCAACATTTTTTCCAACAAGGTTTCACAAACTTTGTGACAAGGCCAAATGATTTTCTTTGGGAATCTACTGTCTGTGCAGTGTGCACAGTATCAAGACACAATGACACAATGATGAATATTATAGAAAGTGATGCTGAACATTTTTATATCCATTTCATATAAACCTATGTGAACTGTTTGACAAGGTAAATTACTATACACTTGAACTCTATAATTTCATTATCTCTATATTTAACTTTCCCTCTCCATAACCTAACTCAAAAGAAGATTTAAGTTAAGTTAAACTTTGAGCATTTGCTTGTAAGTCTCTTTTTATCCATATTACAGTATAAATTCATTTTCAACCAAATACATCTTTACATTATCAAAAAGTTCTGCATTCTACTGATCTTTTGTTAAACAATATGAAATAAAAGTCCTTCACTGTATGTTCTCACGCAACAGTGGCTGCATTCATATTAAATGTAAATACACAACCACTTCTAAGTCATGTTCTATGAGGGGGTGAGGCCACCCTCTGCAGATGATTCATTAGCAAAACTAATGCCCCAAAGCACATGGGCGTCATCAACATTTCGGAAATGCTTCAAACACCCACTTTGTGTGTTTGTGTTGCTGAGGACACAGATAGACATTTTGCATTCGTGGCCAAAATGCTTCAAAAGGGTGTATAACCTCTTGTCAACTCATTTGACCACTTGTTGACACTTGACCCTTTTGTTTGACACAATAGAAAGTCTGTCTGAAAAGAAAACTGAATGAAATCTCAAGCAGATATCAATGATTGTATGCTTGTTCTCAGTGGGATCAAAAGGTGTCAACCAGAGGTCACGTTGACCAAATTATTTTTTAGCAGTGACTGAAAAATCTAAAGCCAACAATAATTTTGACAGATTACAATAAGGGTGATCTATTGTAACTGTAATTCCCATTTGTTGTTCATTTAGTTACCTCAATACTCCCTAACTGTGTTCGAAATCATACCCTCATTCACTATTCCCTACATAAGTCCACTATCGTCCACTTGAAGGAGTGAATTAAATTAAAATGAATTCGGGCACTGTGCGCTGGAAGGGCTGCCGCTTTTGCACAGTTTGTATTGTTTAATAATTATTTGAAAATTAGCAAACTCCAGTAGAAAGATGAGCTCCAGTAGTAAGATGAAAATATTTAATTACACTGTACCCACATTGGACCAGCAGTTTGGAAAATGGATGGATGGATGATTTAGCTGTGGTCGCCATCTTTAGTCGAGACATTTAGTATGACTCTCACAGTGGATTATGGGTATTCTCTAGCCCTTGAGCATTTATCAGTTGTTATTGTGCTCGTTTACTCTCGATGTTCCATACACTTGCACTATTGGGATTGAATCAGTACACTCGATAATGTCCACTATGGCTTCGGACAACCAGTGTTGTGCAAGTTACTTCCAAACTGTAATACATTAGGTATTACTTGTTACTGTTATTTAAAAGTAATTCATTACCTTACAATATTACTGTCTCAGAATTGTAATGCGTTACATTACTCATGTATTACTTTTGAGTTACTTTCACCAAAATAACTAAGTAGAACTTAACTTTTGGGCTGTAGCGATATGCAATATGAAACCGAAATCGCCATTCGCCACACGACTCAAATCCACGAACCTACAGAATCGCGACACACCTCTTCCAACTCCAGCGTTATTCTCCTTACCGTCCAGATCCAATGCTACCTTATCTTTAAATTAGGCTATTAGTATTATTTGAAGTTAACATTATAAAATACGTAGACCTACACCACAAAACTAGTTGAGGATAAATTATTTAAAATTGGGGAAATCCAGCATTATGGACATGATGACATTTGCAGTCAAAACTTGAAATAAAAATTCTCAGAAAATACATGTATTGAAACGTATATAGGCTACTTCCTTAAAGGACTCCAGACATTAGACAAATATCAGTCTATGTTTTATTTTTAATATTAGCGAAAAGACACACATTCATGCGTGACAAAAAAATAGGAGGCAAAATATATTTTTTGTAATTCTGTTAATTACACTGCGCAAATCGGATGAGGAAGGGTTGGCTCTCCAGTCTCCATAGAACTTAAAATATTCATTTTATTTTAGTTTTCGTGTTCGCATTTATGAGGAAAAAACAATGTTACAGACGCGACCGCTCTGAACTGGCACTAAAAGACTGCTTTAAAACTTTCACATAGTCTGTTGCCTTTAAGAAGTAAAAGCAGACAATACACTGTAATACAACTGTAATACAAGCCTCACTGAACATGTAACGAGTAAAATATTACTGAAAATTGATTAGTAATGCCTTACACTACTGCGTTACAGCAAAAAGTAATATGTTACTGTAATGTATTACTTTTGTAATGCGTTACTCCCAACACTGCGGACAACACTACCAATGGCAGTCACCTCAAATAGTGTCCAAATGCAAAATTCACTTTTACGAGGTGTTTGAATAAAAATGTGTGTCTGCAGTCTGTGTACGCAACCACCCAATACTGGCAAAAATCGCCCCATTTCTTTTTTTTTATCCCAATAAAACATAAGCAGTGTCTCAAAATAGACGGAATGCATTGATGTCACTTTCCCGCCAGAACATCCACCTCAGCTGGACTGAGTGGCAAAAGTGAGACAAAAGTGAAACTGAGAAAACATGAGTAAAATGAATGATTATCATTTAAACTAAAGATTGGATTCGATATAGAGAATCAGGAGTTACGTCACAATGTTTTCACTTTGCGTCGGGAAGGCGCCGCCATCTTGGAAGAATACACTATCCGCTGCCATGGTTATTTCGACAGTGAGACTAAGAGAAATAGTGGCAAAAATGCAAAAAAATAAATAAAATATCTCTAGGTCTCACTGTAGAAGTAACCATGGAAACGGATAACGGATGTATCCTTCAAATATGGTGGCGCCTTCCCGAAATGCAAAAGTGAAGTGAAATTTAGTGTTATATTACTATATAGCGTCACATATAGTGTTCCTTACAACTTAGCAAAGACCCAGTGGTCCATGAATATTGACATGCAGCCAAGAATCTTGTTTCCTGAGATTTATGTGTCTGATTTTGACACCAGGTAAATACATTAAGCAAATTAGTCTGTGAACGCTTTATATAAATACAGCATAGGTAGATCTAAATTAGAGGTGCAGCAATATATCCTGCCACAATATATCGCAATACAAAAATGCAACAATACGTAACGTGGATAGTGACAATAGGCTTGTTCGACTTCATGCAGCTCTGCGCAGACCGATCGGCGGCTGACTTGAAACAGTGCATGCCGGTTAGAAATTTTGTCCGACTTGATGCAGCGCTGACTCCACGTGACTGTGACATATGCCATCAAAGTACCGCGAGAGCGACACAAGAGTAGCCGGAGGACTCAGCCAGCGCAGCTTCTCAAGAGCGGCTGCACGAGCTCTGATGATGTCACACAGCTGTTCCACGATTCGCCGGATTCACCGCATGACAACGATCACGTGCATTTCGTGTTTATTCTCACACCTTTAGTTCCACTAAAGCTCACAAATCAGTATTTTATAACAGTAAACACTCTTTTCATGTAGTCGCAATGTTATATTGTGTCATGTTTATCATGTTTATCAAAATAAAACTGATTAAAAAACGTTGATTCCACGTCATTGATTATAAACTTTATTCTAGTTCAAACAGATGCTGTATGAAGCAGTAAAGTATTGAATGAAAATGTGTCTGAAATATCTGTTTATTTGGCAAATGTTGCATTTATTTCACTTCAGCTGTGGTATAAGCATGCAAACACCACGTAAGCGGTCACTACGGGAACCAGAAAGTGTCCGACTTCACGTCTCCGTTTGCAGCTCCTCCCCGCCTGCACGCGGCTAATCTCGCCGATCGGTTGCATCCAGCCGCAGGCGATGTCGAACACACCTAATATGTATCGTGGATAGTCATCTGCAGGGCCACCAGCTCCAGATGTAGGGCCAGATGGTGGACTGCGTGTTTTAGGCATTTTTTACTCTCTCGGCAGGCTTGAGTTCTAACAATGCTACACTCAGGGATCTTTTTAATTGTTGCTTTGATCTTGTCCCTCGATGGGTGATGAAGCGCCTGGAGATCCTGGACTTTTGGGGTTTTACCAGTTACTTACCTCATTGGAGCCAATGAGCAGCACCAGCGATGTCCGTCTCTCCTGACAAGATGGCCGTACAAATGACGATGGCGCCCCTAGAGGTGGTGGGCTCGATAGCACCACTTCGCCATCAGAAACAGGGAGAGAGAGGAGGAAGAAGGCATCCACAGTCCCTCAAGTCCTGGAATCTGTCCCTGAGCAGCCAGCTGTCGTCATGAAGGCCGTCTTCTAGCAGCCTGCTAATGTCCCAGAGTCTGTACCTGAACAGCCAGCTCTCGTCCCGAAGGCAGTCTCGGAGCAGCCCGCTATCGTCCGGGTGGTCCCAAGCCTGGTGGTCCGGGAGGACCCGACTTCGGTGGTCCGGGAGGACTCGACTTCAGGGTCCCAAGTCCGGTGGTCCAGGAGGACTTGACTTATGGGGTCCCAAGCCCAGTGGTCTGGGAGGACTTGACTTATGGGGTCCCAAGACCAGTGATCCGGGAGGACTTGACTTAGGGGGTCCCAAGCCCAGTGGTCCAGGAGGACTTGACTTAGGGGGTCCCAAGACCAGTGGTCCGGGAGGACTCTACTTCGGGGGTCTTAAGTCCGGTGGTCCGGGAGGTCCTGATTTCAGTTGCCCCAGATCTGTCCACTCTCTCAGCCACGACTCCAGTGGTAGCTGAGGAGACTGCAGCACTCTCTCGCTCTCGGAGGAGAAGAGGTCTGGAAGTTGTTCCTAAACCTACTGTCAGTTCAGAGGTCATTTCCATACTACTTGCTTTGCTGGCACCACTCCAGCACCTCGGCCTTCCGACGCCGCTCCAGCATCTTGGCCTGCCGGCACAACCCGGTCTCATCCCAAATCGTCATATAACTGACGTTTTGGGACGTCTTTTGACCATACGTCAATATTCGCCTTTTTAGGGCCCCCTTAAACGTCGGTAGATGAGGTTATGGGATCCTAACTCTACCCCATACCTAAACTTAACCCTAAACCTAACCCGTCACCTAACTGACGTTAAAGGTAAAGCGTCAGTTGTATGACGGCCCGGGATCGCCATCTACCGACGTTTAAGGGGGCCCTAAAAAGGCGGATATTGACGTATGGTCAAAATACGTCCCAAAACGTCAGTTATATGACGATTTGGGATGAGACTGTGTTAGCCGGCACCACCCCAGTGCCTCGCCCTGCCAGCACCGCCCCAGTGTCTCGCCCTACTAGCTCCACACATGCAACCTACCAAGCCAGTGCTTCTTCACATCAGTTCTGCTGATCCAGAAACACTTAACGTCACGTCTGCAGATCCAAAGACTTTGGACAAGATAGCCGCATACAAGCCAGCGTCTGTTCCTGAGCCGGTGTCTGCTCCTGAACCGGTCAGAAACTGTTCTTGTGTTCATTGTTTATAAATCCCGATATGTGACATGTAACACAAAATACATTTCGGGGCGAACACCAGACTGGCCTGATCTATGTATTTTGTGTTGCATGTATTACATTGTTACATGTCAGATTGGGATTTTCCTTTGCGTTGTAATCCTTCCAAACTGTTTTTCAGTGGATTTAAAAAAACAAAATGGTAGGGACAAAATCGATTTTTGGCAAAAAGTGGTCATGAGTTGGAACATTTCCTAACAGTAAATTACGCCTGTGTGTGTGTGTGTGTGTGAGGTCACATTCTTGTTTTGACCGATAGTGACAGAACAGGGAAGAGGAAAAAGGCTTGTTGGAAAAAAAATACATGACCAGGCTAAATGAGATGTATCATTATATATTTGTTTTTAAAAGGGTGTTTAACCAAAAAAGCAGAAATCTTTTTAAAATCAAAGCTTTTGCGTCAAAATAATAAGCAGTAATATTTACATGCACTACTATTCAAACTTTGGGGTCAGCAAGATTTGTTT
The DNA here is from genome assembly GCF_016745375.1 of Pimephales promelas. Next base: position 670,997 of record NW_024121123.1, read on the forward strand.
TGGCTATAATGGCTGCGGACAATTCAGAATTACAGGAACTTAAAATATACTTAACAGTTATTTTAAATGGCAATTCACAATATTAATATTTTATAATAAACACTGTTCTTATAACTGACATTTAAATCTGTCTTAAGCTCTCATACAACAAATAAATTGACATTAAAATTATTGCAAAATGTACCAAGTTAATTAATTTTATATCAGAAACATCTGTAATTTTTCAATATTTATTTTAGATTATTATTATTATTATTATATATATTCCAACTCCAGCCAAAAATTTTCACTAATGAAAAAGTGCATTGAAACTTAACAGTAATCTCTTTTTTTCAGAAACAAAAAGGAGCACAAAAGGAGGTGGAGAAGCTCATTTGGTCCTGTCAGACTTTACACCGCTGCTGGTGAAATTAGCACAGCTCTCTGACCTTTACTTAAACAAACCAAGAAACTCACTCCTCTCCTGAGATTTCATTCATGGCGGTGTGACTGATGGGGGAAGCTGTAGGATTATTACTGACATTCCAGAACAATAATCAAATCTGCACGACTACAACAGCACTAACTGCAATTACAAGAAATCAACTATTAAAAATTCAACACCTCTCTGAGATTTGAAAGAGCTGAAATGTATGTTTTCTTACACTGGTGTAGGTTTGCGGATAGTAGTGAAAAAAAGGTTGTTGGTTTGAATCCCAGTGGGACTGATTTATTTAACCAAGACATTTTGGCACTTTAATTCATTAAGACACTTTGTATAAAAAAAATTAACTGCATTAAAAGGTAATACCTTACTAGACAATACTGTAATACTGGACATACTTGTGACTTCTGATGCTGACTTGTGAGACTAGTTGCTTTATAGATAAATTATCTTAATTAATAACAAATTACTTTTACAAAAAAAAAAAAATTAATCAACACCAAACTTACTTAAGTTGGACAATGACACTTTTTTCTTCTACATCTGCTGTACAGCCAAAACAAACTTTGTTGCATAATTTTCCTGTTATTACTGTAAAGCTGCTTTGAAACAATCTGTATGATAAAAAGAGCTAACGTTATAGCCTTAAGGGTGACTTAACCTGATAAGAGGTCTTAGACAGAAACTATTAATTTCTAATTACATAATTATTGAATATTACCAGCTGGTATTATCAACGGACAAGCAACTTAGGATCTTGCTCGATATCTCAAATGCCGTGACACTGCCACTGACTCCCAAGTTACAGTAACACCAAAAAACGTTGTTTCACATGGAAAATACATGTCTGAATCAATGATATGTGAAGCTTTCACAGTTACAGCACTCAAGACTCTCACACACACTACAGACTAATGTGAAAACAGTGAAATACCTTTTTGCTTGTCCATCGTTGGAAATGATCAAAGCGTTCAAGTGAAATGTTCTCGGTCGCGTCCAGAGTTCATCGCTGAGTCTCTTACTGGATGTGTAAACGAAGTCAAAGTAAATTTAAGTGCAATTTCGAAGTGAATAAAGGAAGAATTGCGGGTTAGGCGACAGTCAAACGAAGATAACATCAAAACTGTCGGAATAAGCAGCTACATTACCAACATCCACTCCACATCTCTTTCACTGAACTCTCCGCCTTCAGCTGTGCGCCTGAAATCCGCTAATGAACCGTAGCTCAACAGCGCCACCTACGCTTTCAATGCGCACAATAGTGGGAATTACAAAATAACAAATAACAGTTGGCTACTAGTGATAGTGAATAGTAAATGATTTATCTACGCGAGGAAGTAATTGTTAATTTCATTTATAAAGAGAAACATTAGGTTCGCTCCCAGTCCCAAAACTTTACGTTTCTTCACATCCAAAACAATTTAGCATCCAAACAAATGCTAAGATTACTGCCAAAAACCAGACACAAAATGTTGTTAAAATCATAAGCTTTATTGAACTGAATATTAATTCAAATGATCTGTTAAAATCATTAGTAAGCCACTTACAAATCAAAATAATAAAACAACAATAGGCTACAACTGAAGAAGTCACTACAATGTACACTCACTTTACTAAATCCATTTTATTATTTCATTCATCACACTTTCACATAAAAAAAAGGAAAAGAAGAAAACCACTATTCATGAAGTAGTAGAGAAAGATCAATATTATGTTAATATTTGGGACATTTTTCACATGAAAATTGTCAGATGCATGTAGGCCTATATGTGGTTAAAAAGAGCTTATTTTCTCACTGTGAAAACATTCAACCTTTTAAGTGTACCGGTATATGAGTGAATCAAGTGCTTTAGGATTAAGTATGAGTGCCTTACTGCAAAATATTCCAAGCAAAAAGTCTTTCACAAAAAAAACCCAAATAAATAAAAAAAGATTGATAAGTAGCACAATTTCATTATTATTGAGTATTGTGAAGTGTAAATCGGGTATCAGATTGTGTTCACATAAAATACGTTATCATAATACCATTGGTTTGTTATAGGCAAAAAGCTAAGAATAGCTCTCACATATTTCCTTTTGAGCAATGCTTCTAAAAAACTGAATGTGGAAAGTCTATTTTTGTACTTCTAAATTCTCAAGTTGATATGTGTTGCTTTTTAGTGATTGTTTTGCTCTTATTACATTTCCATTCAGTAGGTACAAACTAGGCAAAAAGCATGCACTATATCTAAGCACTTCATTTGGTCATTGGAGTACTAAAAGCATAGTAATTTCATGTGCTCAGAGATCAACACATAATATGTCATTAGACGTGGGAAAGAAGAATATATGAACTACAGGGATCTGTCCCATTCAGATTTTTAGATTTGTTGAACTCTTCCATATAATTATAATTAATACTGTATAGTTAATTCATTAACATAATTATGTATACTTTGTTGCAAAATGTGGACTAATAAAAAACATCTCTGCTGAGTGAATGTGTTGATTTTTTTAAAATTGCATGTGAGTCGTGACCAATTCAAATTCACACTCATGAACTGAAAGGGAGCCAGTTAAATACTGTAACAAAGCAAAAACCAGGGTTGCAAAATCAAACCATCAGGCAAGCAGCAACCATCAGGTGTTAATGTATATGAAATCCCTTTATTTCCTAACCTATCCTTGTCCAATAAAACAGAAGCACTGTAAAAAAAAAAAAAAAGAATAAAAAAATTCCAACCAAAAAGAACAAAAGAGGATAGAACCAAAACAGTAAAGGTGCTTTGCAAGGCAATAGCAGCAAAATGGGGAAGAGGGAGTGAAAAAAGATGTAAGAATAGAGGGAGCGAGTGAAACTTTGCAATCAATACATCTTTCGGAAGAGGAGAAGTATTAATCACACTCACAATTCACAATGCATCATCATTGAAGAAAAGCAGGATACATTTGCCATGCAGGATTCATACGTCTCATATCCAATATTTAGAAAACTCTCACTAATGTACAGTAGCTCTCTTTGGAACAGCAAACTTTCACTCTGTATCATCCGCTGTTGCCATTGGAATTGTTGCTATATGTGTGTATCGTACCGCTGGTATTTGCACTGGTATTAAGGTATAATATTTTTTGTGTTAAGATGTAAAAAATGAGGGTGTGCAATATGTGCATCTATAGTCCCTAGTATAAATTGTACTAATTTCCAAACTATCAACAATATAGCTGCTTTGCTTAATTCAAATATCCAGACACTTAAAAAAAATATGGGTCAATGACAAATAAGACTATAAAGTATAATAAATGGTATGGTAAATGGTTTTATGGTTCATACATGTTTTTATATACGGCTTTTAAAAATGTTTAATGTACATTTTTTGTAATGTAAATATTTCTAACAAATATTACGAATTAGGCCCCATGATTTATTCATTCATAAATATAATGACGATTTTGGGAAGTCTTCATGACATTTTACAACCTGAACTAACCTTACCGCATCATTCAAAGGTTAAATTATCTAAAATTTTAAGAACCATATCAACCTGTTTTTTTAGACAGTAAAGCAGTTTTGTTAAAATATTGGATATGTTTCTAATAAATAATAAAAGATTATGCAAAAATACTTCAGGTTTTCATGTTAAGTCATTCTTTTCATCTGTTTTCATTATATCGGTACAGTTGGATAACCCTGACATTTTTACTGTATGCTCCCCAAAAAACATGCTCATCATAGAAGAGGAGTGTTGAAGTCACTGCATGTATGAATCACATTTTTATGTATTTTAATTAATGAATAGATTTGGGGGGCAAAATGAATGTTATGTCACTGACCCATATTCTAAAGGTTTGGTAATTCATGTTTAGCACAAAAAGGCTGAAAAGTGTGGCAGTGACTTTATAGTGAATGAAACTCACAGGTTCCTGCTGGTCCATCTGAACTTCTGAATTTTGTCTACTCAAATAACTAGTGCGATTCATATCGGCTTCATGTGCACTGCTAGCTTTCATGTCTGTGTGTATCATTTCAGCTTTATAAAGCACACAGAGAGTAACCTCACTGAAGTCCTGACAGTAGCTGCAACTAGAAAAAGAGGCAACATCAATGACTCAGACATGATTATTAGCTGGAATCAGATATAGACTTATCAAACGATAAGGATAACTGATATTTTTTTGCTGGCTCCATAATCACATTCCTTATATCACATTCCTCATCTTTCCTTAACTTACATCGCTTGTACTGTTTTCACAAGTGGAAGTGCAGATGTGTGACAGTGTTTGTAAAAGAACGCAGTTCTCTACTATTAGAAGAGAGAGACTTTCTTTTTCAGGTCATTCCTCTTCCAAAGGGAGAGCCGGTCAAATTCCTCAATGGACATTCCAAAGACATTCTGGAATTCCTCAGTTGACAGGTGCCTCTGGAGAGAGAGGTTCAATGGTCAACCTTTGTTCCCAACAGAACTATGAAATAATGAGCAAAAACTATTTTTACCTCCAGTCTTGTCCTGTCTACACCAGGTGGGAGTTTGTTTCTGCCTCTGTGGGTCACAATGAGCATCTCAAGTGGGTAAATCTGCCAAACGAACACATAGTGCAAACACATAATTAATGAACTTTGACCTTGATAAAGCGGTAATTTAGCAACAATATGTACAGCTTTGATGAATACCAAACACTTTAGATTAGTTGGCATTTATACCTTATGTTCTAGCATACTAGGGAGTGAATTCCCTCTGTCTATCCTTCTGCTTTGGGCATCTCCATTCTATAAAAGAGAGAAGACCACTGTAAGCCTATCATAACCACAACTGTAATTTGTGCAATTATAACAAAAATCTGATTGTAAAATTAAAAAAATAAAAATTCTGCTGAAACTGAAGATTGCAAAGCTTGACTACTAAAATCTTTAAAAATATCAGAAATGTTGATAATGCAATTGTCAATTTAAAATGAACAGCTTGTTTTTGCAGTTCCCTTTCAGGAACTCGAGCTGCGTGAAACGCTGTGGGAATTGCCCCTTGCGTTGTACGTCATGAAGCACGTCGTATATATATATATATATGAACGCTTTCCCGAGGGATGCTTGCCCTGTTCAAGGAGGGGTATAGAGCAGTCAGACCAGTTGTTCCCTGCCAGTGCTCCGTTACAGGGCGCTGTGTCTGCTGCTCAAAATTTTCCAGAGGTCAGCCTTCGCCTTTGGCTGTTCGAGGTCATTCTACTAGGAGTATGGCATCTTCCAAAGCCTTATTATTAGGATTTTCTCTCCATGATGTTTGTTACACAGCAGGCTGGTCCTCACCGCTTACTTTCGTCAGGTTTTATAACCTAGATCTCGGCTCCACTCCTGGGGCGCAGGTGCTCTTGGCTGGATGTGTCTCTTAATTCACACAGTCCGTCACTTGCTTTAATGGCGACGTGGGTATAAGCGTTCCCACAGTTTCACGCAGTTTGAGTTCCTGAAAGGGAACGTCTCGGTTACGTATGTAACCCTAGTTCCCTGAAGGCAACGAGGCGCTGCGTGAAACGCTGTGGGAACGCTTATACCCACGTGACGCTCATTCCCGTGATCGACTTGCTTCGCACCTTTCAGAAGCTGTCGTGGCTGTGATTTTGGGGTGCTTTATAGTTTCCTGGTCGATGAAGTCACCCACCTATGACATTCCGTCTCGCCATTGGATTGATTCCACACGTGCTTCATGACGCACAACGCAAGGGGCGTTCCCACAGCGTTTCAAGCAGCGTTTTGTTCACTTCAAGGAACAAGGGTGTATACGTAATCGAAACGTTTTCCTTGTTTTACTTAACCTGCAATTTGGTCTGTTTTAGCTGTTAAGAATATACATTTATTTGGTTATACTTTATTATAATGCAAATTGTTACATACCTGGAAATCTGTACAGAGAGAGAGAGAGAGAGAAAGAGAGAGAGAGAGAGAGAGAGAGAGAGAGAGAGAGAGAGAAATTATAATACAATGAGCAAGAGGTATAAAAACATGACAACCTTCTGTCCTATTCAATTCAGTTTTATTTCTATTTCTTTAAAAAAAAACAGAATAGATTACAACAAAGCAGAATATAATACAATAGGATAGATACGAATAATGACTCCATGCACTCTAATTAAAGTGTAAATAAACATGATAAAAATTATTCTACTATTTAAAACAGAATAAAATGATGACTCTTAATATAAGATATTGTATAAATTATAATATTAAAATAATAATATGTAATAAAATAAATAAATAATAGTAAAAAATATAGAAACCAGTGCTTGTAATACTCGGAAAAATGCCCCGCTATTTGAAACAGTAATAAAAATATAAGTCTAAATTCTGGCACTCAAGATTGCTCAATAATTTATTATATAACATAATATTATAGGATAGGATAAAATAGAATTATGCCTCTTGAAGTGTAAATAAACATGACAAAAAAGACAAAATAAATTTACTCTTACAAAAGAATAGAATAGAAACTTACTTAGACTCCCTTTATCACTGTTTGAAGAGGAGAATTCAGCAGACTGCAGCTGTAACACATAAACACAAGACAATTATATCAGTGTAATTAAGGATGGCACCTTAATGGTAGTTGATAAAATCTGACATATCAAATCAGATTTTAATTTCTCACCCTAGAAAGGCCAGTCTTAGTGTAGGAAGGAAATGAGGGGGATTTGGATGCTGTGTAAAAGAAAAGAAACATGTTAATGTACTGGCACAAATAGCATCCAAATACTCATCATATAAAAAGTATTGGATGCAGTACATTTCTTCAACCAGAAGAGGTCACTACAAGGTCAACCTTTTAAACTGGAATCACAACCATTTTCAGTGACAGAATTCAGAGTGTAATGCAATAATGAAATTGTTCGAAAAGAGTTCTCTAGACTCTGACCTTTTCCATAGAGACCTATAAATTCTAATCTGATTCAGATCATTCGTTTGTCGTCCATAAGCTCTGACTGCAGGTGAAAAGACTGACTCAGATGTCGTCTAGAATGGATACAACAGCTGCTGTTAATAATGCTGCTTATTTCTACGTATCATTGTTCTTCCTTAAAGGGATAGTTTAAGTATCCATCAATTTAAATTGTCATATAAACATAGGGTCTGGTTAAAATACAGAGAGGAGGATTTTTAATTTATATTGATGTTGTACTCTGTCTTATAATGTTAACATGTGCTCAATGTTTCCTTACCATCGTTGGTATATTGTCCATTACCATCGTTGGTATATTGTCCATTACCATCATTGGTATATTGTTCATTACCATAGTTGGTATTGTTTATTCTTCTTAAACTGTTTGATAATGTTGTTATAATAAATTATTGTGACTGTGGTAACGCCACCATGATACAACCTATGTAAACAATCCGTGACCAAAGTAAACATGAAGCTTAATGTATTAATTACCAAGTGGTGAACTGGGGTGGGATTAAATAAGTTTTCTTCTTCCCACTCCCTTTCAGGTAGAATTCGATTTGTTTTGTTTGTTGTTGTTTTTGTTGTTTTTTTTTTGTTTGTTTTTTGTTGTTGTTTTTTTGTTTGTTTCTTGTTTCTTTTTGCACTGTATGACTTAACAAACATTTTGTCTGCCTTGTACTTTTGTGCCATTGCCTGAAATAAATAATAATAAAAAAAAAAAAAAAAAAAAATAGTTCACTTTGAAATTTATTTTTGATATGTTTTAGCTAACCTCAAGGGCATCCAAGATGTAGGTGTCTTTGTTTCCACAGCATTTTCAATTTAGACATTTTTTGGTCAAACCGTTGTTGTCTGTCAGTCCTATAATGCAGTTTTAGTGGGTCCACCTCAAAGAGCATGCACAGAGAAGTCAAAATTAAACATGATTTAATGACTCGTACATGTAAGTACACACTGATGGCCTAAGACATGAAACGAGCGGTTTGTGTGAGAAAACGAACAGTATTTATATAGTTTTTACCTCTTGTTAACAGCCGGTCGAACTGATCTGAATCAGATGTCCAATTGAACCTAACTGAACTGTCCCCAGACGTTACACCGGAAGTGATCTCTCGCGTCTATGTCACGCATTGTTTCACTAAATGAAAGGTAAAACTTCCGAAATCTCTGTGTAAACAATGTAAACTCTGTGTAAACGAACAGTATTTATATAGTTTTTACCTCTTGTTAACAGCCGTCTACGTCACGCATTGTTTAGACGGAGATTTCGGAAGTTTTACCTTTCACGAAACAGTGAAAGGTAAAACTTCCGAAATCTCTGTGTAAACAATGCGTGACATAGACATAGACATAGAGAGATCACTTTCGACGTAACGCCTGGAGACGGTTCAGTTCGGTTCAGTTGGACATTTGATTCAGATCAGTTCGACGGCTGTTAACAAGAGGTAAAAACTATATAAATACTGTTCGTTTTCTCACAAAAACCGCTCGTTTCGTGTCTTAGGCCATCAGTGTGTACTTACAATTACGAGTCATTAAATCATGTTTAATTTTGACTTCTCTGTGCATGCTCTTTGAGGTGGACCCCCTAAAACGGCATTATAGGACTGACAGACAACAACGGTTTGACCGAAAAATGAAGAAATTGAAAATGCTGTGGAAACAAAGACACCTACATCTTGGATGCCCTTGATGTAAGCCAGTGATGCGCGGGTCAATGTATAAACAACCCGCAACCGACCGACGTTTTCAGCTACCCGCCCGCAACTCGGACCGCAAAAAAAGTAAAAAAAAAAAAACATTGTACCCGACCCGCTTCCTGACCGCATTTTTTTAAATGCTCATCGGAGCGTTATTGGGCCATAGACGTGTAACAACACGGCATCGCAAGAAGACGTAGGCCTACACATAACAAAGGCAAAGCCAGCACTTTGGTCATCATCTTTCATTATTTCAGCAAATGTCTCCCACACTTTTACTCTTTCTATTTGTGTATTTGCGGAGCTTCCACTCCCCAGTCATCACCTTTTCTCTTGCCGCCTCCATCTCTCTGCAGACTGTAGCGATCATAGACATGGCCGGTTCGTGAACGAATCGTTCTTTTGAACCGGTTCTTTTTAGTGAACCGATCGAACCAGTACACTCGAACTGAATCGTTCGAAACAGTTCGCGTCTTGTGTCAGTGCTGATCAGGGCCGGCGCTCCGCACACGCACATCACGCACTGCGCGTAGGGCACCAAGTGCTTGGGGGGGCACCAAAAAATCTGGGTCGTGAAAAATCATCACAATAGGCTACTAGTATAAATAACAAATAAAATATGTCTAAAGCATGTTAATATACAAAAGCAATACAAAAGCAATATGCATAGGCTAGACCAAATTGGAGAAAAAGGTGAATCTCCTGTGCCAGTCTCCCTCTGGTGCCCCCCCTTCCCCACCTTGCAGTGGTCTGTTCCTCAATCAGTGTCAAATTTGGCAGACACCTGATCGACATCAGACATGGCCTCGAAAAGGCACCAAGAGTCGGGGGGAAAAGGGGAAAAGAAGAGACAGCGGGATAATACTCGCTTGCAGTTAAGACAATGTTTTAAATAAAAGTGTTAGTTTTGTAGGCGCCCTTGCTTCGTGTATGCATGTCCAGGGGGGCGTCGCTAGTAGTTGTGCAAATGATCCAGGGCTTTGCTCAGCATGTAGAATCTTTTATTTTAACGGGGGTCCGGGGGAATTTTTCAACTTGGGCTGTTTAAGATGCAGTTAGTTTGTTTGAGAAGAAAAGGAAGACCGCTTAGATACGTTTTTTCGTTGTTGTTCTATGCGGATAATGCGGTCAAAGGCCCAAGGGCGACATCTGTTGGTGAAACTGCAATTAGAATTATTATTAGATTAGATTATTAGGGCTGGGAAAAGCTTAATCACACCCAAAATAAAAGTTTCTACATGATCTGTGAGTGTACTGTGTATAATTATTTTGTAATATACACACATATGCACATATATATTTAAGAAATATTTGCATGTATATACTGTATATATTTATAGATAATTTATATTATATATAAATTAAAATATTTTATATATAAATAACAAATATTTCTTAAATACATACATGCAAATGTGCATTTATATATATATATATATACAAAATAAGTATACACAGTACACACACATAGGCCTATATCATTAATGTAGACACAAACATTTATTTTGGATGCGATTAATCACAATTAATCTTTTCCCAGCCCTACAAATTATGTACAGAATTATTATATTGTGCCTCATCAGACCTCTTTTAAAGGTAGAATAGAGTTTTGAGTTTTAAATGTTCCAGTGACACATAGGCCTATATTATATAAAAGACTAATGTGTGCAATATTTTTGTATGATGGTTAATGATTCAGTAGAATCCATGAATATTTTGTCTTGTATTTCTGAATGCAGGGTCAATGCTAAAATACATGGGTATGGGTGGTTGGGGGGGTGGGGTGGGGGGTATGGGGGGCACCACCAAGCATTTGTGCTTAGGGCACCCAAATGGCTAGTGCCGGCCCTGGTGCTGATCTACAAGTTACTAAAGTTACTCACTTTCAGACATGCCTGACAGTCGCCTACGAATCGAAATAAATCAATATCCTGAATTATATTTTACTCCAGTAACTCCAACAGTTCACTGAACCGAGACATGTTGGTGCCACTGTTGAGAGAAGTGATGAGCACGAGCAGCTGATACTGCGCATAGATACTGCGTACTACCGAACGCACAGGGACAGCGGTTCTCCAATCACCTAAAGAACCGAGAACTGTTTAGACTGAGCTTGTGTGTTATCTTCGTGCCAGTTATTCAGCCAATAATGTGTAGGGCTGTATATTTCATCAAAAATTGTGTCTAGTACTAAATACAAATGTTTAATTGGCATCTTTTTTCAAACGACCCGACCGACCGCGACCCGAATATCATTAAAAACATTTTTGGATGACCCGTAACTGCGGGTAACCGCGGGTGACCGCAGGCACCCGCTCATTTCGGATCAACCCGCGCATCACTGATGTAAGCTAAAACATATCAAAAATTAATTTCAAAGTGAACTATCCCTTTAAGTGTCAGTTTTGTGACAACCACACACACACACACACTGGGTATTCATATTTTATGGGTTTATTACATTGTCACACTGATTTTTATACTGTACAAACAATAATCTATTCCCTAACCCTAACCCTACACCTCCTCACTTACCCAACTTTCTGCATTTTTATATTTTCAAAAATATCACTTATGATTTATGTGATTTATAAGTTGTTTTCCCCATGGTGAGAAAAAAAAATATCCCGGCAAGGACAAGGATTTGTGATATTGCCTATCTTTGTGGAGACATTTTGTCCCTATAAAGATAGGGAAATAAGGACCACACACACACACACACACACACACATTAAAATATACCCAGATGCACGGGTGTCCTGTCGGGCAGGGACCGCGTTTTCCTGTGGACAGGGGCCGATCTCTCGATCTCCTCCTTTAGTATCAATTTTCCTAGATTAGACTGAATCTGTGACAGAGAGAGAGAGAGTGAGAGATGAAGAGGGAGTTTGGGGGGTGAGATGGAAACTGAAACAATATACTGTTGACAATATACAATAGGCTGAGAGACTGAATTGATCAGCATGGCTCTCTGTTTCGACAGGAAAGGCAAGAATCCCTAAAGATTTGTCCTTCATCTGAAACCAAACTATGGCTTTTACTTGAAGGTCAACTGAGACAAAAGATCTTACAGATACGAACCAACCCAACAATATTTTATCCTCAGTTTCCAAAGAAAATAAGGTTTAAGAAGAACTGTTAATACAGGGAAGAAAGTTAAATTAGTGTATAAGGTGTGTATTTAGGTAGTGTGGCTGGTCACTATTGATTTTAAAAATTCCCTCAATTTTGAATGACCTTTTTGACGAGTTTGTAGCGTGAAATATTTTCTTAAATATACAAATAGGACATAATGACTGCATGTACAATACTACCTTTCAAACTTTTGGGGTCGGTAAGACTTTTTCATATTTTTAATTCTCTTATGCTCAGTATACTTATGCTAAATATGAACAGCAATATGATAAAATATTATTACAATTTAAATGAAATGATTTTTACTTTAATATAATTAAAAATTGAATGCATTTCTGAGATGGCAAAGCTGAGTTTTCAGCACCCTTCAGTGTCACACAGTCCTTCAGAAATTACTCTAATACGCTAACTTCTTATTATTCTCTATGTTGAACTATATTCTGGATGTTCTTTGTGGAAAATTAAAATGTTCTCATTTTTTTCAGGATTCTTTGATAAAATTTAAAGTTAAAAAGAACAGTATTCATTTTAATAAATGTATTTATTTTTTTAACAGTTTTTATCGATTTTCTATAAAACCTTAAAAATGAATTTATTGTCACCTTTGTTGACTTTTTGTTTCGCTGATTTAAATTGAATTGTTTTAATTGATTTAATACAAACTTGTGGAACAAAAGTATATTTTTATTTTAAAAAAATAAAATAAGAAAAGAATTAGACATAAGCCATTTGAAATAGTTTAACTCTAAAACTGCAGGACTAAAAAGGATTAAAAAAAGAACAGACAATGTATATCTTTGAATAAGAAAATTTGACAAGATAATTTTACACCTTGTTGAGCTCTTGCTTCTGCATTTTCCGAAGTCTCCACATGTCTTCAGACAGATCATTGTCATCATACTTATCATCCTCCTCACCCTCCTCTCCCTCAGCTGTCTTGGATGCTACATTCTTTCTCCGCTCTGTCTCTGTTGCACAAACACAGGAATATGGGATGAAGAGTGTGATCGAGTAGATGAACAAATACTACCATGTCATAAAACTGTCCCGATACCAAATACTATTTTTCTCCATATAATGGACTTCAATGGGAACCAAACGGTTCAAGGTCCAATAGACAGTTTCAGTGCAAACTGTTCAAAGGGATTTAAATGATTTTAGACAATGAATAACTCTTATCAAGTTTTTGTAAGGGTCTTTTCGACTGAAGAAAGAATGACATGGATATCTTGGATGACATGGGGGTGAGTAAATTATCAGCAAAAGTTTATTTTAAAAGTGAACTACTCCTTTAAGAGAACAAAAAAAAAAAACTGAGACAGCATGAGTGTATTACCTATAACAGCTAGTGAGGGTGGACAGGGCCAGTATTCTGTCTCTATCTTAGAGGGCTGGTTGGGATCTGGAGGCTGGGCAGCAGGAAACTTCGATGACTCGATGATTAAATCTTCCATGTGTTTAGAGTGCGGAACAGCTGATGAGACATCTACATCCATTCAAATACACATACATATACTCAATATGCTTAAGAAAATCATTTACAGTGAATCTGACATAAGAGCAGAACAGATATTTCATACCTTGTTTATATATAGGAGGCTTCTTGAACATGTTGCTTCCGTTGTCTGGAAGAAAAAATTATGGTTGTTTAGTTTTAGTTTGTGATCTTCCCTGAGGTTTTATTGCTGTTTGTTAGGGGCTGTAGTACCAAACCTGGCCTGTGGAAGTGCTGTTGCTGATGTGGGACTTTAGTGCTGACGGTGATGCTTTTACTCAGCTGCGTTGAGGCAGGAGAGGAGCTGCCCGATGACTTTGGCTCTGACCAATCCCGCATGTCCTTTGATAGACTGTTCTACAATTACACGTAGAAGGAAGGTGTGATTAAGAATCATGCAAAGAGATTTTAAAGCAGATCATAAAATAGTTTGATCTTTGACCATGGTCAAATATCTGCTGCAATGGTGGTTTGTTGCTTCAGTATTGAGTTTTTAAAAAGAACAAATCAGATGTTATCAGTGTTCCTTCAAAAACTTTTTTTCATTTCATGTTTTGTTTGATTTAAATGTGTGGTAAACATATTTAGCAACACCTTGAGCATGTTCAAAATTTTCAAGGTAATAAAAAATACAATATACATTATATGTAGCCAAGTGGTGACAGTGTTCTTGCGGGCTGAATTCGAACTAAAGCTACTGTATTTAAAACAGCATTTTTCTAATTATTGAATAATTATTATATATTATACAGAAAACACAAACTCATGTTAATTGAGATACTTTTAAAAATGTACAAATTAATTTGTCACAAAATTATTATAAGACTATTTAAATTAATCAATTGAGTTTTACATTTACACAATCATTTTGGTGCAATATTTACATGAATATTTAATATTCTTTAAAATAAATTAATACTTTTATTCAGAAAGGATACTAAATTGATCAAAAGTGTCAGTAAGACATTTAAAATGTTAAACGATTTCCTCAAATAAATGCTCTTTTATTAATTTCTATTTATCAAATAATCCTGAAAAAAGTATTACCGTTTCCACAAAAAAATATTAAACAGCAGAAACTTTTTTCATCAGAATATTAGGATATTTATAGGATCAATATAGGTATTTATAGGATAAATATAGGATATTATTAGGACATTTCATGTGACACTGAAGACTGGATTAATGGCTGCCAAAAATTCTAGATGGTCCTCACTGCAGAACATGAAATTCACGGGGAGGAGTCAGCTCCAGATCCAACTCCTCCCACCTTACATATACCTAAACCTACCCAGCTCCACCCCCCTGATCCCTAAACCCACCCCTAAACCTACCCAACTCCATCCCTCAGACCTGGATCCGACTCCGCCCCCTGGATCTTGTGTACTGTAATGAGGTGCTACTGGAAAATTCAGCTTTGCCATCACATGAATAAATAAGTTTTTTTTAAATTATAATACTATTTCATAATATTAGCTACTGTTATTACTGTATTTCTGATTAAATAAATGCAGCCTTGGTGAGCGTAAGTGACAAATTTTTTTTTAAATGTCTTTCAAAAACATTTAAAAATCTCACCGACTCCAAACTTTTGAACAGTAGTCTACATAATTTGTAACCTAAATGTCTGTTATTTGTGAATCACCCTGTTTTCATTACACAACAATTGTAATCTGATTGGACAAGCCTCATAGCAAGAGTGCTGCTAAAATATAAACAGCATATAAACTTGTCATTCAGTTGACAGATATTAGACTGCATATGACTTATTTGTGATTTTTAACCTCACACACAGAGATGCACTACATAACTTACCTCTGGAGATGGAGGAGGGGAGATAGAGCGAGGAGATAATGACCTCTAGAGAGAGAAGAGAGAGAGAGAGAGAGAGAGAGAGAGAGAGAGAGAGAGAGAGAGGGGGAGAGAGAGAGAGAGAGAGAGAGAGAGAGAGAGAGAGAGAGTCAGTTGTTGGCAGTAAGTGAGATATATAGGCATTTCCACAGACAGGTTTACAGAGTTAATGAAGCGTAAAGCTTCCATCACAGCGAAACAAAAAGGAAATTACTGTGGGAGAGCCGAATTAACATGACGTGTGTGTGTGTGTGTGTTCTGATCTCTGTCCAGGCACTCTGATGGGGAGACCGAGACACCTCATCTATCAGGAAACTAACCAGCAAACACATCACACATGCTGACAGACAAACATGTAAGGGGCCCAAATTGTGCCAAGAAAATCCCAGTAGATCAGCAGTTTCTAAAATACTCAGACCAGCCCGTCTGCCACCAACAACCATGCCACATTCAAAGTCACATAAATCACCTTTTTCCCCATTCTGATACTCTAAAGCTTTAGCAGATCATCTTGACCATGTCTACATGCCTAAATGCATTGAGTGTCATGTTGAGTTGCTGCCATGTAATTGGCTGATTAGATATTTGCATTAACAAGCAATTGAACAGGTATACATACCTCTGAGCGATCCATTGGTGAATAGCTGAAGTGGGGCTCATACATCATCAGGTCAGGCCTCTCGATGTCTAGAATGGCCTTGTCTTTAGGTATAGCTGCTAGATCCTTATACCCAATCACTTGATTGTCCATTTTGGCCTGTAGAAATCCAAAATATGAAAGAAATAGGGTAAATTATTGACAACCTCATAGACATAAGGTACAGTATAACTCAATCAGCTCCCTAGCTCCCTAGGTGAATCATATTGTGTACAAGAATTAGGCACTGGTAAGGACAGTAAAAACCTTGGCTCACTTCATATTGGGTCACTGATGATGACAGGTCAACATCCTTATTGTATAACGCTACTACTGGAACTTATGAATGAATAGCAGAACTGATATTTTTCTAACAAATATTTTTTTTAATGTTATTTAAAGGACATTGATTAGGATAAATGCTTTGATTCTTACATTTTCCAACATTTCAGCCATAAATTAATTTGAAATAATAGCTGTATTATGTTAAGTCCTACCTGAATAGCAATGTATGTACATGCTGAAATGCAATTAAATAATGGTTTGTTTTTCAAAACATCCATTGCATGTCATTATGTGTTATAAGATGACTTGCATGATATTTGTTTTGTGCCAAGTGAAATAAATGTACTATATTTTAGTTTGATTTAGTTGTTTAGTTTTATTGTGTTTTGGTGTTGCCTGTGTTCCCAGTCATTATTAGTTTTGCTGGTTGTTAATTAGGATACGTACACTGTTCCCTGTTCTGTTGATTATCCTCCCTTATGTATTTAAACCCCCAGCTCTCCCAAATCTTTGTTCGCTTTTGTTGTTAAAGTTAACTTCTTCTGTGTTTTTGAGTATTGCAGTTAAATTCTGTTAATGCTTAAAGTTAAAGAGTTAGTTCACCTAAAAATTTAAATTCTGTCAGTAATTACTCACCCTCATGTTGTTCCAACCCCGTGAGACTTTCGTTCATCTTTGGAACACAAATTAAGATATTTTTGATGAAATCTGAGAGCTAATTTAAATCTCTGTCGTCATGACTTTACCACAGCTACACCATGACAGCTGAAGTAAAGTTATAAAAAGTGAACAAATAAAATTATAGAAGTTTAAATTTATTGTTATGAAAAATGCACAAAAATACTACAGCTTAGTACACCTTTAGTACAGCTTCAGTAAGATTATATCAAACGTTTAGTACCAAACTAAATTTGGTTTTCCATAGATTTTTAATGCGGCCATTTTTGACTGTAAGGACTACAAGCGAGACTATTTTTTTGTAGGACCATTTAATGTACATCATGTACATGAATTTTTTTTTCTGTTCACACAGCAGTGCCAAAACCTTTTCCAAGTTTTGTACTATTCCAATGAAGTAAAAAATCTAAATATAAAGGTTTTCGTTCAAAAACTTTCGTTTATAACTGAAGAGCACCAGAGAGTTAAAATGGCCAACTCCCTGATCAGTGCCCTGACTACTAAACTAAGGAGCTGATTGAGATGCACCCATAAAGATACTATTTTTTCTTTGAAAGAACTTCATTAGTTGTTGCACCAGTTATGTGTTGCCCTTGTTATGTTTATTCTTACAGTAGGCCTATGCAGTAACATCTGGAAAGTGTGCAGAGAATTATATCTCAGCATGCACTGCTCTACATACCACTATAGTGACTGCTGGGGTTCCAGGACCACCTCCTGCACGTAGAGAACAAACAGTGCCCGGGGAGGTACTGGCCGATTGCTGTTCACACACACACACACACACACACACACACAGGTCAAAGGTCAAACATTTCATTAATCTTTTTACTTGTTTTATGATTATTAATTATCTTATTTTATTTTGAACAAATAGGAAATCTACTTAAAAACAAATTGATATAAAACCGTTTGCTTCTTAATCACCTTATGCAGCATCATTTTGAAAGAGAAAGCGCTCCCTTTATGAGGTCACTGATGAAAGAGAAGAAATTGTGGATGAGAACAAGGCTTAAGATGGATGTCAGAGGCCTCTAAAAGACTCAAAGCAGAAGTACGCCAAGTTAGACTATGTGTATAATGCATTTCACAATACACATTGTTTGAAACCAGCTTTCCAGAAAATCATTCTATTAATATTTATAATATCTTAATATATTTACAGTTTAATATGGTTTACATTTTGTGATGATACAATAAATCAAACAGTTATCCAAGCATACTGTATGTATGCAGATATATAATGTAAGTATATCCAACTTTTTTTTAGAGATAACAGTTTACATTCTGTGATTATGTCACTTATGTCAGGTTTGATTTACAGATGCTTTCCAACATCACCTTCACCAACTTTAAGTCAGAAGAACATAGTAGTTTGCAGAAAGTTGCTAATACACACAAAGTATTTTTATTTTATTTATTTATTCATTTATTTAATATGGACATAACAATAACATTGGACGAACCAGATGCATTGTTTAAAGTGTAATAGCACATGTGCTAATTTTCAACACCTGTCCATAGGGGCTTTTAGTACAGATAAAAACAATTAGAAAATCAATTAGACATGGGAACAACTTTGGCCCGATTTCAGCCACTGTTTAAGGTCTCTGGTAAAGATGTTAATATTCTTCTGCAGTTTGAGTCCAATTGGGAGAGAATTCCATAGTCTAGCCCCTCTGAAGGAGAAGCTAGACTGACCAAAAGATTTTCTTAACTTCGGTAGCACACAATCCCCACTAACTGATGCTCTGGTGGAAGGTCTTAAAGAGCTCTGACGCCTCTCTATGAAGCCAGAGAACAGTGGTGACACACAGTTGTACAAACATTTAAAAGTCAATTTCAAAATACTAAAATGTACAAAATTTTCGAAAGTAAAAAGCTTATGCTTTTGTATAACATGATGATATATCATGGGTTTTTTGTCAAATATCTTAATTGCCTGTTTGTATAGACCCTTTTACAGTTGGTAAACATGGTGACGTTTTTTTGTGGGCGGAGCTTAGGTGGAGGCAGAAAGATCCCTCTGGCCGCTTTACTAACGCTAGTTAGCAAGGATTGTTAGCTTGTTTTTTAAAAATGACTGGAGAAAATCCGATATTATCTTAATGTGTAAGGTCACTTACTGTCCAGGACGGCGATTGTTATTTCCAAAAGTTATTTTTAACGGACGGAACCAGATTGGCCGACCTGTAGCCGCCTACACGCTCACTCAATGCATGGACGATCTGACAGGATTAACGTACGTTACCTCGGTTGAGTGGCCTGACTTGTTCTACACCTAACGTTACCTTATAGAGAAACCGATCGTAAATAGAAACTGAGGGCATATAAATCTTTAGATGCCTATATGGTCCTGTACAAGACTTGTGTGTCCGATCCGCAGTTCTGCCGAGCCAGCGCCAAGACCACGACAATGTAAAGAGTGACATTACGTGCGATTTTAATGATGTGAATATTTTCTAGAAATAAAAGTTCCAGATACAGCATATTCATTTTTTTATCAATTCTTGCACCAAACAACACAACAAGTTGACATTTAATAATAGTAACAATTATTTAAGCTCCTTATTATGTAGCCAAATCTGTGCTGTTTTGTATTGGCCGCCTCCAGATTACACTTTGTTTTGCCACCAGCTAGCACCGTGACGTAACTGTGACGTCGGTGCAAAAGGGGTCTATAGAGAGATGACTGGTTTCAGAGTGGTAGCTGATGTCTGTGACCATGCTGTGATACAATATGAAAAATGTGAAAAAACCATTGCATGCATGCATAAACAATAAAACCGCATGATGTGGCAACTCTCTTCTAATAAAACGAAAGCAGTTTAGATTTGATTTGACTTTCCTACAAATATGGTTTACATGACTTTGAAAGTTCAGGTGTCTGTCCAAGATAATGCCCAAGTATTTCATTTCATGAACCTCAGAGATGGGTTCATGATCTAAATGAACTTCAAGGATGCTGTCAGGGGACCTCCGATTGACAGAAAAACACATGGTAAAGGTTTTATGAACATTTAAAGTTAAATGGGACAGTTGAAGCCATTTCGAGATGTTATGTAAAGCCTGTGTTAACTGCTGCCCAACCACTGCAGTTGTTTTTGCTGACACATGGATAACAGTGTCGTCAGCATAAAGCTGACAGTTTACACCCTGACAACAATCTGGGAGATCATTTATATACATCGAAAACAACAACGGTCCTAGAACTGACCCTTGGGGAACTCCTAAGTCATTCGGACTCAGGTTGGATTTAACAGTTTTAAGTACAGAAAAGTCAGCAGTGTAAGGACCTTAAAACCTTCTGCAGTCAAAAGACTATAAGCACAACGACAGTGTTTCTCTGGGCTTTTCTGATGGATCACAATACAAAAGCTTTATTCTAGCACCCTGTGAGTCTTTTGTATTCTGCTGAAAAGAACACATTTCTCACAACCCTGCAGCATGCCTGTACAATAAAACACTGCTAAAAAATAAAGGAAGCAACTGGATGGTTCATATCAGAAATACAGATAAATACATACAGATAAATATGCTCATGGAGATCTTGTCAAGCCATCTTAATGGTTCCCACAATGGAGCCAACCAGACCCTGTCAGTGTGATGGTTTTTAAGATGGACAGAGGTCTGAATGGATTTCTGAGGCTAATGTATTCAATTAAGAGCTCAGTAAGCGATCTTGGCTGTATGGTGGGTTTTAGGTTAGGTCTGTTCTGGATTTGACAAAGAAAAAAAACAAACCAATAGGAAAGAAAAATCACAAATAATATCTCTTTTGTATCACAATTGATTCTCCATATATTCAACAATGTCTGGGACTGATATGTAATTTTCTTTTTAATTAACTATGCCAATTGTAACTATGCCATTTCTGAATATCTTTAAGCTGTTTTCCTGTGGACATGATTTGAAGTGAGTTATTAAAATAGCGATAATCAAACAATGAAAATGAAATTTTGAACAATAATACTAACTGTCAGTACATTTCATCATGGTTTATAGTGAAACCGGTTATCGTCCCATCCCTAATGTGAACACAGGTGGACATCAATGACATGCAGAGTCTCACAAGGCTCAATTCTTGCACTACTCATGTTCAGCTGTCCCACTGACCCAAATAATCAGAAAGAACCAAATTGCTTACCACAGCTATAAAGATCAGACACCCAGATCTACCTAGCCCTATCGCCTAATGACTAATGAAATGAACAGCTGGATGTGCCAAACCTTTCTTTAGTTAAACAAAGATAAAACTGAAGTCATTGCATTTGGAGAGAAATATACCTTGATACAATGGGGTCTAAAACAAAACATCAAGTCAGGAACCCTTATTTTCAGTAGTCATGTCAAAGCAATAACAAAATCAGCATATTACCATCTCAAATACAGTGCAGGAATGATATGTTTTGTTTCCAGTCAACATTTACAGAAAGTTATTCATGCTTTGATCACAAGTAGTGTAGACTATTTTAATGGACTCCACACTGGACTTCCCAAAAGACCATAAGACAGCTGAAGCTCATACAGAAAGCTAATGTAAGGACTCTGAGCATGTAGAACCAGAAAATATGTCCTTCTGATAAAAAAACAAAATGGTGGTGTGCAGCAGTGCAGGGGCTTTTCAGCTACCGGCAATTGGCGTAACGTTATTTAATAAATTAGGTATAGTTAGGTACAGTTTGACTGACCTTCTTCAACTTGCTGTTCCCAGCATGGTGGTTAAACCAATTAGTTAAAAGCAAAGTTGGGCACTCTTGAGGACAGCATTCTGGAGGAGCAGGTCATACCTGAGGGGAAAGCGGAAGCGGTGTGCACGGATGCAGAAGTGAGGTAAGCAGGCTGGCTTGCTAGCTAGATTAAAGTCTAGCAACAGACTCCGACTAAGCAGTTTCATGGAAATGTAGAACTGTTGTGCAATGATGGAAACATGGCTTAACAACAAGATGCCGGACTCAGCTTACCAGATCGATGGGCTACTTCTTTTCCGAGCTGACCGTAACCATCTCTCAGGTAAATCTCAAGAAGGGGGGCCGTGTTTTTACATCAATAAAGGTTGGTGTACAAACTGTAGTCAGGTGAGCAGACACTGTTCGGAATCTATGGAACACCTATCAGTAAAATTCTAGCCGTTTTATTTGCCCGGGAGTTTACATTTGTGCATATTGAAGCTGTTTACATTCCCCCGAGTGCTAACGTTAGCACAGCACTCAGGGAGCTTCATGACCACATCTGTGATCTCCAGAATAAGCATCTAGAGGCTTTTTTTCATTGTAGCAGGGGATCAGGCGAAACTAACTGACGTTCTGCCAAGCTTCCATCAGCATGTCTCCTTAGCAACTAGGCAGTGTTGTAGTCGAGACCAGCTCACTCGAGTCCGAGACGGGACCGAGACCATAGGGGGTCGAGTCCGAGTCGAAACCGAGACCAAAGAGAGTTGAGTCCGAGTCGAGACCGAGACCAATGAGAGTCAACTCCGAGTCGAGACCAGAGAGGTTGGATAACCTAAGGTTGGGTCTCAAACCAGACTTAAAGATATCTTCAAGAATATGTAAAATATTTGGTGGTAACAATATAATTGGCACCATACTCAAACAGTAAACCAAATATACCATGGAATCATGTACACTGTAATGGTAAAAAGGCCACAGAGTGGTGTAAAGGCAATTTTATTATAATTATGACTTACAATTATTACAATCACTAAGTGCTCTTTTACATAACATTACTGCACACAAATTCTGTGTGGCTCTTATATGCAAACTGAATTATGGATGATAAGGCAGACATTTTTTAATACATAGTTGAGCTAGAGGCTCCACATCACATCTGACCTGGGTCCTGCTGCATTTGTGTGCCGCAAACGTTATAGTCTCAAGTCATGCGCAGTTGCGCACAAGAATGTCAGCAATCATTGGACGTTTCAATCAAACAATTTAAAGAAATATTAACATACAGTAATAATCATGATATATTTGAATGGGATTCGGGAATAAGTCCAAGTCCTAATATGTTTGAGTACGAGTCAATTCCGAGTCAAAATGCACATGAGTCCATGACAAGACCGAGACCATTAAAGTATGGTTTCGAGGCCGAGTCCGAGTCTCGAGTTCACAACACTGCAACTACAGTAGGGGAAATAATACACAAATAATACACCAGGTGTACACCAACAGACGGGAGGCATGCAGAGCGGTGCCCAGCCCCAACCTAGGCTTCTCTGACCACATCTCCATCCTGCTGGTTCCTACTCATCATCCTGTACTCAAAGACAACAACCCCACAGAGAAGCCCATCACTGTGTGGCCATACGGAGCCGTCTCCAAGTTACAGGACTGTTTTGAGTGTACTTCCTGACAGGTAATCAGGGAGTTAGCAACAGGTGTAAATGGGGTGGACCTGGAGGAATATGTATCATCTGTTTGTGAATACATCAGCAAATGTATTTGTGACGTCGCTTCCACCAAGAAAATAAGCAGGTATCCAAATTAGAAACCCTGGTTAAATGGAGCAGTGCGGTCTCTCGGGATTCAGCTTTCAGGTCTGGGGACCCAGTGGCACTGAGAGCAGCAAGGAGGGAACCAGTGGATGGCATCAAAAACTCGGAAGCTACTTAGGCCCTATGGATACAGGGTCATTTTTAAACCAACGACCCCCGGACAAACACAATATGCAGAGCAGTGGGTCGCGAGGACTGGAGCTGAGAACCCCTGCTCTAAATGCCTTCTATGCTCACTTTGACTTATCCAACTGCTCCAAAAGTACCAGGCTCACAATATCTCCAGGTGAGCTATCTTTCAGTGAGTCTGCTGAGGAAGTGAGGATGATGCTGTGGCGGATTAAGCCACACAAGGCAGCAGGCCCAGATAACATCTCTGGCCAGGTTCTGAAAGAACGTACTCAGGAGTCTAAGGGGTTGTTAACAGACATTTTTAATCTATCACTCTCCCTAGCTTCTGTGCCTGTTTGTCTTAAGACGTCCACTATTGTACCAGTGCCTAAAAAATCAGTAGTGGAAAGCATGAATGACTGTCGTCTTGTGGCCCTCACTCCACTGATCAACGACTGGTTCTGGCTCACATTAAAGGCACTGTTAACATCAAGGTAGACCCCTATCAGTATGCTTATGGAAGGAACCGGTCTGCGTCTGACACAGTATCAACTGTCGTCCACATCCAGTTGTCAGGCTGCTTTTCCTAGACTTTTCATCTGCCTTTAACACCATCATTCCGCAGACATTAATTAACAAACTGCTGCTGCTGGGACTAAGACCATCCCTTTGTAATTGGGTCCTGGACTTCTTAACACACAGGCCACAGTCGGTTAAGATCCACGGCACCTTATCCTCCACCCTTATACTCAACACTGGCTCCCCACAAGGATGTGTCTTGAGCTCTTTGCTTTATACGCTCCTCACATATGATTGCTCTCTAACACATCTGAGCAATCACATAGTGAAGTAAACAATCTCTGCAACAACGTGGGGAAGACTAAGGAGATGGTTATGGACTTTAGGAGGAGACGTCATACCCTTCCTCCTCCTCTCTTCATTGATGGAGCAACTGTGGTGAATGGAGATGGTAACCAATTTTTATTATCTGGGCCTGCACATCTCCAATGACGTCACATGGGCCACCAACACAGCCAGTATTATTAAGAAGGCCCACCAACGTTTGTACTTTTTGAGGAGGTTGAAGCAGGCTGGCCTGAACCCTGCTATCCTGACCTGTTTTTACCGGTGTGTGGTGGAGAGCACACTGACATTCTCCATCATTTTCCGGTATGGCAACTGGATTGTGATTTCACTTTTTTCATTTTAAATAGTGTGTAATGTTGCTGTTGGTGCATGAACAGTATCTGCAAAGTTACAGCACTGAAAGTTCAGTGTAAACAGAGATATCGTCTTTTAAAAATCAGGAAGTATATTGCCTACAAATACGACTCGATTGGGACTACAGCTGGGTTTTAAACGTCACTAACCCATACATTTGCATCAACCCTCCCTCCGGAAAATGCAAAAAAGGGCATGATCATATTTCTGCTGCTCGTCGAGTGTATTGTGTTCACCCAGCTGTCAGGTCTTCTGTGTTCGAGCTTCCCACGGATGCTATACTTCATCAACAATGGATACAATATATGTTTGATTATGTTCCTGAAAATGACGATCGTGATTTAGCTCTCTGTGCTGCACATTTACGGAAGACAGCTTCCAGAATCTCCACGAATTCAATGCCGGATTCAACAAGAAGCTGTTACTAAAACATGAAGCAGTTCCAACTTTAAAACCAGAGGCAGCAGTTGTTGGGCCACAACCTGTAAGTAGGCTAATACTTCATAAGAATCATTTCAAATGTATTTGCATGTATAATTCCAGATGTAGCCTTGTGTTTTATTTTTTTCAAATGCCAGTGCTGGCTTTATAGCCACTAGACTACTAGTTATGCTGTTTTGTGTCTACGACAAACGCGTACAAACATTATGGACCTGAATTTTGTATAAGTACTAATGTTTTAAACGTATTTTTCATGTATATATGCTTTATGACGTTTTTTTCGATTTGATCAAGAATGTAATCTAATGCCGCGCTGTTTGAGTATAACATTAGTAGCCAGTCAGTTGCTATTGTTGCCAGTCAGATGCTATTGTGTTAAACAAACGTGTGTAAAGTTACAACATGTAGCAAATTATCATTCAGAAACGTTTAGTAAGAGCCGTGTGTGGTGAGGTTCTGCTGGACTCTTTGTATCGCAGCTTTCTCGCTGCTTTCTCGGTCTGATTCTGCCTCAAACTGATACTGAAGTTTGACACCATAATTTACATCTGGACCAGAGCTCATGACATGCACGTTTCGCCCATAAAGGTAATGGGCGTTAACCTTCCGGACAACGTGAGCGACAGTTTAGCCAATCACCACACACCGGCCCAAACTAACCAATCTGAGCCCACTGCCTGTTTCTGAGGGAGTGGTTTCATAGACTCAGGAAGTCAACCGCTCGTTTGAGGACATAGGAGAGCGCGGCTGACAATAAAGGTGAAGTTTATGAAAAATAAGACTTTTTAAAAAAGAAAAACCACGAATACATGTAATATTGCACCCCATAAACACAATCATGCAAAGAAAAAAAACAGTCAACCCCCCCACTTTAACAACGTCAGCATTGCGTGACTACATGTAATGCCTTTCCGATATTTATTATTGTTTTCGCATGGGCCGGTTACTTTCACCATTTTTTTTGAATCTGTTGTCACTGGTGATTGTCGTTCATCCAATCAGTTAGAAATACTAAGGGTTCACTCAAAGCACGGCGAGTCCACTTTATAGTTATTACTGTGTGCCCCCCATGGCTGGAATCTTCTTCCAGAGAGATCAGATGTGCTTCAACAGTAGTCACATTCAATTCAGTCTCAGGGCCCTATCTTGCACCCGGCGCAAATGACTTTGTACACTGACGCATGTATCATTCCTATTTTGCACCTGTGCAAAGCGGATTTTCCCTCCACAGACGTACGCCGGCAAACTAGGAAATTAACTTGCACTCCCTGGGCGGGTCGGTGCAAAAAGGAGGCGTGTTTCGGCGCAAACATTCCCTAGTGCTATTTTGCAGTTCCAGAAAACAATTGGGCCACTGACCAGAAAAAAAGTAGTCTAAAGTCAGTGGTGTGTTGCGCCGTGTTCATAATGCTATTTTAAGCGTGCATGCTGGGCCATAATGTAGCAGGGGCACAACGCACGTCACACACACTTTGATTCTCTCATCAGCACAGATGCATCAGTTTTTTTTGTGCAAATCATACACTATAACAAGGAAAAATATTAACACATGAGGGAAATCATTGTGGTGTCCATGAAGATGTAAAAGAAATGCATTTCCCCCCCTTCCCACGCCTGTTTAACCGACGCCGATTTGGGTGAGTTTCTCCCATCCCCATACAACGTCACTTCTCTGTCTTTCACTGCCCTGACACGAACGTCGGTCTCCTCATCTGTGAACCGCTCCTGGCATGCGCCTTGTAAATTTGCCATATTAATAACAATCTGTCATGCAAAATGCACACCTGCTCTTAAAGGGTATGTTGGATGGGTTAATCTCACGTTACGCCCACACCGTTACTCCCACACCACACCTATGAATAATGAAGCTATTTCAGACCAACCCCTTTTAAACTTGCGTCGGGCACAAGAGTCATTTATTCTGCCGGTAAAATAGCAACAGCGCCCAAGTCCCGCCCACAAAGTTATTTTTTAAAGTTATAAGTGCTTTACGCTTGATCCTTGCATTTCAGATCGTTAAAATAGGGCCCTCAGACTTATTGCACTTTATTTGATCCTTTTGTATTATTTTGATTCTAACTGTTTTAATACATTTTAAATTAAGGTTTAATCAATGTATTCTCCTATGTAATTGTGATTATTTTATGATTCTTAAAAAAAAAATTAAAAATTGTACTGTACGTAAAGCACTTTGAATTACTACCGTGTATGAAATTTGCTATATAAATAAAATTGCCTTGCCCTCAATAAAACAAACCTTAACTCCATTAGGGTCTTCATAACCATGTTTACTTTGGAAAGGGAGCAAGAAAACAAGAAGATACAGATTCAGAGGTGTACACACAAAAAAAAAGCGGTCAGGGGTGGCAGAGAGGGGGGGAGGGCAGATAAATAGAAAGGATAGAGACGATGGATAAAGAGAGATGGTTGGGGGAGGGATGTAATGGAGATGGAGAGAGATGATAAAACACATTACATTCCTGCCGTCAGCACAGACGGATAGCATGACAGACGACTGTGCCTCCCTTCCCCCATTTAACCAGGAACTATGTCAAGTGTAAGCTACCAATCCTGTCAGCTGTCTTAAAATGAGTAAAGTCAGTGTTAGCACTGAGACTGAGGATTAGCGTGAGGAACTAAAAGTCCAGAAAATTACAGGAAAAACATATTTACAACCTTTATTCCATTATCCCATCACTCAAAATTAATTTTTTGCTTCATTAAAATTAGCTAATATGACACAAAGATTATTGTGTGCAATAAGTTTATATTTTCAAAATTCATTTTAAGGGTTTGTTAATCCCAAACATGAAAATTCTGCCACCATTTATTCACCCTCATGTCCTCCTTTCCTCTCTGGAACACAAAACATGATTTTTTGTTTATATATAAAAAAGGCTTTTTTAGATGTGATGAAATGAAGAGTGACATCTTACCTCAGGGGGTGAAAAGGTTCATGACACACATTTACAGGGTCTCCTCGCCCTAGACCATTCCTGAAACACCCAAATACAGGATTTCATTACTCATCATGACATGACAGTTGAACATCAAGTAAATAGTACTGTTCAGTGCAAATAATTCAGAGTGCTTTACAAATGCATTTGAAATATATTTTTCAGCATGATGAAGCTGCTTATTCTAGTAGTCCATAATAATAAAAAGCGAGGTCTGTGACAGCCAATAAATGTGACGGAGAATGACAGCGCTCTCTAAAGTGCTTCCTCTTCAGGCAGTGTCTCTGAGTTATTGATCTACAGGCTGGGCTTCTGAATTCACAAAAGTCAAAATCACTCAATTATTGAACTGGAATGCGGATCTCTCAAAAAGAAAAATATTTTATTTGTGGTCATATTTAATTCAGACCAAATAATAATAATAATAATAATAATAATACATTTTATTTATAATGCACTTTTCTTATACCCAAAGCACTACAAGAAGTACAATACAAAAGTGCATCCGTAAAATAAAATTTAAATGCAACAACAGGTAGAGAACAATATACATTTTAAGACACAAACACTATGTTTAAGACACAAACACTATGTTAAAAAGAATGTTGGGGACATGAGAACATGCCTAACAGTTAAAGGAAGTTCCACAACCTAAGGGCTGCCACAGAGAAGGCTCCTTCACCCATAGATTTTAGTCTGCAAGAAGGCTGTTTAAGGAGAAAAGAGTCGGCGGACGGCAGAAATCGAGAGGGCATATATAGCATAATTAAACCACATATAGTGCAGTTCCGTGTTCAGCTTTGTATGTTAAAATAAGAAATTTTAAAATCAATGCGGGTATGGACCGGAAGCCAATCCAGGTTCCTAAGCACGCCAGAGATATGCTGATAAGGAGTATGTGAAGAGTTCAGATGCAAAAGCCTCTAAGTGCCATTTGAAATTTTGTTCTAGAATGACCATTTTCATCAAGCTTGTGTATTTAAGTTCAGTTATTTCACTTAAATGACAATTAATAGGTAATCTTCATTGCCATTTAAGTGAAATTACTGAACTTAAACATACAAGCTTGATAAAAATGATAATTTTAGAAGAAAATTTCAAATGGCACTTAGAGGCTTTTGCATCTGAACTCTTCATGTGTAAGAGTTCTGAATGTGTAGCAGGCGCTTAATAGACTTTGCAGGTAGGCCAATAAAGGGCATTACAATAATCAACCCTAGAGGTAACGAGTGCATGGACAAGCCTTTCTGCGTCAGGCAATATTCCTGAGAGGCAAATTTTGAAATACTCTTGATACAGTATGTGCATCAAGTGTCAAATGAGAGTAAAAATTACAAACTGGATGGAAATACTACATTATATGTTCAAGGTGCAAACTGAAATTTCTAACATTACATGCAGCTGCAGGGATACCAACAAAAAAGGACCTCTGACTTTGTACCATTCAATTCAAAGAAAACCGTGGTACATTCATATAATTTCCAGCAAACAGTCAGAAAGTGTTGCCGAGATACCAGTGATATTAGTTTCTGTGCTAATATAGATTTTGAAACATGCCCCAAAACATGCTTTCTAATAAATACAAAAAATACAACAATTTCTGCACGGGTGTAACTTCAGCATCTGTGCTCTTTGGGTGTAGGGATGGTTCTGCTCATTAGAAAAAAAAATCCAAGGCACTCGAGTGACTTTTTTTTTTTTTTGAAAAATATAAAACGCACAAGCTACGGCACACCTAACTGGTGATTGTCATTTGACTAATTGATTGTTATTTAAAAGAACTGATTGTGCTTGTCACTCACACCTTGATGAAAGCTCATTGGCCGCAACGCGTAAGTGTGCCGTTGCTTGTCGTCTGTTTTTTTTTTTTTTTTTTAAATCTAAGGCATGAAAGAATAAAGGCGTTTTATATTTTTCTAAAAACAAATCACTCATGTGCCTTAGAGTGTTTTTACTTATATGATTTTTAATAATCTGCCCAAGAGGAAGCATATGTAAATGTTAAAAAGTATTGGGCTAAGGACAGACCACTTAGGAATACCATGAAATACCTGTCCGACGTTAGATTTATTGTTTTCTAAAACAACAAACTGTGTTCGAGTTATTTTGTGTACAAGTTATTTTTTAACCTTCAAATGGTCTTCGTTTCCTGTTTACACTTCTATATGCTAGGTAATGACCAATTTGTAAAACAATATACAATAAGTGAAAAAATCATAGTATGCAAGAACAACTTGGCAGCTTTGGTGTCAAGAAATGGCCTTGTTTAAACTTGTTTAAAATTCTGAGAATTGAAAGTAATTTTATTTGCCAACTTTTTTACATGACGTTTGAATGTTAGGGTTGAGTCATTTATGACTCCTAAATACTTGAATTCATTAACAATATCTAGTTCCTGTCCTCTAAGGAACACAATACTGCCCTACAAAGGCAAAGTGCAGTAACTACGCAAACAAAGAAACTAAGAAAAAAGGCGTTTACAGTTTTTACACCAGCCAGTCAAACATGTTATGGGTAGATTAGTGGTAATGCATCTCCGAAACGGGACATAATTTAACCCAGATATTTTTTCACAAGACAGAACATGTCATAAAGCCCATTACAAGTCTTAACTCATTTTTGACTAAATGTGTAGTTACTGTGCTTTGCCTTTGTGCAGAATAGAATGTGACACTTTCATATTTTGTTTGGAAATGCCATACAGACAGTTTTTTTTTTTGGTGTTTAGGTAGAGACATGACTTAGTATAATACATTGATAATACAAGAATGATTAACACAAGAAATGCATGTCGACTGATTGTTCAGAAAACAGCAGACAAGCAGTCAAGCGGTGTCTTAAAGGTAAGTTGCTAACTAGTTACCAGTGCGGTGGTGGCATGAGTCTGTTGAATGGTGATTTAACGCTAAGTTATGTTGTCACCAGGTGAGATGCAATGCTATAAAGTAAATAAACAATGTCCCCGTCTTTTACTCTCACAACTAGCTTATCAAACTCTTTTGCTACATTAGCTAGCTAGCCATTTTTATACCTTGTGAGTTGAATGGAAGCTAAGGTGTGTGCGTATACACAGTGTTGGGTAAGTTACTCTAAAAAAGTAATTAATTACAAGTTACTAATTACCTCTTCAACAGTGTAATTAGATTACTGTATTAATTACTCTCTCTAAAAAGTATTTAATTACTTTTAATTACTAATTACTTTCAAAATCCCATATCAATCTCAACCAGCTGAATAATACAATGATAGACATGAATCTGTTTTCATTCTTTCAAATAAATACTATAAAATTGCATGAATTATCCTTAAACTGACCAAGGTGGAGAAGGTTACATTATCAGGGTGGCCGCGGCTCCTTAAAAAGTATTAAAAAGTCTTAAATCAATTTTCCTAAAAATAAGGCCTTAAAATTATTAAACTTAAATTCAGAATTCAGATAAATTCAGAAAACTTTAAATTCTTAAATTCAGATTGGATAGGTCTTAAATATGTTTGTCATGTCACCGCAAAGATGCATCGTTCTGCCAGCCAGGTCGAATATTTTCTACAAGGTAACGTAACCTCATATTTTGTACATGACCTATCAACTGACCAATCGGCTAACCTAAACTTAACCAATCGAGCTGCTTCGTGGGCGGGTCTTGGCGTGACGGGATTCGTAATTTCGCTACAGGTAATGGTTAATAGCCACATAGAAATAGTGGGTGGGTGCGCAGAGACAAGGGCGTGATCGAACTGTGTGTGTGTTAGAGACACGCAGGTGCGATCGAACAGTGGAGACATAAAAACATAATCCATCATTTTGTTCATACAGGACAACATTCAGTCTGCAAACTGTATGTAGGCCTATTCTCGCATTAAAACACAGTTTTAAAAGCACAGCATACTGTATTTATCCAACCAACCCCTGTTTGAAACAGTCGGTGTGTTGTAACATCTGTCAGAGTTTGAAGTCTGCTCAGATGAAGAATAGGAAAGAACTTGTAGTTCCACGAGTCCTTTTATAGTTGCTTTCTTTCAGTTAAGCACACTCTTCACATACATGTGCACGCATCAGCGGCCCCTAAGTTAATAACTAATGATATTCGCAATGGAAGTGAATCAATCATAACTTTAACTGGACAATAACTTTATCCTAATGCTGCTGTAAAGCCTAAATAATCTTTTAAGGTAATTTCTACTATAACCATAAACCTGCTTTGAAACAATCAATACTGTTAAAAGCGCTTTATAAATGAAGGTGACTTGACTTCAGTAATGGCCTCAGTGGCCATAACAGTGCAGGCAGGGAGCAGGACGAACGTCGAGAGAGTTCATAGACGACCTCTGTGGTCGTGTCGAAGCAGACGAAGAGTGCATGAGCGAACGCCGCACCCTCGGGAGTAGCTGGAGTTGTCGCCGCTGCCTCAGGAGGAGCTTGAGTGGACACCGCCACCTCGGAAAAAGCTGGAGATGTGTGTGCAGCCCAAACACAAACAGTAGGATCGTGACTGCCATTACTGAAAACGCAGCCGATGGTGGTAGGACATCCGGGACCACCGAAATTGGGATCACCAGTATCAAATGTGCTGAAACCACTGGACTAGGGTGCGATAGACTAGGGGATGTTGGCACCGCTGGGATACCAGCTGCTAGCACTGACATACGCGACATTGGACACCAGTCTCAAACACCTATAGGGACTGGTTTGGTAGCTTAGGTGCAGCGTTCATAATGGCCGGTAACTCTGGCGTGACGTCCATGGTGGCTGGAGACTCTGGTGTGGCAGCCTCGGCCATGACATGACATGAAGAGGCTTAGGTTTGGTGGCCATGACGTAGAGAGGCTCAGGATTGGCGGTTCTTTGCTGAAGAATAGTGCTGAGGTCACATCCTGGTCCATTCAATTAAATTCAATTCAAAGACCTTTACTTATCTGTTAGGAACTTCATTCGTGCTGAGCATCAATGCGTGTACGGTTCCACAAACACAGCACAATATACCACACACAATTCTATATAAATAAATAATAAGTAATAACTTAAGCTTTCAAATTACAATAAATAAATGATAAATAGGCAGTAAACATTAAAAAGGTTGCATTAACAATGAAAAGATAAATCACAAATCCACATACACGGACATACACCTTGGTGAATAAATGTATCAACCATTCATGTTTCTAATGGATGTGGGCACAAAACTTGCCATGGCTCTGTTGGTCCTGAATATGAGTGATCTGTATCTCTGGCCTGAGGGTAGAAGACTATAGTGGCTGAACCTGAAGTCCACGGAGCTTCCTCAAGAAAAAAAGGCGCTGCTGACACTAAGAGAAAAAGTTTTCACTGTTTAATTGGAAGGTAAGTTTGTGATCAAGTCCCGAGGTATCTATATGATTCAACCCTTTCTATTTGGCTAGTTCTTGACCAACAGAGTGGGGATGATGGAAACATCTTTGCGGAAGTCAACAACCAGAAGACAGTTCTGCTTGCAACACTCCGTAAAAATGTCCATCTCAGTCTGTAACTCTCGTAGTCAATTAGTGGTGTCCAGGATCATAGTGTCGTTGGAATATTTAGTGTATATACCTGGGTTATTGCTCCTGCAGTCATTAGTGTAAAGTGTATACAGAACCGATGAGATTACAGAGCCTTGTGGGGCTCAGGTGGAGACTGTCTTAGACGAGCGCCCATGCGAACGGGCACTCCGAAATCACCCAGTCGTAGTCTCCGTGAACGCCATCACGCAAGCGTTCCTGTAATCATGTTAAAATTTCCCCATAGCTTGAAGCTCATCCGTCTTTTTCCGTATAGACTATATTTGCCAACACATTTGTAGGAAGAGGAATTTTAGAAAGTATTTTAGAAATATTTTTCAGGCTCTGACCTCCTTTTTGTCCTCTCTTCCAAATTTTAAATGTTGAATCCTTTTGTCCAGAGCAATTTTATTTTAGCTTGAAAGGCGAAAAACTTCCCATATCAGGATAGCCACATTCCACGGGTTGCTTCACGCTGATGGGCTTATGTAAATAATATGCAGTGAGGAAAATAAGTATTTGAACACCCTGCTATTTTGCAAATTGTCCCACTTCAATATTAATGAAAATCAATGTTAATATTTGGTACAGTAGCCTTTGTTTGCAATTACAGAGGTTAAACGTTTCCTGTAGTTTTTCAACAGGTTTGCACACACTGCAGGAGGGATTCTGGCCCACTTCTCCACACAGATCTTCTGTAGATCAGTCAGGTTTCTGGGCTGTCGCTGAGAAACACAGAGTTTGAGCTCCCTCCAAAGATTCTCTATTTGGTTTAGGTCTGGAGACTGTCTAGGCCACGCCAGAACCTTG
Source organism: Pimephales promelas (assembly GCF_016745375.1). Next base: position 705,663 of record NW_024121123.1, read on the forward strand.
ATATGCTTCTTAAAGAGCCACTCCTTGGTTATCCTGGCTGCGTGCAATGACGCACCTGTATATGTGACCTGGCCGTTCAGATTGAAGTCGCATTTGAAAAGATCGGATACATATCGGATTTATACCACATACCCAAGTGGCCTGGGTCGCATTTGAAAAGATCGGATCTGTGTCGTTCAGACTGTCATGAAAAAATCAGATACAGGTCGCATAGGGGCAAAAAAATCGGAATTAGGTCGTTTCAGCCTGCAGTGTGAACGTAGCCTTAATGCAGCTAACAAACGACCTCTAACAGGTGCATCTAATTTAGGCAGGGCCGGCACTAGCCATTTGGGTGCCCTAAGCACAAATGCTTGGTGGTGCCCCCATACCCCCCACCCCACCCCCCAACCACCCATACCCATGTATTTTAGCATTGACCCTGCATTCAGAAATACAAGACAAAATATTCATGGATTCTACTGAATCATTAACCATCATACAAAAATATTGCACACATTAGTCTTTTATATAATATAGGCCTATGTGTCACTGGAACATTTAAAACTCAAAACTCTATTCTACCTTTAAAAGAGGTCTGATGAGGCACAATATAATAATTCTGTACATAATTTGTAGGGCTGGGAAAAGATTAATTGTGATTAATCGCATCCAAAATAAATGTTTGTGTCTACATTAATGATATAGGCCTATGTGTGTGTACTGTGTATACTTATTTTGTATATATATATATATATATATAAATGCACATTTGCATGTATGTATTTAAGAAATATTTGTTATTTATATATAAAATATTTTAATTTATATATAATATAAATTATCTATAAATATATACAGTATATACATGCAAATATTTCTTAAATATATATGTGCATATGTGTGTATATTACAAAATAATTATACACAGTACACTCACAGATCATGTAGAAACTTTTATTTTGGGTGTGATTAAGCTTTTCCCAGCCCTAATAATCTAATCTAATAATAATTCTAATTGCAGTTTCACCAACAGATGTCGCCCTTGGGCCTTTGACCGCATTATCCGCATAGAACAACAACGAAAAAACGTATCTAAGCGGTCTTCCTTTTCTTCTCAAACAAACTAACTGCATCTTAAACAGCCCAAGTTGAAAAATTCCCCCGGACCCCCGTTAAAATAAAAGATTCTACATGCTGAGCAAAGCCCTGGATCATTTGCACAACTACTAGCGACGCCCCCCTGGACATGCATACACGAAGCAAGGGCGCCTACAAAACTAACACTTTTATTTAAAACATTGTCTTAACTGCAAGCGAGTATTATCCCGCTGTCTCTTCTTTTCCCCTTTCCCCCCCGACTCTTGGTGCCTTTTCGAGGCCATGTCTGATGTCGATCAGGTGTCTGCCAAATTTGACACTGATTGAGGAACAGACCACTGCAAGGTGGGGAAGGGGGGGCACCAGAGGGAGACTGGCACAGGAGATTCACCTTTTTCTCCAATTTGGTCTAGCCTATGCATATTGCTTTTGTATTGCTTTTGTATATTAACATGCTTTAGACATATTTTATTTGTTATTTATACTAGTAGCCTATTGTGATGATTTTTCACGACCCAGATTTTTTGGTGCCCCCCCAAGCACTTGGTGCCCTACGCGCAGTGCGTGATGTGCGTGTGCGGAGCGCCGGCCCTGAATTTAGGATAATAAATGGAGTGGAGGTACATTTTAAAGGCAGACTAACAGGTCTTTGAGGGTCATAATTCTAGCTGATAGACAGGTGTTAAAATATTTATGAACACCTGTCTATTTGAAGAGTTCAGATGCAAAAGCCTCTAAGTGCCATTTGAAATGTTCTTCTTTAATGATGATTTTTATCAAACTTGTATATTTAAGTTCAGTGATTTCACTTAAATGGCAATGATAATTACCTATTAATTGGTATTTAAGTGAAATTACTGAACTTAAATATACAAGTTTGATAAAAATCATAATTAAAGAAGAAAATTTCAAATGGCATTTAGAGGCTTTTGCATCTGAACTCTTCATTTATTGTCAATATGTATTTCTGGATTTTTTTATTTAGGTTATGTCTCTCACAGTGGATATGCACCTACAATGACAATTTCAGACCCTGCCATGATTTCTAAGTAGGAGAAATTGCAAAATAGCAGGATGTTCAAATACTTATTTTCCTCACTGTATATATATTTTCGAAGCAAAAATATTTTTTGTCATATTACCACATTTTATCATTTTACCACAATAATCATATATATATATATATATATATATAAAACATGGCTGGAATTCTGGGACATAATTTGCAGATTTTTCACCTTTTGACCACAAGATGTCAATTTAGTGTGCACAGTGTTGAAAAGTTCAGAGTAATGAATCATTTTTTGATACAGTTGAGGAGAAAGCCTCAATGCTTCACAAAGTTCCATTTGACCACCACTAATCCAAATACCGGTAAAAAAAGAAACAAACACTTGACATGAAATTGACTATGACCAGAATTTAAAACTGGACTAGGCATGGACTCACCAAACAGTGGTTACACAAACAAAGCTAGACTAGAGATTATAGGCTTGTTTGACTTCATGCAGCTCTGTAATGTACTAAAACCCACTTAGAACGCATTGGCAACTGCCCTTGCAACCACCAACAGCTCTGTTGCAATTTTGCACATTCATGTGCACACATGTTTCTGATTTCTCTTGAGGATCCTGACATGTTTAGATCCCAATAGACTTTTGTTTCTTCTCACACAAGAATCAGGCCCACTACATCATAAACGGGAAGACAAAAATGAAGGTCCTGTGTGCTTGTGTGTTGTGTAGTTTGTGACCACAAGCTTAGTCTTATCTTTGTCTTAACTATAGTCAGGGGCGCAACTACCCAGTTTCAAAGGGGTATGCAGCAACAATTTTAGCGCCCCCCCCCCCCCCCCCCGAAAAAAAATTTTAAATAAATGTAATGTGTGCTATGTAATAACTGAGTAGGAAGAAATGAGAGCTAACAGAAAAAAATAAGTGCAAAATTGTCGTTTATTAACACAATTATATACTCCACCTTGATGAACCCCCCCTAAGAAAACTAAGCTCCATTGTAACAGCAATACCAGTGTTTCTCACAGGATTTTAGGTAAAACTGTGGTAGGTGGACCTCTGTTTCTCTAGGGGGGTTCGGGGGCATGCTCCCCCGTAAGAAAATTTTGTGTTCTGTAATGTTAAATTCAGCAGTCTGGTGCACTTTGAGAGTTCAAAATTGAAAACTCCAAACTCAGGGTGCAAATTAAACAGAGAAAAATTTGAACCTCTTTTAGTTCGTGTCTGTCTACATTACACTACTACATAATAATAGTTATAATATTAATCCCATGATAGTAATTGCCATTAAGGATATTGTAAAACAAATGCACAGAAAAATAAAGGAAACTTTCATAATTAGTTTTGCACTAATTTCTATACTTGAAAGATACTTGCGCATAATGACGTATTTCATGGGCCAGTGTGTCAGAAAAAAAAACTAAAGCTGACTTTTTTTGACCAATTCATTACACCAGCACAGCGCTGCCAATTAAGCAAAAAACAAAACAAACAACAAACAAATGGGCCGCCGATGTATGAGTTTTGTGGGCCGTTAAGACAAATAAATTAAAAAAGGAAAAGCACGTCGGCCCAGCGGGAATCTCCCGGTAGTCCTGATGGCCACCGAGATATAGCCTATGCCTGGATGTCACATTTTAAATCCTACCTGTTGGCTTTCAGCAATGCATGCAGTTATTTAGCTGCTGTTGCATCAATTGACATGCCATCTCCTTTTCTCTCTTTCTTTTTCTATTTTTAGCCCCACAGCATTTTGTTTTATCCATCTTTTTCGACGACAACTAACTACTCGTACCTGCTCGCTCAGCGCTCACGGCGCCCCCGCCCGCTCGCGATATTACCCGCCCCCCCTTCTCCAGGAGGGCGCCTACTCTAGCCTGGCTGTTAGTCCTCTAAAATTTTATATAACATTGAAGGAATGCAGAAATGATTTAGAAACGGACAACGGCAGCTACATATAGAAATACAATATAGCCTCAATATAATTTTTTTTTTTTTTTTTTTTTTTTTTACCATCGCTTTGGCGCCCCCCATTGTGCTGCGCCCCTATGCGCCGCATATAGCGCATACCCACTTTTTGCGCCACTGACTATAGTAATTATCATTGGTCTAATATTCCAAGAAATATCTTTCTGTTAGCATTCCTGTTCATCTCAGTGGAAACTGTTAATATGATACTTTCAACACAGACCTTCCATGTTCTGTTTTGAATAGTCTACTTTTAATATGGCAAAGGAGAAAATTAATAATAATAATAATAATAATAATTTTTAAGCATATTAGAATCATCAGCAAACAATTTACCAATAATTTGAAAACTGAAGTAATGATGCTGAAAAATCAGCTTTGCCATCACTGTAATAAATAACAGTTTTAAATATATTAAAATAAAAAAACAGTTATTTTAAATTGTAATAATATTTCACAATATTACTGATTTTACTGTATTTTTGATTAAATAAATGCAGCCTTAATAACATAAGATATCTCTTCAACAACAACAAAAAAAAAATTATGGTTTAATTATAATATGTTTAATTACACTTAAAAAAAGATAATTTCACAGACATAAAGCAAATTATACATTTCTGCAGTTATGAAACAATCTTAATATAACAGGCATTGTAGTGGGATGTACGTATATAATAACATGAGAGTAATTAGATGTGTTATTTGGCTTTATACTCAATGTTATCAAAATTTAGCTTGAAACAATTGAGGTTAAGTCATTTTACAAAATGCAATTTGTTCTCTGACTGAGTTCAACTTGACTTTGAATATGTGTCACACCAGGATCAAAGCAGCTTACAAACCAACCAGCTCTCACCCCCTACTAGCACAAAATCTTCAGTATGCTCATCAACATTACTGACTGCTTCTCTGTTAAAACTTCAAAGATGCAATTTAAGGCATAAAATACAATTCTGAGTGAAACAGAAATAATTTCAGTGGGACCAGATTTCGAGTGGTCTATATTATCTGTTAATTTTGCCCCACCTCTGTGGCCTCTGTCAATATAAAATGGGGAAAAGGCCCATAAAAGCATGTGTCTCTGTAAAGATTGACTAAATTCAGCCTTTTTCAGATGTGTGGATTGCAAAGTGCTGTTTGCCATAGCAACAGATCCAATGTTACATAATGCATTAGGAATAGGAAGAGGGCGAGAGGTCTGGCAGGCTTAATGTGGGAGATGCTGCAGGATATTTTTAGGCTTCTTGTCGTCTTCCTCCTCTCTTGAACTGCAAGTTATTTGAGAAGGATGCAGAAGAGGAGGGTACTGGATACACACCAAACTGTATGTTTTTGCTGTGTGCATACAGTATTAATCCTTTTTTGGGTGACTACTGACAACTCTATGCTTGTGTGTTGCTATCATAAATATGTCACCATATAAATGTAAAGATAAGCACGTCTTCCCCATGATTCACATATATCCAATGGCCTACATAGATATATATAGATAGATTCAATGACTCTACATAGTTTATTCACTGACTACGTTTACACGCATCCAATTTTTGGGTTATGGCAACGCATTCTCATCCTTTAACGTCATATAGAACGCTATATGACAAAACGGCGCTATACTACGCACATGGCACCCGTTATCGTTAATATAACACGCGCTGTGAGGGCTAAGTTTAGGTGTGGGGTAGGGTGTGCGTGTCATATTCACGCTAAAGGATTTATAACGTCTTGGGTTCGCGTGTTATATTAACGATAAAGGGTGCCATGTGTGTAGTATAGCGCCGTTTTTGCATATAGCGTTCTATATGACGTTAAAGGATGAGAACGGGCTGGTTATGGTCAGGTTAAGGTCACTATTCGGGTTTCTGAAACATTAGGAATAACCCGTTTACATGCGTGAGCAGAGAGAGTTTCTCCTGTATACATGGAATTGCAATATGTAAACGGTGACGCGCGGTTAGTGTCTAGACGTAAGGACAACCTTTAGAAGCAATATGCTTCATTTCCGTATCCAAAGACAACAACAACAGCAGCACGCGGATAATGAATAGTTCAGGGCAGATAGCGATCATCTTTGTTTGCGCTTTGACACTGGAAACATTTCTGACCTCGCTCCAAAAGTATGCTCTGTTGTGTCTCGCCATGTTTACTTTCGGTATACGGATTTTTGTATGCGGCGAGAAGTTTCTCTACTCAAAAGACCAAGATTCCTTGCGAATAGAATGCGCAGAACACATATCACAATGGGGATATGCTGATTCGCGTTTACATGACAAAAATTTGAGTTAGAAAAGGGGTACCCCAGGTCCAAATCCGGGATATGAGCATATTCGGGTTTTTGCCGGTGTTTACATGGCCATTTTCGACCGGGTTATTGCTAATATCCCGATTTTGAACGGGTTATTGGCTGCATGTAAACGTAGTCACTGTTGCACAACGGTTTCTTGTCTGCCTGAGTGGATTGCGTTTGTGGCTTTGTATAACTTTTTGACCTAAAACGTTTTCACTAGTACAACGCGCTAGCATTTCGCTAGCCTTTTAACCTGCCATTAGATTAAATTTGGCCGATTAATAGGCAGCAATCTACGAGCAACTAAGCATTGTTATGGAACACCTGACACTGCCGCGGGTACCAAAACCTAGTGCCAAAGCCACAGAGAAGACCACACAACCAAAATCTGGACCCTGGCCAATCACAGCTCACATGAGCTGCTATTATAGTAGCCTGCGTTGTAAAGATAAGCTCCGACGTAATCAATTCTGTTGCTGTACCGGAGAATTTCTCTCCCTCTGAGGCTGCATGTGAGCAACTCACACCGTGCCTAGTTCACATACAGCTTTAGCCAGTCACGGTTCTACGGATGAGGGTCACCCTTTAAAAGAGCACCCTTAGGTGATAATGTAATAATATATTGGCAAAACAGATTTGGCAAAGGCTCGCGTGCATTTGTGTTTGCACTCTGGAGAACGTCACATTAATCTATTTTCAACCTGTTTTTGCAGTGGTGAGCAAGCCAATCACAGACATACTGTAGTTGTAGATTTCTTGAACGCAATGGCCAATCAAAGGTGTTTAAGTTAGTCAAAAAATCTCATCGCTCAAAACAACTGAGTTTTTATTCAGTGCTGCTGTGTTATGCAGACTCGCGAATCTTCTCATTAATAGACAAAGCGTTGACACGATGCAAGAGATTTATTGTGCATTGACCATATACAACTAAGCTACTAAAAGAGATACTTCCAGAGGTCATAAATACTCTTCTAAATATTGTTAATTCATCTTTCTCATTAGGAAAACTTATTAAAAACACAACTTGAATTAACTCCCACAGAATTAGTCAATAACAGGACAATTTCAAATCTACCCTTTCTATCAAAGATACTAGAAAAGGCAGTATCCTATCAGCTCTGTTCCTTTTTAGAAAGAAAAAAGATCTCTGAGATGATTTTCAATTAGGAATATTAGATTTTCAACAACTGAGACTGCTCTGAGAGTTACAAATGATTTGCTCCTATCATCCGATCATGTTTGTCTCTCTCTGTAAGTGTTACTGGATCTTTGTGCTACATTTGATACTATCGACCACAACATTCTTTTGAATAGACTCAAATATTATGTTGACAATAGTGGAATTGCATTGGCATGGTTTAAATCATACTTATCTGACCATTTGATCAGTTTGTAGCTGTCAATGAAGAGATTTCATACAGATCACAAGTTCAGCATGGAGTCCCGCAAGGTTCAGTACTAGGACCATTGCTTTTCACCCTGTACATGCTACCCTTGGGACTGAGATATAATTAAAGGTCCCCTGACATGTTTTTTTTATTATTTTATGTTTCATGGGTTGCCCTTATAATGTTAGTATGTTTTTAGATCAAAAATAGTCATTTAGTAATTTAGAAATAAAAGGCATTTTTCCTAGCCTGATTTTAGCCTCTGCTTAGAAAGCTCTGTTTGAAGGGGCGTGTCTGCTGTGGGATTCAATTTAAACGCCCACTACTGTGATTTGCTGACATGCTTGCATATGAAATAGCAACATATTACATGTGAAACTCTCTTGAATACGTTTTACTACAGCTATTATACGTTTTTACTATTACAGATATCGAGATTACTGAATCGTGAGAAGTTTTTGAAGTATTTAGATTCTCATCACAAAATGTTGCTGTGATGAGTATTGAGCAGCAGATGACAGTCTTATCTTATTGTATAGCGTAGTTTCTGTTCTCTCTGCTTTCACCAATGCAGACACGATGATGTACATACAGTAAGAGCTTCGTTGTGCAGTGTAACGCAGTTTCTGTTCTCTCTAAAGCCCGGAACTCGTCCGCTCTTGTCGAGGTAAAAAGCTGCACTTGAACTCACAGAGAGAACAGCAGCCGACTGTCAGTTATAGCCTAATGTGCGTTCTGCGCCTGCATTTAATGAGCCAACTGTCTATTTCTGCAGATATATTAGTCTATATTCGTCATTCAAAAAGGAAAACCGACGTTGCCGGCTGCAGATAGACATAACGTAAACAAAGCAGCGCGTGCTTACCCTTTAGAATATCAATCCCGCTAAACACTTTCTTTAAATAAGATTATTTTCATCCTACTCAAAGAAACGATGTGAAGTTGATAATAGTCTGGCTTGACTTACTGATGCATAAACAGTATCGAACGATTTTGAGAGAAAGATTAACTAACCTGTCTCCTGCCTGTTTGGACCATACAACTTTTGGGAGTTGAGTCGGCGCATTTCCTGTCACGGGAACACACAGGGAAACAGGTGGATCCAAATGCAGCATATTTATTATCAGGGCAATCCAACTCATAGTCATCCATGCAGGGGTCAAAATCCATTTTAGCAGTCCAATAAACAAATAAACAAGAAACAAACCACGAACAGGCAAGAAAACAGACCTCAGAAGTGTTGGTGACATTCAGCAACGAATCCGTACACAAACTAACACAGACAGGGAATATATACACAGAACTAACAAGACTAACACAGAACAGCTGGGAACAATGATTACAGGGAACAGCTGAGTGCAATGAACTGATGAGTGACAGTGACAGTGACAGACAGAATGCTGGGAAATGCAGTTCCAGAATTACATGACACCGAGGGGAAGGAGGACATCTAGTGGACAAACAAGGAAACACAACCAGACACTGTGACATAACCCCCCCTCTACGGAGTGGCTACCAGACACTCCACGACAACAACTACAACACAATCACAAGAGTTCAGGAGGGAGGTGGAACGGTGGAGGATCAGGGGGAGGGATGGTGGGCCAGGTCCATGAAGGGAGACAGGAACAAGGGGTGAGGGCTTTACCGAGGACCAGGGCGAGACACAGAGTCCATCGGGTGGCCAGGGCGAGACACGTAGTCCATCGGGCGGCCAGGGCGGAGCAGACCTTTCGGGTGGCCAGGGCGGAGAAGACCCCTCGGGTGGCCAGGGCGGTGAAGACCCCTCGGGTGGCCAGGGCGGTGAAGACCTTTCGGGTGGCCAGGACGGTGAAGACCCCTCGGGTGGCCAGGGCGGAGCAGACCCCTCGGGTGGCCAGGGCGGAGCAGACCCCTCGGGTGGCCAGGGCGGAGAAGACCCCTCGGGTGGCCAGGGCGGTGAAGACCCCTCGGGTGGCCAGGGCGGTGAAGACCTTTCGGGTGGCCAGGACGGTGAAGACCCCTCGGGTGGCCAGGGCGGAGCAGACCCCTCGGGTGGCCAGGGCGGAGCAGACCTTTCGGGTGGCCAGGGCGGAGAAGACCCCTCGGGTGGCCAGGGCGGTGAAGACCCCTCGGGTGGCCAGGGCGGTGAAGACCTTTCGGGTGGCCAGGAGGGTGAAGACCCCTCGGGTGGACAGGGCGGAGCAGACCCCTCGGGTGGCCAGGGCGGTGAAGACCCCTCGGGTGGCCAGGGCGGTGAAGACCTTTCGGGTGGCCAGGGCGGAGAAGACCCCTCGGGTGGCCAGGGCGGTGAAGACCCCTCGGGCGGCCAGGATGAAGCAGATCTTTCAGGTGGCCAGGGCGGTGAAGACCCCTCAGGTGGCCAGGGCAGTGAAGACCCCTCGGGTGGCCAGGGCGGAGCAGATCTTTCAGGTGGCCAGGGCGGTGAAGACCCCTCGGGCAGCCAGGGCGGAGCAGATCTTTCAGGTGGCCAGGGCGGTGAAGACCCCTCGGGCGGCCAGGATGGAGCAGATCTTTCAGGTGGCCAGGGCAGTAAAAACCCCTCGGGTGGCCAGGGCGGGGAGGACCCCTCGGGCGGCCAGGGCGGAGCAGATCTTTCAGGACCAGACACCGGCTCGGGAACAGGCGCTGGCTCTGCCTCCGGCACGGGAACAGGCGCCGGCTCAGGAACTGACACTAAAACAGACACAGTCACAAGAACAGACACAAACACAAACAAAAACGCTGGGTCCTGAACCAATATGAGCTCCGGCTCAGGGATCGGCTCAGGGACAGGGACCGGCTCAGGGACCGGCTCAGGGACCGGCTCAGGGACCGGCTCAGGGACCGGCTCAGGGACCGGCTCAGGGACCGGCTCAGGGACCGGCTCAGGGACAGGCTCAGGGACAGGCTCAGGGACAGGCTCAGGGACAGGCTCAGGGACAGGCTCAGGGACAGGCTCAGGGACAGGCTCAGGGACAGGCTCAGGGACAGGCTCAGGGACAGGCTCAGGCTCAGGGACAGGCTCCGGCTCAGGGACAGGCTCCGGCTCAGGGACAGGCACCGGCTCAGGGACAGGCCTCTCCAACGTCTTAATCAGACGCTCCAGATAGTCCCAGCTCAGGGATACAGACGGGACCTGACCAGTCTTTCGTCGGGCAGACGGGACGTGAACAGTCTCTCGCTGGGCCGACGGGACGTGGACAGTCTCTCGCTGGGCCGACGGGACGTGGACAGTCTCTCGCTGGGCCGACGGGACGTGGACAGTCTCTCGCTGGGCCGACGGGACGTGGACAGTCTCTCGCTGGGCCGACGGGACGTGGACAGTCTCTCGCTGGGCCGACGGGACGTGGACAGTCTGTCGCTGGGCAGACGGGACGTGGACAGTCTCTCTCTGGGCAGACGGGACGTGAACAGTCTCTCTCTGGGCAGACGGGACGTGAGCGGTCTCTCGCTGGGCAGACGGGACGTGAACAGTCTCTCGCTGGGCAGACGGGTATTTCCTCCTCCTTCTCCGTCGTTCTTTATGGTGAGGTATAGGCTCCAGGCTGGACAGGACCAGCGGTGAAGGAAGCTCTGGGCTGAGCATCACCGGACCATGGTCGGAGAAAGACCAAAGTTGAGAGTGATTCCGGGGCTCACTTCTAGGACCTCCTCTCCTGCGGCCTCCACGAATCCCAGAAAACTTGGCCAGACGGGTTCCCCTAAAAGATTCTCGGTCATCGGTGGCCGGGTTCTCAGGGGAATTGACCACCTTGACCTCAGTCCGGCGGGCCAATAAGGCAAAGCCCTGAAAAATGTTCATGCTACTGGATCCATTATTTGACGGATTCGTTCTGTCACGGGAACACACAGGGAAACAGGTGGATCCAAATGCAGCATATTTATTATCAGGGCAATCCAACTCATAGTCATCCATGCAGGGGTCAAAATCCATTTTAGCAGTCCAATAAACAAATAAACAAGAAACAAACCACGAACAGGCAAGAAAACAGACCTCAGAAGTGTTGGTGACATTCAGCAACGAATCCGTACACAAACTAACACAGACAGGGAATATATACACAGAACTAACAAGACTAACACAGAACAGCTGGGAACAATGATTACAGGGAACAGCTGAGTGCAATGAACTGATGAGTGACAGTGACAGTGACAGACAGAATGCTGGGAAATGCAGTTCCAGAATTACATGACACCGAGGGGAAGGAGGACATCTAGTGGACAAACAAGGAAACACAACCAGACACTGTGACATTTCCAGAGAAAATAAAATTAACCCATTGTTTCTTCAGAGGCGCAGATGAAGGAACTAAAAAATACTTTTGTGTTCATTTATCCCAACACTGAGCAACTGCTATGCTTCGCTCGTTTGCAAGCCATGATATTTGTCGAGGAAAAACTCAAATCTCAAAGCTATTTCAAAGAAAAAATAAAATGCGCGTGTTCGTACTTCCTATTCCTAGCTCGTTTTCTCATCGTCGGGCCAAATTCTCTGGGCAGGGGAGTAACCTTTCCCCCGTATGACGTTATATAGGGGGAGATCTAGATCAGCGCGTCTGAGATGCAGATGGATGCAGAGAAGAGAAAAATAGGGTTATTGTAAATTCTAGACACGAGGGGACCAAATACAGTCTAGGGGAACTCATATTAATGTTAAAAAACCACAAATGAAAATTTCATGTCAGGGGACCTTTAAGGAAGTATGGCCTTAGATGATACTCAGCTCTGTAGGGGAGAGCGGGGAACAACCAAACGCATTTTGGTTTTGGCTCAATTAATTAAAAAATAATTAGGTTAGATTAATATATATTTTATTTTTACACAAACAACATACACATCTCTGCTACTAATGAACACTTAAAAGTTTTTTCTAGGACCTACCATTTTCGTACAGTTGCACCGAAAGTGACAGAAGTGCAAATGATACAACTTACCCCATATGCAGGGTTAGTTGTAACACTTGTGTGTAACACACATAATTCAGTACTATTTTATTTGTATAGTTTGATATTGTTTGTGCATCTGTATAGACAGATATCCATACATCCATCCCTCATCCAATCATCCTTCTATTGTCAATATCATGGAGAGGCATAGAAAAGGGCTGCACAGTTTTGCAATAAATAATAATAAATAAAATGACAAAATATTGTAATTGCAATTAAATTAGATTTGAGTGAGGCAGCTGCATGTACAATTATTATTAATAATAACAGTAATAATAATACAAATTAGCTTAAAATAAAAATTTAAATGGCTTATTGCATTAAAAACAGGCCATATTTTTAATAAAGAAACAAGTTATCATTCATAGTACACTAAATTTTAAAGGGGGAGTTGATTGCGATTTCACTTTTTTCATTTTAAACAGTGTGTAATGTTGCTGTTGGTGCATGAACAGTATCTGCAAAGTTGCAGCGCTGAAAGTTCAGAGTAAGCAGAGATATCGTCTTTTAAAAGTCAGAAAGTATATTGCCTACAAAAACGACTCGATTGGGACTACAGCTGGATTTTAGACGTCACTAACCCATACATTTGCATCAAGCCTCCCTCCGGAAAATGCAAAAAGGGCATGCGCATATTTCTGCGGCTCATCGAGTGTGTTATGTTCACCCAGCTGTCATGTCTTCTGTGTTCGAGCTTCCCACGGACGCTGTACTTCGTCAACAATTGACACAATTTATGTTTGATTATGTTCCTGAAAATGACGATCGTAATTTTGCTCTCTTGTGCTGCGCATTTTACGGAAGACAGTTTCCAGAATCTCCACGAATTCAATGCCGGATTCAACAAGAAACTGTTACTATAACATGAGCAGTTCCAACTTTAAAACCAGAGGCAGCAGTTGTTGGGCCACAACCTGTAAGTAGGCTAAGACTTAATCATTTTAAATGTAGTTTCATGTATAATTCCAGACGTAGCCTTGTGTTTTATTTTTTTTCAAATGGCAGCGCTGGCTTTATAGCCACTAGGCTACTAGTTATGCTGTTTTGTGTCTACGACAAACGTGTACAAACATTATGGACCTGAATTTTGTATAAGTACTAATGTTTTAAACGTATTTTTCATGTATGCATTTTCCGGAGGGAGGGTTGATGCAAATGTATGGGTTAGTGACGTCTAAAACCCAGCTGTAGTCCCAATCGAGTCCTTTTTGTAGGCAATATACTCCCAGATTTGTAAAAGACAAGATATCTCTGCTTACACTAAACTTTCAGCGATGCAAATTTGCAGATTGTTCATGCACCAACAGCAACATTACACACTATTTAAAATGAAAAAAGTGAAATCGCAATCAACCCCCCGTTTAAACTGAACAAGAGGCTAAAATAATTTTTTTGTGAATTAAATCCATTTTTTATACATCCATTTTCACACATAATATGCCGCTTAAATTCATTTGAAAACAACTGTATTAGTGTTTTATTATTCATTTATTTAGACAAAATACAGTGTAGCATTTTAATATTAACCATTTACCCATTATTGACCATAAAATAATTTAAAATAATTATTGGTATTAGACAATCCTTTTAAATCTGTGCATCCCTTCACAAGCACACTAATTTTTAATATATGTTTTTTTAAATGTTTACAGACTTGTATAGCACACATTTAATCTGGTCAAGGCTGAAAATTAGGTACAGGTAGGCACAGGACCAGGCTTTAAATGCATTTTTAACAATTAATGTTATTGCAGACAGAAGGCCGTGTGTGGGCCTGGTTTTGTGAAGGGCAATTCTCTCTCTCTCTCTCTCTCTTGCATGCACAGGCACACAAACACACACACACACACACACACACACACACACACACACACACACACACACACACACACACACACACACACACATAATGTGAGGGATTAAGTGTTTTGAGCCCAGCCATTGTGCTGTTGCCCATGGGCGGCACACTGCACAGATTTATTGGATGATGCCTGGGTGTTTGAATCTATGTTGTGTTCATGAGCATGTTGTTATTGTGTGTGAATGTGTATGGAAACACATTTAAGTATCATTTTCAATTCAAGTACAGTTGCTTAAAGTATATTGTTAATAATGTTGGTATGTGGGCGTTTTTCTTTAAAAACCCAAACTGAAACATGAGTGCAGATTTGAAAGCTAATGGCCTCACTGATGGATGGTTATGGAAGCATCCATTTTGGCTTTATTGTGTTAGGATGCTGTACTGGCAGCATGACAGGGCATAAAACACTGAAACACATTACAGATCTCTGGCCAACAGCACCATGGAATCCTGGTATAACCACCAGAAAAGGATGACCTTATGGAAAGAGTCCTTATGGAAAGTATCTACTCCGGTGTGTTGAACTACTGGTACTTTCTGTAGATCATTGTGATAAATGATTTATACAGAAATCAAGCACAGCATCAGTTCAGACAAGCCACATAGGCATAGGCTGCGATCAGCTGAATCGCTCCAACCACAACCGCTCTCCTATTGGTTCGGAAGGATATATATACGCTACACTTCCGCCTGGGAAATATGCTTTAACTGCTCGCAACAGTAGTTTTTCTGTGCACCTTTTGGCTGTCGTCTTTTTTGTTTCAGATTATGAAGGCTTCCAAGTTCTAGAGTCACGGCTATCATCATGAGAGACACACCCTTCCTCATAGCAAGCTACAGCATAGACATCCTGGACTTCACTGATACATTTAAATGTTAAACCATGGCATAAAGACATTACTAACTGTTTCAATCATCTGTATACTGCTCAAGCCAATGGTTCCATAGGGGGGTTAATGCTAAAGCTACGCATGTCATTAATTATGGAGCAAGAACCCCCATAAGGAAACATACCGCCAAAGATAAATTGTGTTCAATAAACTCAAGTAAACAAGTAAAGTGGTCTCGTCTGAAGTGCTATGATTTGTGTATTCTAATATGCTGCACTCTAAAGTATTGGGCTCTTTAAGAACGTCATTGGCCATTCTGTGTGCATGTACTTAAAGGGTAATTCCTACGGAGCCCCTCTAGTCCCACTTTGGTAAAAAAAATTAATTATAACTATCTTGTGGCCTCAAGATAGTAACTCGTGGCCACAAGATAGTAACTCGTGGCCTCAAGATACTAACTCGTGGCCTCAAGATAGTAACTCGTGGCCTCAAGATACTAATTCGTGGCCTCAAGATACTAACTCGTGGCCACAAGATAGTAACTCGTGGCCTCAAGATACTAACTCGTGGCCACAAGATAGTAACTCGTGGCCACAAGATAGTAACTCGTGGCCACAAGATACTAACTCGTGGCCACAAGATACTAACTCGTGGCCACAAGATAGTAACTCGTGGCCTCAAGATAGTAACTCGTGGCCACAAGATACTAACTCGTGGCCACAAGATAGTAACTCGTGGCCACAAGATAGTAACTCGTGGCCTCAAGATAGTAACTCGTGGCCTCAAGATAGTAACTCGTGGCCACAAGATAGTAACTCGTGGCCACAAGATAGTAACTCGTGGCCTCAAGATAGTAACTCGTGGCCTCGAGATAGTAACTCGTGGCCTCCAGATAGTAACTTGTGGCCTCAAGATAGTAACTCGTGGCCTCAAGATAGTAACTCGTGGACTCGAGATAGTAACTCGTGGCCACTAGATAGTAACTCGTGGCCTCAAGATAGTAGCTCGTGGCCACGAGATACTAACTTCTGGCCACAAGATAGTAACTCGTGGCCTCAAGATAGAGTTAGTATCTTGAGGCCACGAGTTACTATCTCGAGGCCACAAGTTAGTATCTCGTGGCCACAAGTTAGTATCTCGTGGCCACGAGTTACTATCTTGAGGCCACGAGTTACTATCTTGTGGCCACGAGTTACTATCTTGTGGCCACGAGTTACTATCTCGAGGCCACGAGTTACTATCTGGAGGCCACGAGTTACTATCTCGAGGCCACGAGTTACTATCTCGAGGCCACGAGTTACTATCTCGAGGCCACGAGTTACTATCTCGTGGCCACGAGTTACTATCTTGTGGCCACGAGTTACTATCTTGAGGCCACGAGTTACTATCTTGAGGCCACGAGTTACTATCTTGTGGCCACGAGTTACTATCTTGAGGCCACGAGTTACTATCTTGTGGCCACGAGTTACTATCTTGAGGCCACAAGATAGTTATAATTAATTTTTTTTACCAAAGTGGGACTAGAGGGGCTCCGTAAATTCCACCTCTGGAAAGATGAATGTGAATTTAAAATGGGTAATTTATGTAGAAGAAATGTGAAATTATTTTTGAATTTAGAGCTTTCTAGACTGAGAAAAGAAAGAAAATGTATTTTTGGCTTATGTGGATGAAAAACAACAACTCCCAGAATGCCCTTGCTTCGCTGCCCGAGGAGGCCACGCCTACCAGTAAACGTGCAGTAGGTAAACAACAAGTCTAGGCTAATGAGTCTCCGTGATGCGTGTGCCTGAAAATGCGTTTCGAGATCGCCCAAAATGTCCGGGATTCGGGTTTTGCGTTCTACAGACGTCATTCACCATGTTTACTGTGGCGAGCGGGACGAGTGAGAGCTGTGTGGACTGGAGAACGACGCGAGTCATGTTTACTCTGGTGGGCCAAGTGAGGGCCGTGTGGACTGGAGAACGATGCGAGTCATGATTACTGTGGTGAGCGGGACAAGTGAGGGCCCGAAACGTAAGCAAGTGAGATGGCCTCGACCACCCACTTGCTCATCCTTTGCTTAGATGCCGGACACCCCTTCATAGGTGACCCAAAATAGACAAACAATTGTTCAGATTTCCTCCACAGGGCAGATCTGTGGACATAAACATCTAAAGCCCTAACGGGACACAGCAAATTAAGTTTCTCCTGGTCTGACGTCAAAAAAGGCGGAGGACAGAAAGCCTGCAGTGCTAAAGGTCTAACAGATGTGGTTGGTACTAGGGCAGAACGATTATGGAAAATAATCTAATTGCGATTTTTTTTAACCAATATTGCGATTGCGATTTAATATGCGATTTAAAAAAAAAGTTCTTTACCTTCTGTATTAGTCGACAAAGACAAGCAATAAATCATTGCACAGTAGGGATGGGAATCTTTAGGCAGCTCATGATCCGATCTACTATTTTTTATTAATTTATCTTAATAACAATTAAAATGTATATTAAATATACATGTAATTATATATTTAATTACATGTGTAAAAACACATACTTTAAAAAATAATTATAAAAAAAAACATTTAAAGGTTCTCTAAGCGATCCTGGGTGTTGACGTTCGGAATATTTTCAAACAAATCGGAGGCTAGCTAGACCCTCCCTCCTTCGCATCTCATCTCCTCCCCCTCCCTTCCGTGCTTCCTGAAATAATTGTGAACGTGCATTTCTTAACGCTGACTGCATAGTTCTAGCTAATTATATCCTTGTGTGGGTTTGGAGAACATAAGCATCAATTTAGAAGAAAAAAAATCAATTTAACGTTACCCACCTGTCCAGCAAAAACAGAGCAACCTGAATGTCGGACTGGAAGCCCTTCTGCCGCCGGAGTTCTCGCCATCGATCAAAAGCTTTGCTACCAATGTAAATTCGGAACTTCGCACGTTCTTTATCCGACTCCTTCTTCTTTTTAATTTGTTCTTCAGAACGACGTCTCTTTTTGGTCGTGTGTCGGCCATTTTTCAAACTTCCCTCTGATGGATCTCTCTCCTTCACACACACACACACCCTTCATGTGCACACGCACTAACCCCCAAGACCCACCCTCAAATACTTCTTCCCAGTGATTGGCTGGAACACTGTTTGTTAGGTTTCGTGGTCCGGGTGAGACATGATTGTTTTTGTTGCCGTTTGTGGAGCCTGTGGTGTCTACAGAGTGTGTTTAGGGGACAGGCAGCTAGCCGATAGTGTTTTGGCCCCACATCGCTTAGAGAACCTTTAATTAAACCAATGTTAAGAATTTTAAATAGGCTTTATAAAATAATATATCTTCAAAATATAAAAGCTAGTAAATAAAGAGAAACAAAAAAAGTATTACAAGCAATAAAGAAAGAGTGATCTCAGTATTTAAAATTAAGTCTTTATGTTTCATTCAAGAGCTGGAGTGATTTTCCCCCTCAGTTTAGATATGATAAGCTGCATTCACACTAATGCACATCTCTTGAAATTGTAAATGTGGTTTGTCCTGTTGGTTTAAGAACTGACCGTGTTTACATTAATTTTGCGTCATAAAAGCATTTTGACATGCAAGTTTATGCACATTTAACCAATGAGTCGCTCACGGCCGTATGCACGAGCGTTCTTCACAAAGCGTGCATTAGTATTTTAAAATGAAAGCAGCCTTCTCAGTGATTTTCATAGTTTTAATATATAAGCCAACTGCATTCCAAAAAACATAAATAATGCCTCTGTGAATCATTTGTAAGGAAAATTCCTGCGGGAGAGAACGCGCACTGCAAGAGTATAACATCAAGCAAAGCGGCAAAACCTGTGCAATGAAGCCCGCGAATGTCCTTGTAATTTGGTTCAACCCCGAACTTTATGAAATAACGTTACTATGTTTTGAAAGGTTCGAGCGGTGTCGTGTGTGTGTGAGTGAGTGAGTGAGAGAGAGAGAGAGAGAGAGAGAGAGAGAGAGAGAGAGAGATAATAGAAGCAAGCAGAACACGGTTCGTTTCTGAATCACGCGCAGCGTCATCATGCATCTGTGTTTAAAAACTAAGCTCAGACTCGATTCTGAAATTCTCTGAATCGATCCAGGATTGTTGGGGAGAGAATAAATAACACAATATCACATACATTAAAAATAAACTGTTCTTTTCTGAACGCCAAACCGCATAGCGTGGAAAGTTGATGCTTGATCTTGCAGACTGCTCCAGCATGTTCCCGCGAAAGGAGCTAGGAACAGATCCTCTAAGACGATGGCCAGATCCCTCGTGCAAACTGCAGGCCTCAGCCTCAAGGTGCCACGAAGGAAGCGAGATATCAGTGGGTGTCTCCCGAGGCAACCTCCACTTGAAGGGGCATGGTAAGCAGCTAAAGCCGCCATGTACACCTTCAGTGTGGAGTGGGAAAACCCAGTGGAAAGACGGTCCTGCAGGAAATCCAGCACTGTACCAAGTGGGCAGTAAGCTGGGTCCTGCTGGCGCTCTCCACACCAAGAGGTGAAAAGTTTCCACCTCGCAGCATATAACTTCCTTGTGGCGGGAGCTCTGGACTGGAGGATGATCTCAACGACCTCAGTCAACCCCTCAGAGGCCAAGCCCACAGCCTCCACAGTTCTGGGCGGGGGTGAAGGATCGACCCACTCGCCTGAGAGAGTAGGTCTCTCCTGATCGGTATCTCCAGGGGAGAGCCGTCAAGGAGAGACATTAGGTCCGCAAACCACACTCGAGCCGGCCAGAACGGGGCAAGATTGAGCCCGTCTCGGCGAACCCTCTCCAGAACTCCCGGGAGCAGAGCTATCGGAGGAAAAGCGTAAAACCGTGACCTCGGCCACGGATGTACCATTGCATCCAACCCCAGCGGGGCTGGAGGGCTGAGAGAGAACCATAGAGGACAGTGTGACGTTTCTTGAGAAGCAAATAGGTCTACCTCGGCAGGACCGAAATGTTCCCATAGGAGTTCCACCACCTCGGGGTGAAGACTCCCCCTACCCCCTGATTTAAATACCCCGGGTGATAAACAGCTCTCAGAGAAAGAATTCTCCCCTGGGACCACAGGAGAATCTCACGTGCTAGTTTATAAAGTGGGCGAGAACGCAGACCCCCCTGGTGGTTGATGTAAGAGATGGTTGATATAAGAGACACAGATGTGTTGTCTGTTCGGACAAGAACATGGTGGCCCCTTAGGTCTGGGAGGAAGTGTTTCAGAGCCTGAAACACTGCCAACATCTCTAGACAATTTATGTGCCATAGACGATGATGGTCCTTCCACAGACCCCAAGCTGGGCGACCACTCATGATCGCCCCCAAACCCGTGAGGAAGGCATCTGTCGTTAGCATAACATGACGACAAGGAGCTCCCAAACAAGGATCTTTCCACATAACCAGGGCGCGATGACACCGTTGCGAACTCATGATCATGCGAAACGGATTTCCCTTGGTTCTGAGCCACCACTGTAACGGTCTCATGTGCAGGAGGCCAAAAGGTATCACGTTGGACGCAGCTGCCATGAGACATAACAGTCTCTGGAACTGTTTTAGAGTGAATGACTGGCCTAGCTTGATCTGATCTACTGCGGAAAGAATCGAAGCAACACGAGCAGATGACAATCGTGCCTGCATCATCGTCGAATCCCACACTACACCGAGAAAAGTGGTTCTCTGTAATGGAGAAAGAACAACTTTCTTGGCGTTGAGCCTCAACCCCAATCTCTTGATGTGAGCAAGAACGACATCTCGATGCCGAACCGCCTGTTGTTCCGATTGAGCTAGAATTAACCAATCGTCTATATAGTTCAGAATACGGATGCCCTGCAGCCTGAGCGGAGCTATAGCTGCATCCATACACTTCGTGAATGTGCGGGGTGACAGTGCTAGGCCGAACAGAAGAACCCGATATTGGTATGCTTCGCCCCCGAAAGCGAACCTCAGGAACTTCCTGTGTTGAGGGAGGATAGATACATGGAAGTAAGCGTCCTTTAGATCTATCGTGATGAACCAGTCCTCGGATCTGATTTGTGACACGATCTGTTTGAGAGTGAGCATCTTGAATTTGAGCTTCCCTACAGTGCGATTTAAGAGGCGCAGATCTAGAATGTGGCACAGCCCTCTATCTTTTTTCGGAACGATGAAGTATCAGCTGTAATATCCTAACTCCCTGCTGGGTGGAGGAACCCGTTCTATAGCCCATTTTTGCAGCAGAGTTTTTACCTCCTGTTCTAATACTAGAGCCTGCGCGTTCTGAATAGCGTACCCGTTCTTTATAATATTCAGGAGCCACTGAAAAACATTGGGAAGCATTTCCTATTCCGCCAGGAACTCTACTAAGGGAACCAGCCTCTCGAGGCTGGCCTCTGGATGAACATCCCGAGTGACAGACACAGTGCCCTGTAACAGATTGGCAGGAAACAGCTGGTCTGAGCACTCCACAACCCTCCTTGGAGGGGGCGAGCGTCCCTCGGGAAATCGCTCGCTGAGTCTCTCTATGCCCTGTATAGGCAGGGTTAGTAGAACAGACCCCTGAGGGCATCGAGAAAGACAGGGCACCGTGTTCTTGTGCAGTGAACTCAAGTCTTTTCCGATGGGGACCACCCTCAGAGTCCTGACGTTCAGCCTGTCAGGACTTTTCCAACACGGCCTTCCTGGCAAAAATGACTGTCTTCAGATCAGTCCTGCCCCGAGAAGGCCGTGCCGGAGAGCGCCCCGCCTCATCCTCCAGTTTCTCTGTGGGGGGGCACGAGATGTGACACTCTGCTTCTGCTGTGATCTTTTTTGAGACAAACTCGACGGCTGGGGCTGCCCTCTTTCAGCAGCCGCAGAGCGCACTTTTAAAGGAATAAACTTATGAAAGGCAGCTGCCTGCTTTTTCTCCTCCTGGAACTTCTCCGTGACAGAGTGTAAAGCGTCACCAAAGAGGCCTGCAGGCGAAACCAAAGCATTCAAAAAGAGAGCCTTATCTTTCTCTTCCAAGGATGTTTGGCTCAACCATAAGTGCCTTTCTGTGGCCACCATTACTGCCATAGACCGACCAATTGATTTTGCGGTCTCTCTGGTAGGACGAAGAGCGAGCTCAGCAGTCTGCCTAAGTTCGCTGATCGTGTCTGCAGAAATTTCTCCCCCTTCGCACACATCTTTTAGCAGGTCGGCCTGATAAGACTGCATAATGGCCATAGTTTGTAAACACGCAGCCGCCTGCCCAGCCGCCGAGTAAGCCTTCCCCACCAGCGCAGAAGTGTATTTTAGTGGTCTGGATGGAAGCGCCAGTGCTTTAAGTGAAGATGTCGAGGCAGGAGAGAGATCGTCGTCTCCTCCGCCTTCC
Organism: Pimephales promelas; assembly: GCF_016745375.1. The sequence goes on from NW_024121123.1 coordinate 728,316, forward strand.
GCATTGTCACATAACCAGCAGATTTAGTACCAAAGATGTTACCATACGCATTTGACTGATTTATGTAAATTCTGCTAGAAACCGGTCTAACCCAGGTCTTCGACACCTCAGCATGAAGATCTTGGAAGAACGGCAAGCACCGACAAGAAGGTTGAGGTTGTGCAGACAGAAATCTATCATCTAATTTACTTTTGATTTTAGACTCCTGTCTATCAGCTGGCCACTCGATACTGAGCTTTTCAACAGCACGAGATAACACATCCATCAACCTTTCTTCCTTAACAGTATAGTGTGACGAACTAGTTTCTTCTGATGCAAAACTTTCAACATCCAGCTCCTCAGAACTGGATAGTTTAGAGCCAACATCATCATCATATGTGCCTCCACCCAGGCAGAAGTAACCGCCGCAGCGTGTGCCTCCAGAGCCGAGTGAGAGGCACTAGATCCCGCTGAAGAAAGCTTAGATAGGGCGGGGTCCATCTCAACGTCGCCGGTGAGATCCATCTGCGATTCCCCAAGACAAGCATCGCCCGCCCTGCCTAAACAGAAGTGGGACCCGAGCCTTGGGGAGCTCGCAGCATTCCGCTCTCCTTGAAGAGCAATCACCGCGAGCGCAAAGTTCGCAGAGGAAAGCACTCGCAATGCTCACAATCGACTCCCTCGAGAGCCGACTGGGCATGCTGCACTCCCAAACAAGCCACACATAACTCGTGTGAATCCCCACCCATGATGTATCGTGTACAGGGGGGAACACACTTCCTATACTGTTCTCTTTCTCACTCATTTTGTTTTTTTAATATATATATATAGTGAAAAACTCCTGACAGAACAGACAAACACAATCAAAAGAATTCAGACACACACAGAGCTTGCTGAAGTAACAGAGCTGGCGCCTTGTGCGCTCAGGGGATATTTATAGCTTCCTGGTTGATGACGTCACTCGCCGTACGCTCATTCTCTCCATTGAGTGATTTCATTCATGCTTCAGACGCGTTACGCTGGGGGCGTTCCCACTGCGATTACACGCAGCGGTAGTCCCTGAAGGGGAACATAGACTGTAGGCTTGCCGCGATAGACGGTGTTGACGGTGTTACCGGTTTTAAGCCCCATCACCGGTGACATCACTTTCCCACCGTGACACCGCGATGTCTTGACTTTTTTTTTTTAAGTATTCGTTTTTGCTAAAATATTTATTTGAATTAATTAAAAATTATAATTTTCAATTATTTAGTTCTGAAGAGAGCATTATAATTAAAAATGAACTGCGCAACGCGTGCCGTCACGTCACAGATCAGCAAGCATCAGGATTCCATTTAGCACGTGTGGAGACGAGAACGAGTCAAATTACAGAAAAGCAAGATAATGGCGGAAGATTTGGTGTCAAAACGCAATGAAAAAGCGCCTGTTTGGCAATATTTTGGCCAATATATATTAATGTTAATAAATGCCAATTTATAGTGTTTTACTTTTTTTAGAGTGCTGTCATTTATGTAGGCTAAGGTCCTTTTTAAAGTTTTTATTTTATATTCGTCTCTTTTTATTTGGTTTTATCTTATTTAAACTTTGTTTAATTTATTTAGGCCTATTTTGTTTTCTTATTCGTTAATAAACGTTTTATTTTTTTTGGGCCCACAGTTTGCCGATTTTCACTTTTTTCAGCCTATGCATGGGGTTATTTTTATTCGTTCGTTATGCTAATAAAAGTTCTGTCTATATTTTATTCGTTTATTATTCTAATAAAAGTGCTGTCTAAATAAAAGTTTATTGTCAGCGAGTTGTTGTTTTTTTTTTTTTTTTTTTGTCCATTCCAGCAATTGACGCTGAATTGCAATTGCTTATTTCGAAAGTGAAAGTATGTCATTTATGTAGGCTAAGGTCCGTTTTGAAGTTTTTATTTTATATTCGTCTCTTTTTAATTGGTTTTATCTCATTTAAACTTTGTGTAATTTATTTAGGCCTATTTTATTTTCTTATTCGTTAATAAACGTTTTATGGTTCTTATTTGTTTGGGCCCACATTTTGCCGATTTTCACTTTTTTCAGCCTATGCATGGGGTTATTTTTATTCGTTCGTTATGCTAATAAAAGTCTATAAATAAAAGTTTTATTATCAGCGAGTTGTTGTTTTTGTCCATTCAAGCAATTGACGCTTATTTCGAAAGTGAAAGTATAACGCGCACGCATTTAAAAGCTATTTAACCCCCCCGCCCTGCCCTCCACGGTGACACCGGGATTACCGGTGTTGTCACACGTCGATTAACCGGTGGGAAATTTTCCTCACCGCGGCAACCCTAATAGACTGCTCGTGAAAGTTTTCTCAAGACTACGAAGTGAGTGACAACCGTGGACTGTTTTAAAATACCAGACCCGCTCACTTTTGATGGAAATATCGGTGACAAAGAGTATGACTTTTTGATCAAAGAACAGAACAACATGATTCACCAAAAATAACCAATTGCAGAAATTGTAGAAATTATAATGCAGCACAGAAATGTCCAGCTTTCGGACAACATAACTGCAAGAAAATGAATCATAACAAGAAATGTTGTAAAGCATGTAGTCAGTTTGATCAGAAGAAATTTAACCACAGGAAAGCAGTACACAAACTCGACATAGAAAATTGACCATGACCCTGATCATGATGACACCTTTTATGTTGATGCCATGGAATTTGACAAGTGCCCTCACATGCCAGAGCAGTTAACCCACAAAAACCTTTCGAACAAATTGCCAACATGGCCAGAGAAACAATCAAAGACACCTAACCTTGTAGCTTATAGTGGAAGTAAAATCAAAACAAAACGCTTTGTCTCATAATTGCAGTGTGGGCAAAATTATCATCTTCTTGCTGGATCAAGATGTCCAACCAATGTTAGGATTTTGTGCATGGCCTAACATGGGGATCGTTACAATCAGGTGTGCATCGTTACAAACAGGTGTGCATCATGTCAGTATGGACAGCAGTACTGAAGACATTCTTACCGAGTATAAAATAATTATTTACCCCAACCTCAGAGAACTTTCAATTACGTATTCCATGACAGTGGACCCCAGCGTGTCAAAGCAGCCCAGGACCGCATGCAGAGCCTAAGCGTCAAAACAACAGTCTCAGAACCGTCAGATTGGGTCTCATCTGTGTTTATACACAAAAAGGTCAGAAAAGAAATCAGGCTGTGTATTAGGGGTGGGAATCGCTAGGCACCTCACAATTCGATTTGATTATGATTCAGAGGGCTGCGATTCGATGCTAAAGCCATTATCGATTATCTGAATCTTTTTATTGTGTGGTTGTGTGACTATAAATACTTTGCTTTAAAATGACCAAGTAATGACCCATAAAGAATTAACATACAATATATTTTATTAACATTGCAAATAACCAACAGGAAAATAAAATGTGTGCCTGAACTAGCAGCATACTTGTAGTAAATTAATAATATAAAAACGACCGGTACAACCGAGTGTTTTTCCTCCTCTGGGTGAAAACGAGTCATATGGCTTCTTATATTTGTTGTGTTTCTGAAATATTTTCGTTTTATTCTACAAATCTTACAAAAAGTGTGGCTCTTGTCCAGCTCCTCCACGTTCAACTTCATAGAAGCCAAAATATTTCCACGTCAGATTTTAACGAGAAGGGTGTTTGCATTTCTCGCTCAGCCATCGCGTCTCTTTTGACACAGACGACACAGACGTTCCGGGCACTGCACTTCCACGCTTCAGAGTTCCGTCTTTTGCGTTCTGTAAATAATACGTTTATATTATTTTTGATATTTGTGAATCAATTCAGAATCATACACGTCCGCATCGCGATGCATCTAAGAATTGATTTTTCTCCCACCCCTACTGTGTATGTATCAACCCAAAAGATCTTAACACTGCCTTATAAAGACCCCATCACCCTAAGCAGAGTACAGGAAGTAGCATCCCAGAACTTATTCTGGCATATTCACCCACAAGTGAATATGATGACCACATTCAGCACTCCATTTGGGCACTGTAGATGTTTTCGTATGCCATTCAGCAAAAACTCAGCAAACAGGGTGTTCCAGCGCTCAATCGAGCAGTTGTTTTCAGGATACCCCTGTACAATTCTTGACAATTATTGTACATATGGCAGTCTTTGCAAGCTACTTGGTGGAAAAAAGGTCCTGTTGGAGCAATCTTTAGAAAATGGAAGAAGCTAAACATGACTGTCAATCTCCCTCGGACTGGAGATCTCACTTCGTTGGGTCTCAATGATCCTAAGAAAGGTGAGAAATCAGCCCAGAACAACACAGGAGGAGCTGGTCAATGACCTGAAAAGAACTGGGACCACCGTTTCCAAGGTTATTGTTGGTAATACACTAAGACGTCATGGTTTGAAATCATTCATGACACGGAAGGTTCCCCTGCTTAAGAGCCATCTTAAGTTTGCCAATGACAATTTGGAAGATCCAGAGGAGTCATGGGAGAAAGTTATGTGGTTAGATGAGATCAAAATATAACTTTTTGGTCATAATTCCACTAACTGTGTTTGGAGGAAGAAGAATGATGAGTACCATCCCAAGAACACCATCCCTACTGTGAAGCATGGGGGTGGTAGCATCATGCTTTGGGGGTGTTTTTCTGCACATGGGACAGGGCGACTGCACTGTATTAAGGAGAGGATGACCGGGGTCATGTATTGCGAGATTTTGGGGAGCAACCTCCTTCCCTCAGTTAGAGCATTGAAGATGGGTTGAGGCTGGGTCTTCCAACATGACAATGACCCAAAGCACACAGCCAGGATAACCAAGGAGTGGCTCTTTAAGAAGCATATCAAAGTTCTGATGTGGCCTAGCCAGTCTACAGACCTAAACCCAATAGAGAATCTTTGGAGGGAGCTCAAACTCTGTGTTTCTCAGCGACAGCCCAGAAACCTGACTGATCTACAGAAGATCTGTGTGGAGGAGTGGGACAAAATCCCTCCTGCAGTGTGTGCAAACCTTGTGAAAAACTACAGGAAACGTTTGACCTCTGTAATTGCAAACAAAGGCTACTGTACCAAATATTAACATTGATTTTCTCAGGTGTTCAAATACTTATTTGCAGCTGTATCATACAAATAAATAGTTAAAAAATCATACATTGTGATATCTGGATTTATTTTTTTTAGATTATGTCTCTCACAGTGGACATGCACCTACGACGACAATTTCAGCCCCCTCCATGACTTCTAAGTGGGAGAACTTGCAAAATAGCAGGGTGTTCAAACACTTATTTTCCTCACATCTAGCAGGCACCATATCTCGAGCTCCAAACATAGAAGTCCCTCCAGACACTGAAAGGTCACATTTGAGGACATGTCTGTCATTCTCCACTGCTCGACTGGAGGAACTTAGAACGCATAAGGTGGAGGATGAAGTGTTACATACAGGCTCTCATCACCAGTGTGATCCAATGAGGTTGGCCAATTAAAGAACATAGCATGTGGCCCACTATGGGTCCATACCTTCCCTACACATTAGCTAGCTGTGGAAAATGGAATATTCATGAAAGGCAAAACAGTCATTCCTCACTCATCCCAGAGAAAATACATCAGCATAGACCATAGACTACACCCTGGATGCTACCAAGCACAGAGCAAGATGATTTTCTGCCCAACAATGTCAGATATCACAGAGGAACTCCTCTCATGCTCAGTCTGCAACAGCACAAAGCCATATCAACAGAAAGAATTAGGGATGCACCGAATATTCGGCCGCCGAAAATTTTCGGCCGAAAATGCCCCAAAAGTGCATTTTCGGTTTTCGGCCGAAAGACTTTTATCACCGAAACAATACGGCCGAAATGTTGTGATGACGCAAACAGAAACCGCGACCTGCACGTGCTTGTCTAAAGCAACATGTCTGTGGCGTGGACGTATTTCAGTGTATCTTAACCCGCGATGAGACGGAAACCTTGTTTATCCACCTATATCTGCTCTAAACAATGCGCGTTGCGAGCGGGTCAAGAGCGGTGCGCGCGCTGTCTGTGGAGATTCGCGCTGCGGAGGCAGGCGAAAGTATAAACAAGGCAGCGCGAGTCTCCACAGACAGCGCGCGCACCGCTCTTGACCCGCTCGCAACCGGAGTCGTCGTCATGGCGGCGCGCATTGTTTAGAGCAGATATAGGTGGATGAAACAATTAAAAATTATAAATAAGACTCGCGCTGCGGAGGCAGGCGAAAGTAAACAAGGCAGCGCGAGTCTCCACAAACAGCGCGTGCACCGCTCCAAACGGTCGAGGCGTTTATACTTGACGCGCTCTCCGTTATACTATTCCTTGAAATGACAGGGGACGACTCGAGTAACTGTCCTCTAACCATCAGGAATCGGTGAGAATAAGACAGATAAATACATGACAATGTTTATTTTTTAGTATTCCACCACCAATACAAAAATAATCATGTAAAACCCAGTAAACCCTGAGATTATTACGTGTGACATTACAAAAAAATATGTATATGGGAACATGTATGTATAGAACTAAATTAATGCTCTCTTAAATATTTTCTACATTCACTAAACATGTTTCATTAAGTTTCATGTAGGCTACATTTGTATTAAACATGGACCATTGTTCATTTAAAAAGGCTTTTTATGCTATTGTATGCTAAATTTTTAAAATGTAACTAATTTAGACATGCAAAATGGGTGCTAGTGTGATGAGAAGTTTGTGCTCGGCTTTGTTTTTTAGAGAACATTTCATTTTAAAACCTTTCTGCAGGCCAGTAGATTATTATTTAGTGTACACATGATGGGGGTCAAGTTAAACATTTTAGTTTGAATTTTATTTTATACTGTGCATTGTGCTAAATAAATATTTGCATAATTTGTAATTGATTTATTCTTTGAAAATGTTATATTAATTTATGCAATTGCAATGCCTTGATTTTAGTAAAGTTTGTACACAGTCATAGCCATAAATGCAATGATACTTATAATTGGCATAATTTCTTTCGGTGTTTCGGTTTTCGGCCTTGGTTTCCTTTTTTTCGGTTTTCGGTTTCGGCCAAGAATTTTCATTTCGGTGCATCCCTAGAAAGAATGACTAAAACCATACCCAGTTCAAAACCTGCCTTGGTCTACTGTGGCAACAGATATGGTTGGCCAAAATGATCTAGTGCTTGTGAACTCATACTCAGGTTGGTATGTGATTGACCTTCTCTGCGACATCATGTCACCAGCAGAGGTGTAAAGTCCAGGGTTCAAAAAGTAAAAGTCCTTCCATATGTTTACTCCACCCATGTACTCAGCCAGCTAATTTCACTAATTAGTTATATCTCCTGGCTGAAAAACTGTGCTAATTTGCAAATCCAGGTGATTGGAACAAAATACTGAGGAGGACTTCTACTTTCTAAACCTAGACTTTTAGACTTTTTGGGAAACAGCTGATGGAGAAATCTCACAGAAATGGCATGGATATATTTCTTAACCTCCTAAACCTGAGAAACATTTACCGCGATGTAGGGTTTCCCAGCGCAACACCTGTTGTCACGACAGACACGGCCAGCCATTCGTGTTATGCAGGTAATGAGGACCCAATAGCGAGGTAACAGAAACAGAGTCTTTAATGTAACGTGAACCCAGGATAGATACAGTGAGGCAGACTGATCTTCTTAATATACAATAATGAGGAAATAAACAACCCGCAGAGCGGGCGACTAAACAGAACTCAAAGTCACTGATGAACTCCAAAAAGTCTTTAGGCAGTCGAGAGGAATCTCTGGGTTACGGCGACTGACTGCAGGTCTCACCAGGAAGACGCGGAGAGAGTGGGTACCAGTTCTGATGTAGCCTCAGGAGAACTGGACAGGGTAGATATCAGAAGATTAACAGGTAGCACTAACCAGACGGACGCCAACAGGACACGACAGGACAGGACGACGGTGAAGCAAACGAGACAGAGGTTTGCTTCCAACATTAGATGCTCAAAAGAGAATCTGACAAAGAACGCAGCAGGAGCAGGGAGAGAAATAGAGAGCTAATCAGAGGAGAAAAGGGAACAGGTGAAAAGAGGGAGAACGAGGTAGTCAGAGGAGATGAGGAACAGCTGGGAGAGCGGAGAAAGAGAAAGTAACCTAATATGACCAGCAGAGGGAGACAGAGTAAAGAGAGAGAACCAGACACAACACGACAAGACATGACAGTACCCCAAACCCCCCCCCCCCCTCAACAAGCGCCTCTTGGCGCTTCTGAGGAGGAGACCCGGCGGCTACGGAGGAAATCATCGATCAGTGAACGGTCCAGCAAGTCCCGGGAGGGGACCCAACTCCTCTCCTCTGGTCCGTACCCCTCCCAATCTACCAGAAACTGATGCCCACGACCCCGCGGACGCATGTCCAGAATCTTGCGGACCCTGTGGATGGGAGCGCCTTCGACCCGAATAAGGGGGGAGGGGGAACGAATGGGGGCGCGGATGACGGGTTTAACACAAGAGACATGGAAGATTGGGTGGACCCGACGAAGGTAACGAGGGAGAACAAGTCGTACCGCGACAGGACTAACGATCTGAGAAATACGGAACGGACCAATGAACCGCGGAGTCAGTTTACGAGAAGTAGTCTTAAGGGGAAGGTTAAGCGTAGAAAGCCAGACCCTTTGACCGCGACAATATCTAGGGCTCTTGGTTCTACGCTTATTAGCGGCTCTCATAGTCTGAGCCCTATAGCGGCAAAGAGCAGACCTGACTCCCCTCCAGGTGCGCTCACAATGCTGGACAAAAGCCTGAGCAGAGGGAACATTGGAATCGGCGAGCTGAGACGAGAACAGCGGAGGTTGGTACCCGAGGCTACTCTGAAAAGGGGATAAACCGGTAGCTGACGAGGGAAGCAAATTGTGGGCGTATTCTGCCCAGGGGAGCTGTTCTGACCAAGACGCAGGGTTACGGAAAGAAAGGCTTCGTAGGATGCGACCAACAGTCTGATTGGCCCGTTCGGCTTGACCGTTAGATTGGGGGTGGAAGCCGGACGAGAGACTGACGGAAGCCCCAATCAAACGACAAAATTCCCTCCAAAATTGAGACATGAACTGCGGACCCCTGTCCGAAACGATGTCTGTAGGGAGACCGTGGATCCTAAACACATTCTCGACGATTATTTGTGCCGTCTCCTTAGCGGAAGGAAGCTTAGCGAGGGGAATAAAATGAGCCGCCTTAGAGAAACGATCGATAACTGTCAGAATAACGGTTTTACCCGCCGATGCTGGCAGACCAGTGATAAAATCTAAGGCGATGTGCGACCACGGTCGAGAAGGTATAGGAAGCGGTCTGAGAAGACCGGCAGGCGGGGAATTCCCGGACTTAGTCTGTGCGCAAACAGAACAAGCAGCCACGAAACGGCGTGTGTCACGTTCCCGAGTGGGCCACCAAAAACGCTGACGGATGGAAGCCAGCGTACCCCGAACGCCGGGATGGCCAGCTAATTTGGCAGAGTGAGCCCACTGAAGAACGGCCAGACGAGTGGGAACGGGAACGAAAAGAAGACCCCTCGGACAGGCGCGCGGAGCGGGAGTGTGAGAGAGCGCTCGCTTTACCTGCCTCTCAATTCCCCAGATAGTCGCCCCGACGACACGCCCCTTAGGAAGAATCCCTTCAGGGTCAATGGGAACCTCTGGTGAATCAAAGAGACGAGACAAAGCGTCCGGTTTAGTATTCTTCGAACCCGGACGATAGGAAATTACAAACTCGAAACGAGCGAAAAACAAAGCCCAACTAGCCTGGCGTGCATTAAGTCGTTTAGCCGAACGAATGTACTCAAGATTCCTATGGTCAGTCCAAACGACAAAAGGAATGGTCGCCCCCTCCAGCCACTGTCGCCATTCGCCTAGGGCTAAGTGAATGGCGAGTAGCTCGCGGTTACCTACACCATAGTTACGCTCCGACGGCGACAAACGATGAGAAAAAAAGGCGCACGGATGGACCTTGTTGTCAGCGAGTGAGCGCTGGGAAAGAATGGCACCCACGCCCACCTCAGACGCGTCCACCTCGACTATGAACTGCTTAGAGATGTCAGGTGTAATAAGGATCGGGGCGGACGTAAAACGATTCTTGAGAAGATCAAAAGCCCCCTGGGCGGCCTCGGACCACCTAAAGCACGTCTTGACCGAAGTAAGGGCTGTGAGGGGAGCAGCCACTTGACTGAAATTACGGATAAACCGGCGATAAAAATTTGCGAAGAAAGCGCTGTAATTCGACGCGTGACTTAGGACCAGGCCAATCGACGACAGCTTGGACCTTAGCGGGATCCATCCCAATGCCCTCAGCGGAAATAACGGAACCGAGAAAGGTGACGGAGGAAGCATGAAAAGTACACTTCTCAGCCTTCACGTAAAGGCAATTCTCTAAGAGGCGCTGAAGAACGCGGCGACCGTGCTGAACATGAATCCGAAGTGACGGCAAAAAAATCAGGATATCATCAAGATAAACGAAGACAAAGACATTCAGCATGTCCCTCAGGACATCATTAATCAATGCCTGAAAGACAGCTGGAGCGTTTACGAGACCGAAAGGAAGGACCGGTATTCGAAGTGCCCTAACGGAGTGTTAAACGCCGTCTTCCACTCGTCCCCCTCCCTAATAGGCTTGGGCGGTATTACGGTAATATCGTATACCGTGGGATCTAAAAATAGCAACGGTATCATTTTTAATATCGTCATACCGTCAGAAAAAAAAACAATGCACTTAAATAGGAGACAAGGAATCCTTGTCTCCCATATAAGTGCAATGTTTTAAATACAATTTATTTAATGGCTAAAATGCTTATATCTGGTTCTCATGACGTGACAGTGTGGTGACGAGAGAGTGGGGGAGAGAGGGCAAAGATTGCAAGTTGCGCACCAAGTGACTTGGTCTCGAAGAAGAACACGACTTCTGCAGTTTGGCAGGGATGGGCATTTCAAGCAAAAATAATATTTAAAGATTGCCTGGTATTATTCGATTATTATTTGAAAATTGCGCCCCACCACCACCATGCACTCACACATGCATGTAGTCTACAGCGGGACGGACCGTGTGACGCTTAAATATAAGCTAGGTTTGAAAAAAAACCGTATTCCTTTCATATTTTTTTTAATAATATGATGTTTTTCTATGTATGTTGATATTATGAAAAGGGAACTTCATGAGATGACTAAGATAAGATCATAAAATGCGCAATATCGGAAAACATTTGGAATGGGTCAGTCAGACATGATTATGACCACTTATTACGTTTTGTTTTGTACAAAGCCTTTCTTTAAAACGAATTTCGTTTTGAATAAATTGCATCTTCATTTATTTATTTTTTTCATCAACGAATTGCCTGGATGGCTAATAAATAAAAAGCAAAGATAGTAATCAGGACACGCGCCGACGCGTGACTGGAGCGCGATTCATACATGAACTGAAACTCGGCATATAAGATACATGTCTTAATGATCTGAGAAGTGTATATATATATAAGCTTGAAATGTCTATACTTTTAAACAAAACAATTACAAGCTAAAAGAAATGGGCTGCTCTCTGCTATAGGCTTATTATTCATGTGAAGTGTGCATTAGGCTACTCTTTATTCGTGTTTTCATACCATGAAGATGCCAGTTTGCATTGTCAATGCAATCTTTATCTTTGCAGCAACTGACATAGAAAACACTAGTTTATTAATAAATAATTTTATCTCGGCTCCACTCGGCTCGCGTCGCCGAGTGGACAGAGCTCGTGGCGCGTGATCTTCAGAAATGCGCTCCCCTCTCTAGAGGAAATATCACCACTCTGCTCACATTCTCTGGTGTGAGACAATGTGTATCTCCTGTTTTCTAATAGTTGATTGACAGCTTTTAGATGCATTATTGGAACCGACACTCTCTGGTTGAACGTGTCATCATGTGTGATGCCGTCTGAGCCTTATCTCGTCATTTTTAATTAGTCACGCGGTAATACCGTATACCGCGGTAAAATAGGGAGGAGGTTTGACGGTATGAAAATTTGGATACCGCCCATGCCTACTCCCTAATACGCACGAGATGGTAAGCGTTGCGAAGGTCCAACTTAGTAAAAAACCTGGCTCCCTGCAGGATCTCGAAGGCTGAAGACATCAAAGGGAGTGGATAACGATTCTTAATAGTAATGTCATTCAGCCCTCGATAATCAATGCAGGGGCGTGAGGAACCGTCCTTCTCTTGGACAAAAAAAACCCCAGCTCCAGCGGGAGAGGAGGAGGGAACAATAGTACCGGTATCGAGAGCTACAGATAAATAATCCTCGAGAGCCTTGCGCTCAGGTACCGAGAGCGAGTACAGTCTTCACCGGGGGGGAGTGGTCCCCGGACGAAGATCAATACAACAATCATACGAACGGTGAGGAGGGAGAGAAGTAGCCCGGGACCGACTGAACACAGCGTGCAGATCGTGATACTCCTCCGGCACCCCGTCAAATCACCAGGCTCCTCCTGAGAAGAAGAGACAGAGGAAACAGGGGGAATAGCAGGCATTAAACACTTCACATGACAAGAAACATTCCAAGAAAGGATAGTATTCTTGGACCAATCAATGGATGGATTATGACGAACTAGCCAGGGATGGCCCAATACAACGGGAGAAAAAGGTGACTGAAAAATTAAAAAAGAAATGGTCTCGCTATGATTACCAGAGACAGTGAGGGTTAAAGGTAGCGTCTCACACTGAATCCCGGGGAGAGAACTACCGTCCAAAGCGAACAAGGCCGTGGAATCCTCTAATTCCTTAAGCGGAATGTCATGCGCCCGAGCCCAGCTCTCGTCCATAAAACAGCCCTCCGCCCCAGAGTCTAATAAGGCACTGCAGGTGGCCGATGAACCGGACCAGCGGAGATGGACCGAAAAGGTAATGCAGGATCTTGAAGGAGAGACCAGAGTAGTAGCGCTCACCAGTAGCCCTCCTCTTACTGATGAGCTCTGGCTTTTACTGAGCATGATGAAACAACATGAGCTGCTGACCCGCAGTATAGACAAAGGCGGTTGATGATTCTCCGCTCCCTCTCCTTAGCCGAGATACGAATGCCTCACAGCTGCATGGGCTCAGCGGTCGAGCTGGCGGCGGGCGATGGTAACGGTGTAGAGGGAGGAGCGTAGGAAGCGGCTAACTCCCTTCCTCGGACTCGGCGACGAAGGTCGAACCGTCGCTCGATACGGATGGCGAGCTCGATCAGGGAATCCACCCTGGAGGGAATCTCCCGAGAAAGAATCTCATCCTTCACCTCCGCGCGGAGACCCTCCAGAAACCGGGCGAGTAAAGCTGGCTCGTTCCAGTCACAGGAGGCAGCAAGAGTACAGAACTCAATGGAGTAATCTGTTATGGAGCGATTACCTTGACTTAGAGAGGACAAGACCCGGGAAGCCTCCTCCCCAAAAACAGAACGGTCAAAGACCCGAATCATTTCGTCCTTAAAGTCCTGATACTGGTTAGTGCACTCAGCCTCCGCCTCCCAGACTGCCGTTCCCCACTCGCGAGCCCGTCCCGTGAGGAGCGATATCACGTAGGCAATACGGGCTCTGTTTCTGGAGTAAGTGTTGGTCTGGAGAGAAAACACTACATCACACTGAGTGAGAAATGGACGGCATTCAGTGGGCTCACCAGCATAAAACGGTGGGTTATTGACTCTGGGTTCAGAAGATTCAAAAGGTCGGTGGATCAAGGCGGAGCTGATGAACCTGCCTGGAAAGATCGGAGACCTGGGCAGCCAGGGTCTCAACGGCATGTCGGGCGGCGGACAGTTCCTCCTCGTGTCTGCCTAACATCGCTCCCTGGATCTCGACGGCAGACTGAAGGTGATCCGGACTCGCTGGGTCCATGTAGGTCAGATTCTTCTGTTATGCAGGTAATGAGGACCCAATAGCGAGGTAACAGAAACAGAGTCTTTAATGTAACGTGAACCCAGGATAGATACAGTGAGGCAGACTGATCTTCTTAATATACAATAATGAGGAAATAAACAACCCGCAGAGCGGGCGACTAAACAGAACTCAAAGTCACTGATGAACTCCAAAAAGTCTTTAGGCAGTCGAGAGGAATCTCTGGGTTACGGCGACTGACTGCAGGTCTCACCAGGAAGACGCGGAGAGAGTGGGTACCAGTTCTGACGTAGCCTCAGGAGAACTGGACAGGGTAGATATCAGAAGATTAACAGGTAGCACTAACCAGACGGACGCCAACAGGACACGACAGGACAGGACGACGGTGAAGCAAACGAGACAGAGGTTTGCTTCCAACATTAGATGCTCAAAAGAGAATCTGACAAAGAACGCAGCAGGAGCAGGGAGAGAAATAGAGAGCTAATCAGAGGAGAAAAGGGAACAGGTGGAAAGAGGGAGAACGAGGTAGTCAGAGGAGATGAGGAACAGCTGGGAGAGCGGAGAAAGAGAAAGTAACCTAATATGACCAGCAGAGGGAGACAGAGTAAAGAGAGAGAACCAGACACAACACGACAAGACATGACAATTCGTGTTAATTCTAGACTGTTGGAACCAGCCTCCAAACATGCCCACCAAGTCACTGCATTGCTTCTTAGACCAAAAAGCCATACTACGACACATCAAGTCACCTACTACAGCCATTGGTAGAGGGACAAGTTGTGAGAATGCAAACCCCGAACAGATACAAAACCCCTGAAAACCTTGACTCTCAAAATAACACTACACAGAAGACTTTGCTCCCACTTCACCACACTCAACAACACCAATAAACCTTCCACTACCTGAATCCACTACTGACCTGCCAAAACACACAGTACAGTCTCCCACTAAGTAATGCACCTTACAGAACACGTTCCACCCTCCTGAAACAGACAAACTGAGCTGAAACCTCCTCCTGAAAAAAACCCATCTCATTGGAGTGAATTTGTTTTAAAATGTCAATTTAGTGTTATTACATAAAATATATTTCAATTTTAAAAAAGAAATGTGTAGCATTTTGTCTGAGAAAGAAAATGACACTTTTTAATTTCTAATTTGTCTTAAATCTTATTTTGAAAGAAAAAAAAAGTGTGAGTAAATCGTATTGTGAAACCAGTATCGTGAATTGTGTCGCATTGTGAGTTGAATCGTTAGACTACATATCCCTACCTGCTAAACATGTTTATTATGGTCATTTCCATGTTGTCAGAATCATTCTTTGTGAATCTTTTTTCCACCTGCATACGGAGATCATCTTGAGATTTGTATCTGTTATCGTTCAGTTCACGAGTTCACACTTACAAATAAGTCAGATAGAATGGTATGCGTATTTGGCGTGCCGTCCGAGGAGAGGGATGATGTGGGATTTTGTAGGATGAACGAGCACATCGAGCCCCGTTATGTCATGCCGAGCAGATGACATTTCTCAGAGGTGTATTTACCTGAACTGTTTAATGTTGTTGCAACTCACGTCCATGAGCATATAGCTGCAGATATTTCAGAAATTAGTTTCACGCCAACATATGGAGCTCATAACTTAGCATTACCAGTATGCTCAGTCTGACGCTGATTTCCAGCTGCAAAAGATTCTGCTCCATTCACAAGAGTTTCGAGGGTCAGCAGCAGCCATTTCTGACGCATTCGCCAATATGTTCGACACCTGGCATATCGACCAATCTAAAGTGTGACTGTACTTGATCCGGAAATAAACCAGCCTGCACGAGAAATGATACAGGCCGCGATGAATGCTGAGAACCCGCGTGAAGACGGAGCAGCGCACAGAGCAGCGCCCAGGGCAGGAGAAGGAGATCAGAGCCCAGAAAAAAGATTTGTCTCTCTGCACCAGATGAGGGGCATGCACCCAAGTTGTCTGATATGTTCAGTGAAATCCTGCAAGAAAGTGCCACAAATAATAATAATAGGTAGGCTATTCTGTTCTTAGACTACTATATATGTATGTGATCAGATTGTAGCCATATTTCAGCTAGATTATGCACTTGGCCGTATTTAAATACACTCTCACAAATCTTTCTCAAATGTCAGGCAGATGGCAAGCTCAACAGATAGATGGTTATTTGTCTGAAGTTTCCATCCCCAGAAGTGATAAACCTACTGGAGTAGTAATCACGGCCGCTCATATTGTGTGATGGTAGCAGTGCACAATGAAAACAATGAAAATCTCAATATTTATGAAGCGAAACAAAACTCAGACTGGAAAAATCACAGAAGCAAAATAACACAATGCATCAACAAGAATCAACCAGGAAGGCTTAAATAAAATGGGCTTAAATACACTGAGCAAACAAAGAGAGCCATCTAACTGATGATGAAATTGACATCAGCATCAGTGAGTTGCCGATGAAAAAAATAAAAATCAATGAGTTGACAGTCGACCAATAAATTCTACATAACAACCAGCCACAGAAATTAAAATGAATCAATTGCTTATTTGCATTTGAATTACTTTAAATGACCTCATTTCTAAAAGCCTGTAAAATAAAATTTACATGGAAATTTAAAATTAATCTTTTACTGAAGTCCCAAATCAGGCTAGCTACACCAGCTTAGATAGCTATATCCGATAACTTTCTGGAAGTTATAACATAAATCATGTTGCACATGAGGCTTCATAACGTGTTTGTCTCTATTTGCTGCCTGTCATTTTCAGGCTATCCTCCAAAACAGATCCTTGCGTTTCATCTCAGAGAGAAACACACTTATCTTAGTTCAGCAAAAACACATGACCAGCAAGCTGCTGTGAAAGATAAGAGAGGATATAGTGTGACCTGCTCACACACTCTCACTCACACACACAGTCAGGAGACATGCTGTATGCCTTAAGTCAGTTTCATAGAAATAAACGCACAAATGTATCTTACTTTTATATAAAACATGTGACCTTTTGCTTGATTATTTTAACATGACCTTCTTGTTGGACCACTGGTCAACAAATTCTCTGTAGCAGGTGATGGCCACAGGTACAGAGGTGTAGCTTTAATTTAACTGGGGCAAATGCTATCTAATGAACTTATACATTGAGACAAACCATCACTTTCCTAAACACCTGTTTACGCAGTAAAATTTTCCTGATTTATCATAATATTTGCAGTCTTGAGGTTTGGCAAAGTGAGTTTACAATGTCTGCTCCATGAAAGTTGACCCAAGGGCCTTCGCGGTGCAGTTAAAGAGTTAGTTCACCCCACAATGAAAATTCTGTCAGTAATTACTCACCCTCATGTTGTTCCAGCCCCGTAAGACTTTCGTTCATCCTCGGAACATAAATTAAGATATTTCTGATTAAATCTGAGAGCTGAATCACTCCTCCATAGGCTTCTCAAGGGATCGAAACTGGCCGGCCCAAAAGTTATTAAAGGGGTGATGAACTGAGAAATCAAATTTTCCTTAAGCTTTTAACATCTAAGAGGTCATCATATTATAAGAATATCCTGTAAGTTTCAGAACTGAAAACGTCCTTGTTAGTCCAATAAAAGCTTTTATTGACACCAGCCTTAGCAAACGACTTGTTTTTCAAAGTGGAGAACTATGACATCAAGGAGGATAAAACACCACCCCCGTAGAAGAAGATCAACGCCTACTTCAACACGGCCGGTTTAGCCCCGCCCACCGACTAAATAACATAGGCATACCTTGTGATGACAAACGGGATTGAGCTACCGAGCAATACAAAATATTGTGCAGTGCCTGGTTGTGGAAAAAGACAGTCGCTGCATAAGCTTCCTCTGGATTCCAATAGGACTGCATGGATAAACTTTATTTTTAATGATGTTGCAGCTGATGAGGTAAAACATTGTCCGTCCGATCTGACAGGAATTGTGCAACACACGGACTCTGGGTCGAGCAAGTATGGGCGAATCATTCCGGTTGCCATTTTACAACACTGGATTTCAACACTGGACAATTTCCCCCAAGTACATCGACGGGTGAGTTGAAACTCATTATAATATGCAAAACTGTTATCCACTCACAGCAATGGGCGTTTACTTCCAAGTCTTCAGTGCGAGGCGCCCATAAAAACCGAGCGTTTCTGAGCTGGGCTCAAAACTAGGGTAGAAAATAACCTATTACTTATTCATTTTGATGTTTTTGAATGCAAAAACCAAGCGAACGTCATAAATTTACCTCAGACAACAATATAATAAAGTTTAAAAAGCCAGTTCATGACCCCTTTAAAGACATTGTTAAAATAGTCCGAGTGACTACAATGGCTCAATCTTAAATTTATCAAGCAACGCGAATACTTTTGTGCACAAAAAAACAAACAAAAATAACGACTTTATTCAACTATTTATTTCCTTCTCTGTTGACCTTGAGATTTCACATAGTGGAACTGCGCAACGGTTCTGTGTTGTAGGCTCACTATTGGCCGACACTGGTCACATGTGTGATGCGTGTGACGTACAATCTAGAAGCTTTGCGCAGTTTCACTACGTGAAATCTCGAGGCCAACTTCTGGGGGTTTATTTTACCTTTTGAAGGGCTTAATAAGGGGCTGGTAGGTTTCACAAAGAGAGAATTTGACTATGGCTCAGATAAAGAAGATAGTCAGACTTCAGACAGACATCTAAATCAGACCATCGCACAAAGCACTTAAGACTCTGACTATCTTAAGTAGGACTACACTGCAATGCTTTCTGGGTAAAATAAGACACTTTTCAAAACAAAAACATGGCGGATCGAGTAAGCGCAT
Source organism: Pimephales promelas (assembly GCF_016745375.1). The sequence continues at coordinate 746,926 of NW_024121123.1, forward strand.
TGAACTGCTCATTGCCGTTTACCCCAGCATAAAAGTATAACAGTAACAAGGACATTTTACTTTGGAAATTTAGTGCAGGAAGTAGTAACAAGAAGAAATGTTTTATTTGGAAAAAGATTGCTACGACAGTAAACAGCGTTAATCCGACCATTGTGCAGAGCGTTGCAAAAATACAAAAACATGTTGCAACAAGATGCCAAAAAATAAATATTTAAGAGGAAATATCCAAAAACAGGAGGGGGACCCCAAAAGAAACTTAAAGACATCACTGAAATGGTGATGGGGTATATATGGATCTCGCTGTGTTTTCTCTCTATAGTCCCCACTCCCATCCTATCTGCCGTCCCTAAACTTAAGCGTTTGCCACCATTCCTCTTCTTTCCACTTCAGGAATCAATCTATCTCACGCAGCCTATTACACCAGGCTAAAGCTTGACACTCCTTATAAACGGTCAATCATATCTGAATGAGGACGCCAATAATCCAGTCAAGAAATGCTCAAATCAATTCTTGAAATGCTCATCATTACTGAATATTGTACATTGAACCCTTAAAAAAACAATTATGAATGGAATAATCAACTACACAATCAGTTGCCTTCACTTATCCATCAACATACCCACATTCCCTTTGTACACCTCTCTTATTCCTATACATTCGTGCATGCACAGATCAGATTGCAATGGTTGGTCACATTTTAATTAAAATCCTCTAGAAGGGTCCTATGTAATCCCTCCCTGGTTAAGAAGCTTGAAGAGCGAGTACAAAAGACTACACATACATCTTTGCTTCATTCTGTCCTAAGGCTGTAATCAAATCCATCCGGTGGGTGAACTTGACAAGAAGGCTCATGTCTCTTCAAACAAATCTTAGACTTCATCTAACACCAAACCAATGTTTACACTAAACATTGTGCACTATTTATGCAATATCCCAGCACATCATGCTTGTTAAAAAGTATAAAGTTTGTTGTCATGACAACCTGTTGCCATGGTCTACGGTGGTCCCTGTTTTAATGAGAGTGACAATGTAATACACCTTTATGTGTCCCTAGAATAAAATTGCTTATGCATTCCGATCCATAACTCATGAATATGTATTTCACATAAAAACAAACCTGTTTTTCAACACCTACTGATTTAGCCTCATAGTACGTACAGGGCTTATTGTCTGTGATTCATAGTGGGTTTCAGAGATGTCTTTAATAAGCGTTAAGAAGCTGGTTGATGAATCATCACACAGCAGATGGATGCTTTTCAGTAAACAGATGGCCTGCTACATGTGGTCAATTAATCCACAGATCTCCATTATATTGGCCAGCCACATACCTTCATCCTCTCAATGGTATGGATGTCAGGTGTATTACATAATCTGAAATGAGGGTGTTTGATAAAGTGATATATAAATAGATATGTTCAAGCAGATGTCTGCTTAGAAGAGCTTAGGTAGACTTTAAGGAGTAGTTGGTATTAAGGACCATCGGTTAATTGGATTCAGAAACCTCTAACAAAGAGAGTTTACTGTATACATTATTACACATCAACTACTGATAATTAAGATCTCTCATAATCAGGAGTTTGACGGTCTCTCAGTAATTAACATCCGCACATTCCTCTGAGATTTCAGACGAAATTTAAAACAACTCTGCAACTACTGGCACAAAATTCTTGATGAGTCTTACAGTATGATTTTTTCTGTTGACACAACTAACAAAAAACTGTATGCAAACATATTACTATTTACAAAAAGCAAGATATAAAATGGTTGAGAATATTCTAAAAGATTTTTCTGAGCTCCTAACGTCAATTATTTAAAAGCACTACTCTTTGAACGGCATGTAAATTTCTAGAAATCTAATAGTGACTAGTAGCTATATTCATATATATTTTTAATTTAAGTAGCTATTAATTATATACTTGTACTTATATCTATAGTGACTAATATCTATTGAAATAATTCACTAATACTTATATGGTGACATGTAGGCTATATTCCACAGGAGTCAGTGGGTCAGACCCCAACATTCACTCATGAGTATTAAATAATCCTAAAAGAACTAGAATCTTTTTCAGTTTCGCTAGTATCTGTTCAATTGAGACTTTTGCTGCAATTCATAATCCCTGTAACCAGTAACAAAATATGTATTCACAACACAATTTGGCTAATATTTTAACTTATTTAACAAATTTAAGTATTTGTTTATTTCATTGGTTGTTAAGTATTCATATAGTTATCTGTTCCATTTTATTTTGGAAGTAACTGAATAGACATTAGCATATAGTTATTACAGACTAGTGTAGTAGATTCCTATTGTTACAATCACATTTTAGTGGGACCGTAATAGCCTATATTACGTAATTCTAGGAACTCATTTTCTGTCTCATAAACAAGCAGCATTGAATAGATATGATGAGTAAGTGCACGTACTAGTAAAAGTAAAGCTTGAATATAGGCTATACTAGCAACTCTTGAGTATAATGAATAAAAAAATGCATACTAGCCAGAACCAAGTTAGTAAAATATCAGCCAAATCGTGAAAACATATTTAGCTACTGATTACAAGGATTGAATCGCATTCGCAGCAAAAGTCTCAAGTGAACAGATGGCTACTAGTGAAACTGAGAAAGATTCTAGCCTAGTTATTTTAGGATTATAATAACATACACATAACACATTACAAGCGATAATGACATAAAACCAGATAGCCTACTATTAAGTGTTCAGTCGGCTTGCCATAGGCACCTGTTCTCCGTCTCTATCGCCTGTGTTATGTAAAAGTATCGCATCATCCACTGCCATAATCTCGCCGACTGCATCAATCCTGTGGCGATTTGTGATTTTAGGTTGACGAATAACCAGACACATCACATCATAACGTACACTTGCTCTGTTTTCCTTTAATATTACTGTTCGATTTTAAGTAGCCTAACATATGAAATTGTATAGATATGCAATAGTAACAGACCGGCACTCGTGGCGGAATCGCGGTTCAATCACGCAGAATTTCTTGCGCTGACCAAACAAATTTTACTAGAATGTATTCAATAAGACACTAGTAGGCTATGTGTAAAGTATAAACTTACCTATCCAGCAAATGTGATCCAAAAAATATACAGCCTGCACCCCGCACTTCTCCCTGCGATCTAATCCTCCAGTTTAATTCTACAAAATAAATATGACTTTCTAGAACGGAGCAGGCGCGTACCCTGTATTGACTCGGACTGGTTGGATGCCAACAACCAGCCACCAATATTTATCTGTCGTGACTCCGCATGTCGCGTGACAGATAGCGAGAACGTGCTCGCTGCCGTTGACCGCTGGTTCAATCCATTCGCCGCACCGAGGGGTATTCGGAAAACATGACACTGCACAATTGCACTACACTGGGATTAAACCACACCAAAACAATATTACATAGGCCTTCCGATACAAGCATTTCAGTTACACACGCAAATTAAAATATTTGCTGTGCAGCTTATCTATAAAAAGTGTTTGCACTTTGAACAAACATAAACGTGACATCCTTCAGAATTCTTCATTATTATTTTTATTCTGTTCTTTTAAATTAATACTCATGACATTTTCTTAAATTAGTGTGTTTTAAGTGGTTACTCATTTAGTTTTATTTATATCTTATCAGGAGAACTCTTCCTCATGGTTTCCAGGAAATGACTTCAATGGCAGTGGAGGCAGCTCTCTGGATGATGGAATTAGGGTGTGTGAGTCTAGACTTCAGCAGAGGCACATGCTCCAGCATCTGTGCCCGGGCCCTAGGAACCTCTGCTAGGACTGTAAGGGCACGGAGGGCATTGGCACACACTGCTATATTCTCACTGACCACCAGCCGCATCAGAGGGGCGATGGCACCTGCGTCCAGTGCTTCGTATTTACCTATAAACAGGCAGAAAATAAGATCTTGCATGTTTAATCTAATACAGAGGGGAAAAAATAGTGTAAAAATACATTCAAAAATGATAACAAAAAAAACCTAACAACATTTGATATTCCCACTGCTTCTAGAATTTCTTTGAAATTATAATTATTTTATTCAATATTAAACACTGTTTCTTCTTGGGTTCATGATCTAAATTTACTTTGATGGGGAGTAGAAAAAAGCTATGTAATAGAGCATCAGTTTGAGACAGGTCTAGGTAAACTTTTCTGATTTTCAATAGAAAATCATTCTATAGAAAATTTTCAGTCTCAGAAAAAAAGGTACAAAAGCTGTCACTGTGGTGGTATCTTTTCAGAAGGTACACCTTAAAGTGTGCATTTTAGTCCCTAAAAGGGTATTGGTGTACTATGTACTAGTGTCGTGCACTCGAGACTCGGACTCGGTCTCGAGACCATATTTTAATGGACTCGGTCTTGTCATGGACTTGTGTGCATTTTGACTCGGAATTGACTCGTACTCGAGCATATTGGGAGTTGGGACTCTGACTTAGCTACTCCAGAGTCCACTCGAGTCCCATTCAAAATATGTCATGATTATTACTGTTTGTTAATATTTCTTTAAATTGTTGTTTAATTGAAACGTCCAATGATTGCTGACTTTCTTGTGCGCAACTGCGCATGACTTGAGACTATAATGTTTCGCGGCACGCAAATGCAGCAGGAACCAGGTCAGATGTGATGTGGAGCCTCTAGCTCAACTATGTATTGAAAATGTCTGCCTTATCATCCCTAATTCAGTTTGCATATAAGAGCCACACAGAATTTGTGTGCAGTAATGTTATGTGAAAGAGCACTTATTGATTGTAATAATTGTAAGTCATATTTATAATAAAATTGCCTTTACACCACTATATGGGCTTTTTACCATTACAGTGTACATGATTCCATGGTATATTTGGTTTACTGTTTGAGTATGGTGCCAATTTTATTGTTACCACCAAATATTTTACATATTCTTGAAGATATCTTTAAGTCTGGTTTGAGACCCAACCTTAGGTTATCCAACCTCTCTGGTCTCGGTCTCGACTTGGACTCGGCTCGACTCGAGTGAGCTGGTCTCGACTACAACACTGTGTACTAATGTACTAATTAGTACATAGTACACTATGTACTAATTAGGTACTAATTCACCTTTGGCTAAGCCCCGCCCCCCTTAGTAAATGTTGCTACATCCGTCAAACTTCATCTGCGCTCTGCATAGCTTATGCTGTAACAGCTCTTCCCGCTGAAATGTTATCAAACTTCTATGAAGCAGCAAATAAAGTGTCCGATAGAAGTAGGCAAGAGGGGCTGATATATGCGTTCGAAGGCTATTTTCAAGACATGTGAAATGCAAGAAACAACAAGGCATCCAAATAGGCTAGAGGCAAAAGCATGACGTTACCAGTCACAGTCAAAAAATGAACCACTGCATTTATATCCTAATCGAGACGGAGGCTGGGACTAACAATATCAGGGAGCAACACTGTTCATGCAAAGCTGGGTAGGTCTCTATTCACTTCTATAATTGTTATTACAAAGCAAACGGACTACACGAGTATAACATTGTATTTATTAGAAGCGTGTGCTAGCATATCAACAACCGGTATGAGAACCGAAATCATAACCTAAAACATTATAAAACGGTCTAACTAGTATAACTTTACAGTAAGGTTAGAAGCAAAAAAGATGTGCTTGTTGATGTTTGAGGGGTTTAGCTGACTGTGGACATCCATACAGTTTAATCCAAAGACGACACTTGTCAGGATTTGACTTCGGTTTTGGGAAGGGAAAAAACGGACACCCCCCTCCAACCTCTCTGGGAAACGCATATCTGTGTTGAAAATGCCCGAGTCACAACGTTTAACCATATTTTTGATAAAACTACGACGGTAATAGCCTGTCGAGACCAAAAATATGAAACGCCTGAGTTGAAAGTCAATGGAACGCTGTGAAAAAGTGTCGGACCTTTGTGGGAGCTCGTTCTTGGCTGCGCTGTGATTGGTCAATTTACATTCTAGGGCGTGGCTTAGCCAAAGCTGAATTGGTAACAAAAGTGTACATATTATTACCTAAATGGTACATATTATGGCGCTTTTCCACTGCACACTTTGGTGCTTTTCCACTGCATGGTTCGGTATGGCTCGGCTTGGTACGGCTCGCTTTGGCTCGCTTTAAATGGTACCTGGTCTGTTGAGGTTCCAAGCGTACCGTACCGGTACTAAATGTGACGTGAAATACTGCAGATCACTGATTGGTCAGACAGAATCGTCAGTACCAGCGTCATTGTATCTGCGACAAATAGACATCAACATGAGAAACCAAACCTGCTAGATTTAAATAGCCAGTAACAGCCACCGCTGTTATCGATCAGTCTATAATCCCACCCACTTTAAAGCGGTACTAACTGCAGTGGAAAAGCAACCGAGCTAAAGCGAACCGAGCCGTGCCATGTCGAGCCGAGTCGTACCACACAGTGGAAAAGCGAAGCGAGCCAAACCGTGCCGCGCCGAGCCGAACCGTACTGAGCCGTACCAGCAGTGGAAAAGTGCCATTAAAACCCTTTTGAAGGGTACTGTCCAAGTGACAGCTTTTGTACCTTTTTTCCTGAGAGTGTACAGTAGATACATTGTTTTCACTATGTATTTTTGCTATTGGTTGTTAATCTTATTTGAAAGCCACTACCTGTTGCCTTTGTAAAGGTTCTTTTAAAATTCTGTTTGCCTGAGAAATATTTGATATCTAATGAAGACCTTTAAGTTGGCCGAAACTATATTGGTTTAAAGAAATTACGTCGGTTATGTTTGTAGTGAGTGTTGCACCTTTTTCTCAAAGAGTGTGAAAACCCCTGATCTAAAATATGTGCATAAATAACATCAACACCAGAGGTTTTAAATGAATGATTCACCTAAAAATGAAATATCTGTTATCATTTACTTTAAAACATTTAAAAGTCATTTTTTTTAAATCTATATTAACATTCCACAGAATAAAGAACAAACTCAAAGAGGTTTGGGGCAACATGATGGTGAATAGATTATTACAGAATTTTCATTTTTGGGTGAATTATCCCTACTTAAGTGTTAAGTGTCTATAACAGATGTTAAAGTGTTTCTAACTAACTTCATTCATTGATTGACCAAAAAATTACAAACATCCACAGAGTTGAATTTGTGCTGACCCTTAGTGATAACAGCTGTGTACATAATCGTCCCTGCAGCATTAGCGACAACCCCTTGGTCCTCATCTGACAACAACTTGACCAACATGGTCAGAAGATCCTCCTCACACACCTTCATCTTCCCATCTGCAGGCACACTGAGAACAGGAGAGATATTCCAGGGTTTCTTTTTTTACCTTTTAGTGAACTTAACCCAAACTAGATTGTTGGGTGCCATGCTGCCTACCTGATTCCCATTAAGGCAGATGTGGCTGCCTGGCGGATGGCGGGGGACGGGTGAGACAGCTGATCTTTCAGGACCGGGATCACATCACTCTCCAGTGCAGGCAGGGCATTCACACTCACACAGGAGCTTAATGTGGAGAGAATTAAAGCACGGATGTTCTCTTCTTCATCTGAGACCTTCAGCACCAATCTGGGCACCAGCCCCATACACACCATAAATACTGCTCCTGTAGAGGATATAACAGAGGACTCTTAAAATCAAAAGCTTCGGCAATAAATTGACTGTGAAACAAAAGTATAAGAAACAATAGTCACCTGAGGGAAATTCAGCGATCCTATTGAGTGCCTGGTGCACATTTTTACGACAGGCATTGTCAGGGTCCTCTAACAGGTTTGCAAGGGGACCCACAATGTCAAATTTTAAAAAGGCATCTCTGTGTGAACACAATTACATTTAGTCAAACTTGCCAAAATGACTTGTGTTGCAAGTATTTCAGTTGCATTTTAAAGCCATTCACATCCATTCTTGTGATATTAAATATTCAAAAAGTGTTGGACAATAAAATATCCTATTATTGGAAATACAATCCTTTCTTGATATTTTATTATTAAACCATCAAGAGCATAGTCACATTTTTTTTTTTTTTTTGGCTGCAAAAGTGTGCTTATGTCAGATGTTTTTGAAGAAGTCTCTTCTGCTCACCAACACTGCATTTATTTGATAAAAAATGCAGTAAATGCAGTAATATTTTGAAGTGTTTTTTTTTTTTTTTACAATTTAAAATAACGTATATAATAAAGTATTTCAATTATAATATATTCTTGTGATGCAAAGCTGAATTTTCAATATCACTACTCGCTACATTATTCTAAAATGCTTATTTAGTACAGTTGTGCTGATTAATATTTTTGTGGAAACCATGATAATAATGAATAAAGTTTCAGGATTGATGAACAGAAAGCTCAAAAGAACAACACTTATTTCAAATATATTTATTTTTGTAATATTCTGTTTTTAGTTTCAATTTAATTTAAATTTACAGTCAATTTATCAATTCAATGTGTCCTTGTTGAATAAAAGTATTAAAAGTATCTTTAAATAGTACCTTTGTGATCCAAACTTTTAAAAGGTAGTTTAATGACATTTTAGCTGTAAACTAGTTATACGTTTACATAATTTATTTTTGTACAAATGATGTAAAGACCTAACATCTAATTAAATGATAAATATTCTACATATAATATAATATACCTAAATAAATATTAGTCACTGTCGTTGAATCCTGTTAAGGATCCACTTACTCTGTCACTCACAACATAGAAAATATAATATATATATTTATTTTAATTTATATAAAAAAAAACACATAGGCTACTACACGGCCAAGCACATTCACATGCCAAAAGCTTACACAAACTACAACACAAGAAAAATATGCCCACGGACTCTTGTATGACTCACCTTCCCAAGCTGTGTGAAGCAAGCACATAAAGCACTTCAGTAGTTTTGACCCTGACTAAGTTATCCTCATCTTGCAGCAAAACCTTGAGTCTTTCCATACATCCTATCAAGAAATGTTATGGTTGATATACAACGGGGCATAAAAAAAGTGTGTGATATCTTCAAAAAGATTGAATAAATGCACAAATTTATAATTATAATGTTCCCTTCAATATAATTTTATTTTTTATGGACAAAAGGGTTATTAAAGATGTGTTTACCACTGAGAATGGCTTCATATGCGCGCTCGCTGTCATGGACGAGTTCGCAGAGAGCAGCGAGCGCCCTCTGCCGGGTAAACAGCTTGACGTCTTGCAGTTCCATGATCAGCTTTGGAAGCGCCCAGTTCCCGAAAGCGACCGGCGCTTGTGTCGGGTCAATATGCGGCGGGGGCTGTTCGGTTGTTTGCGGACTTGCCATCTTCGTCGACAGGGTGATTCAAATGCGATTTCTTTAAATGTGTTTATAATGTCAAAAAGTTATTTGTTTTAATGGCCGACTCAAGATTGCAGGATTTTTAAGGGTTCATCATGTCATTATATATTCAAAATGTAAAACTAGTATTCCTAATTTATTTGCATGTTCAAAATCAGAAGCGTTAAGGATGATATTACCTTATTCGCTGGTTATAATAACGTCCTCTGCTTTCCCCCCTTGTATAGCCTAGTTAGTTTGCTATGGTAACTACGGAATTAACGCATCGCTCTTCAAGTCGTAACGTAAACTCCGTAATTCCTTCAACAAGAGAAATAGGCCCTACTCGGCCCTACTACACTATAGCCCTACACATGTATCACTGAAAATATTCGATATTCAAGACCTCTATGATCACTTTTATGGCATAGTGTTCTTTTTGGCGTCACTGCATATTTAATTAATCTACTTTTATTTTTTAACTTATAAATAAATTTCACATTTATACATGCAAGTTTACTAATTAAAAACCCAACTTTGTGGTTTAGTTGACTGAATAAAGGCTGTAGGCCTACACACAGTAAAAGAGACTCTTTGAAAAAACAAAACAAAAAAAAATATAAAAACGTTTGTGAGCTCTACATTGTATTTATTTGATTTTTATATATTTATTTGGTAACACTTTACAATAAGGTTGCTTAAGTTACTTCTTATCTTAATTAATGTTAACTTCAACATTTACTAATACATTATTGAAATCAAAAGTTGTATTTGGGATGAGACCTTATTGTAAAGTGTTACCATCTATATTATGTAGATGGTTTTCTCTTTTTTTATGCACAATCGTTCATATGTTGAATATTAGTTTTTTGATCTATTAAAAAAAAAAGCTAAAGATAAGGTTGTCAGGTGTGTTAATTTTAATACGCTCATTTAAACTTTATTTTAAAGACCCGTACAAAACCTACATTGCTCCATATTTCTTCTCTCCCCTCAATTTTCATTTTAACTAATGGTGATAGTGCGTCTTAACCATATAATTTAATGTGAATGTTCATCAGTTGTCTGAGGAAGCCTGGGTTAGGGTAGATGCCTCTTCTTTCTTTCACCTTCTTGATTGCCTCTGTCAGCGTCATGTTTTGTTTTAGCATGAGATATGCCAAAACTAGTTGCAGACCGACTCACTCCAACTTGACAGTGAACCAGGATTTTGCCTTTGACTGAAAAATATAGGTAGCTGCTTATTTCTTCTAAGGCAGACTGGGTTAGGTTTTGTACACACAACCACTTACCTCCCTCTTCCAGCGCTGTATGTATAAACTCAACCCCATCGTTAAAGTGGGCACTTGTCATACATGGGTGAATCATATGTGACTATGCCCATGTGCATGATGCCCATCCCATAATAAATCTCACCATCATGTCTGGAGCTTTGGGCGCAGTTCAGGACACGGGTGAGTTGCATACTTCTTAGCTCTGCTTAATTCACAGCTATATTTCATAGCTATAATTCATAGCCCCTAACGAAGAGAAAATGCATCACACAGCATTATTATTGCATTATTCTTGAACGTGTGAATTATAAAATGTCACCAGAACAATTTTTTGCACGTATTACATTTGATTTGAAGATAGATTGCTCTTGTTAATGGAACTAACAGTTTTATAAAACTGTTTATATTATTATCTTTGTGATTTTGAAAATTCTAATTTTAAAGTTGTCACGGTATATGAATCCATTGTCTCTCTCTCGTCTTGTGTGCTGTTATGTATGTGTGTGTGGGTAATTGGGGGCGTGGTCACTGATCAGCAATGATCAGCTGTGCCAGCTGGCTTCAATCTGTTTTACCCTTTATATGTTCAGTAACTGGTGTCTCATGTTGTCAGATCGTTGTTCTTCCCGGTGGGTTCCTGAGTGTGTTTGTTCTTCCCGGTGGGTTCCTGAGTGTGTTTGTTCTTCCCGGTGGATTCCCTGTTCGTCTCCGTTCTTCCTCGAGTTTCTTGGCACTACCACGGATTACTTCACGCACGGATCATCACCTCTGGATTGGGAGCACTGCACTGGTTGTTCACTGAGGTCCCTGTGTCACTGACCATCAGCACTGGCTACCGCTCGACCCACCATCATCAGCTGTGGACCCTTTGTCATTCTGACATTTAATATTATTATCTCTAATAAAGAGCTTTGCACTTGCATCCTTCTCCTGTCGTACGTATCGAAAGTGATAGACACTCTAAAATGTTCTTTGGCCAGAAAGACAATTTTCTATCTAGAAATAACAATGACTAGGCCTATGTTAAATGCTCAAAAGACAGGGTGGGACACAACAGCTACTCTCCTTTTTTAAATAGCCAATAGTGTTTCGTTTATATTACAGCTCGGCCAGAGCCGTTGAACTCGGTAAAGTCACAGTTTCCTCCTAATCTCTAACCGTTTTCACCTCCAAAGCTCCTTTATATAGCTTTAAAATATAGCATTCTGGGCAGAATTCAGATGGGTCTGATACGTTTTGTCTTCTGTGCCGACTCACGCATATGATCTGCTTTGTGCTATCGTGTCTCTGGACCGGAGCAGACTGTGCGGGCCGTGGCAGTTTGCATGACACTAACGTGAAATCGTTAGACTTAATTCACCCCAATGGAAAGTATATTTGCATGGTCTGAATTGTTGTAGTGTACTATGAGCCATTTACTTAGTAGAAAATAGTAAATGTGTGAACAAGTTACCAATTTTAGCCGCAGCTTCAGTGTCTATTTGGGGCCAGGAGGAACGGAACCAGGATATGGTAACGGCGGACCTGGGTCGTGGAGCATGGGTGGACCTGGGCTTTGGAACGTGGGTGGCGGCTGGCTGTGGAGCATAGGCGGCGCCAGCAGTGCAGTCAACCAAGGCGGAGCAGACAGTTCAGGGGACCAGGGCGGAGCACGCAGTTCAGGGGGCGGAACACGAACACCGGCTCAGGAACAGACACCGGCTTAGGGGCGGCCATCTTGTCCGGAGACACCGGCTCTGGCAGGAGCCCACACACACACCACATGGCTGTGTCCATAATGGCCAGCAAAGCAGACATGACGTGAACAGTCTCTAACTGGGCAGCCATGACGTGAACAGTCTCTGGCTCGATAGGCATGACGTGAACAGTCTCTGGCTCGGCAGACGTGACGTGAACAGTCTCAGCCTCGGCAGATGTGACATGGGCAGACGTGACGTGAACAGTCTCTGCTTCGGCAGACTGGGGATTTGAGACCAGTGAAAATCTCGGAATAGCAGCTGATCGGACAGATGTCAGTTGTGGATCGGTCAGCTTGGACGCCAATCCTCTCCACCCTCGGACGGGTCCAGTGGATGCAATTGACCTCTGGCTAAGCCACGCCCCCAAACGCAATGAGCCAATCACAGTGCGCATAGCTAACCCAATACACTCGGATATTCTCTGCTTTCACGTCCATTGAAATGCATTGTAGTCAGTGAGTTTTCATTCGTTTTTATATATTTTTTCTTGTCATTTTAAGTTTAAAATGGTCAAATGGTGAGCATGGGGTACTTGCAACTCCAACACTATCCCAAGAGGCTGGGCAACGGTGTGTTTTTTTTTACCCTTTCTCAACCGAGATAAGTGTCTTCTCTGGATTAAGTAATACGGAAGACCACAACACCAACTAAACATGGATAAATTAAACAAGAATTAAACAAAAATGTCTACATCTGTTCTAAGTCAACAACATATTTGAACGGTATCTTTAACATCTTTAACGTAACGTTACCTTAACATTAGAAAATGTTAACATTAGCTTCTAGCTGCATTGCACATCATGTCACTTCATTAACGTATCTGTAAATAACCGAGATAACAAATGTTAGAAATGTTGTGCTGAATGATTCATGTAAATATTGCAGTGCATGAAAAGTGCTGATCCTCTATCTTGTCTGAGATGGTGATCAACGAGTCGAGATGCGGTTTAATCACAATTATACTGTGACCTGTAAATTTTTGCCTGGAGCTGAAGCTTTTCATCAACCTTCTCAACAATAAAATTATTAATATAACCCTCCAATGCATAGTTAAGGCCCTATTGGTAACTTTGAGATGATATATAATCTTTGTGTCTCCAAAAATCATCAATTGTCTTGTCTGTGAAATGTCTCCAACTGTGAAAGATGCCATAGAGCTTGTCATCGAATGTCGACTGTTTGTCCGAGTGAGTGGAGGGGGCGTGGCTTGGTGCGGTCTGGCTGAATAGCCTCCCCCCAAAAAAGTTTTAAGGGTGGATGGGATCCTCCTCAACTTTGCCCATGGTGAAGGAAGATCCACACAACCGCAGAGCCAGATCTATATATTGGTCCAGGGTCCAGTATTATCCTCCAGCATCATTAAGGCGATGTTCCGGTAACACTTTAATAACTGCACGCTAATAATCATTAGTTAAGCACGAGTAAACCGTTAATTCATCATTCATAAAGCATTAATAGACATTAATAAGCAGTTTATAAATACAGCTATAAATGCTTTCATCTTGATTTAAAAGCATATCTACAATTTGTTTAATAATTGTATTTTCATACTTTATTAATGATCAATTTATCATTTCTAAATGAAGAATTGCATTTTTTATAAACCAGTTATTTAAGAGTTGTCAGTGGTTCATAAGATTACCTAGAGCGTGTAAGTAAATGACTAATAAACTATTTAAATGTACATTTACACGTCTTATTATTGAGACATTTAGTGATGGTTACTGAGTGTGTTAGTTAATAAATGCTTTATTAACACATATTTATGCTGTAATTCAGGGTTAATTTGGGTAGTTATAAAGCATTTAGTAGTGCTCAGTTAACTATATTTGTGAGCTCATCTAAAGTGAGGACTACTCATGCCTTAAATCATTTATAAAGGAGATTTAAAGGCTGTTAAATATTTCTATGTTCTGTATCACAGTGTTGTGTTGTTACATTTTACTGTTTAGAAGATTGATGCACCTTTAAATCTCCTTTATAAATGCTTTACAAGGCATGAATAGTCCTGAGCTCACAAAAAAAACTGACCACTACTAAACGCTTTATAACTACCTGTATTTACTACATTTACTTACACTTTCTAAGTGATCTTATGAATGACTGACAACTCTTAAATAACTGCTTTGTAAATAATGCTATACTTCATTTAGAAATGATTAATTGATCATTAACAAAGTATGAAAATACAATTATTAAACGCATTAGATATGCTTATAAATCAAGAAAAAGAGCAATTATAGCTGTATTTCTTATTAATGCCTGTTAAAGCTTTATAAATTACGAATTAACTGTTTACTAATGCTTAAATAGTGATTATTAGTGTGGAGTTATTATAAAGTGTTACCGATGTTCCCATCCAACCCGCTTCAAAAAAGGTCCATAAGCTGGGCGTCATCTAATGGTGCTAGATGACAGCAAGTCAAAAACTTTTGATAGACTGACCATCCTGAAAAATGGAGCAAAGCACTCTCACAGGATCCTGTTTACTTCCTGCTAGATGTTCCTGCTTTGTGTTTCACTTAATATATGGTACCAACACCAAATTGAACTAATCCGTTTGTCTTTATTGTCATTGATCCGTTGTCTTAATGTCATTATTTACTCTCTAAATACCTCCCTAAAACGAACCCTTATCTTCTGTAGCCCAATCATTATTTACCACCTTCTATAGCGATAGTTAATGGCTATATAACACACATATCCCCACGAGTATATGTTACACGAGGTCGAGCTCCTAAACAGCCTTGTCAAAGACCCTGGTGAGCTCCTCTTGGAGGTCTGTGGGGCCTTCTGTGTCAGGGTGGTCCTGCTCCGACGTTGCCCAGTTCTTTTCTGATGCCGAGATGGACATCGAATCTTCATCTCTGCGACGGAGGAAGGGGGATGAAAGGCCCCCTTCATTGGTTCATTGGTCTTAAAGAGGACTGGGTAATGGGGTGACATCGCCGGTTTGGAGAGTTTCATTCAGAAAGCTCTGCGTATCTCTCAACGTCTTTCGGTCCACCTATTGGATCAACCTGCTTCGCATCCTCCACCCATCTCTCCATCTATCGCCCCTCCAGCACCAGAACGCATGCATGTAGACACTTACCATCTGTCCAATGCTGAGCATCAAAGAAGACTACCACAGCACTTGTGTCTGTATTGTGGGGGAGAAGGTCATATCATAACCAAATGCCCGATACGACCACCACGCCCAGCTGTGAGTACCATCCAGTTTTTGCCCAAAGTTGCATCTCTGTCCTGTCCAAATTCTCACCTCAAAACTTCAACTCCGTGTCTGCTGGGAACTTGAATCTCTCATCAACTTCTCTAAAGACTCAACCTCCAGAGGAAACGCTGCTCACAAGAATTAGCTATTCACACCATCCTCGGCAAGCCGCTGGGCTGTGACCCGGTACCAAGAATTGCTAGGCAGATGCCTTATCCCGTCTGTATCATCCTGAACCTGAATCCTGTCCTCCAGAACCTGTTCTCCCTCCAGCCATGGAAGTCAGCCCAATCCAATGGTACCTCTATGATCAGATCCTCCAAGCCTCTGCAAGGAGGTCCTGAGGGATGGCTGTATGAACCATCTGCCTGCCGTCTGTCCCTCACACACCTCTCCGGGCTCTGAACACCCAGGCAGCCAGCGAACCTTCTCACTCCTACAGGATCACTACTGGTGGGCCAACATGTGCCAGGATATCTCCCAATACGTCAGAAATGCTCAGCATGTGCCATCACCAACACGCCAAGGAAGCTACCTGAGGGAAAGTTGGTACCTCTGCCGATACCCAGATGTCCCTGGTCCCACCTTGGCATTGACTTCATGACAGACCTTCCTTCTCCAAGGCCTGTAAACTCATCCCTATCAAGGGCCTACCCACCGCATTCGAATCCGCAGAACTCCTGTTCCAACAAGTATTCCGTCATTATGTTCTACCAGAAGATATTGTATCGGGTATCGGGTATCGGGTCCCCATTTCATCCCCCAGGTGTGGAAGGCCTTTTTCAAACTCCTCAGTGAATCTACCATCAGGTTACCATCCACAAACCAATGGCCAGACTGAGCGCAAGATCCAGGAGACCAACAAAGTAAGCTGACCAACGATCCAGCTGGAGCCACTACCTCCCCTGGCCAGAGTATGCCCAGAATTACATACCATCCTTGACGCACGGTGGCGGGGTTGCTGCCTTGAGTACCTGATCGACTGGAAGGGATATGGTCCAGAAGAACGCTCATTGCTGTATCGAGATGACCCAGTTCCACAAAGATCACCCTGACCGCTCAGCCCCCTGAGATCGAGGCCGTCACAGAGTCCGTTAGCTCTCAGGAGCCGGCTATGGAGGAGGGGGTACTGTCAAAGAGTCAGCCACACCGCCACAACCCCAATCATCACTCAAACCAGGACCCGCCCACTCGTTCACAATCACCATAGTACTGACTCACTGCATTTGCATTCCCTCATTAACACACCCTTTATATGCCCCGTTCGCCTTTCATTCCAATCACCTTTCAGTGGTCCCACTCATCGTCTAAATCATACACTAGATTTAATTATATCATATGGAACCGATCCAACTGATATAGATATTATACCGCAAAGCGATGATGTCACTGATCATTACATGGTGACTTGCATAATACGTACTGATGAAATATGTCATGTTGCACCACGTTATAGACCAGGCAGAACAATCCTTCCAACCACTATAGATAGATTCTCAAATAGCTTACCTGATCTATCTAAGCTGCAAAGTGAACCCAAACAAAGCACGATGAAAAACACGATGAATTAGAGGAAATGACTAGCAGTTTAAGCACCATTCTTACTAGTACATTAGATATTGTTGCGCCAATTAGATTAAAAAAGGTTCGAGAGAAAATTAAAGCACCATGGTACAACAGTGCTACACATGCTATCAAGAGAGAAACTCGCAACTTAGAGCGTAAATGGAAACAAACTAATTTAGAGGTCTTTAGAATCGCGTGGAAAGACAGTATGTCACGTTATAAAAAGACACTAAAAACAGCCAGGGCTGAGCATCTCCGCAAACTAATCGAAAATAACTAAAATAATCCAAGGTTTTTATTTAACACCGTGGCTAGACTAACAAATAAACAGACATCACCAGAACAAAATATACCGTTACAGTTTAGTAGTAATGATTTTATGAATTACTTCAATGAGAAAATAGAAAGCATCCGAAACAAAATTATAAATGTACAATCCGCTATGGTGTCTTATGATTCAGCTTCAATTATGGCCCCTCTAGAACAACTACACCGCTTTACAACGATAGGACAGGAAGAGCTAAATAAACTTATCATTGCATCTAAACCAACAACATGTTTATTAGATCCAATACCCACTAAACTACTGAAAGAAATATTACCTGCAGTGGAAGAGCCTCTCCTCAATATTATTAACTCGTCTTTATCTTTAGGTCATGTCCCAAAAATATTCAAGCTGGCTGTAATAAAACCGCTCATTAAGAAACCGCAATTAGATCCAAATAACTTGGCAAATTACAGACCCATCTCAAATCTTCCATTTATGTCCAAAATACTAGAAAAAGTAGTGTCCGCTCAATTGTGCTCTTTTTTGCAAGAAAATGATATCTATGAAAAATTCCAGTGAGGATTCAGACCGCATCATAGTACAGAAACTGCGCTAGTTAAAATTACAAATGATTTACTTTTAGCTTCTGACCAAGGCTGTATCTCAATACTAGTCCTACTTGATCTTAGCGCTGCGTTCGACACTATAGATAATAAAATACTCTTGGATCGACTACAAAACTACACTGGTGTCCAGGGACAGGCATTAAGCTGGTTTAGATCGTACTTATCGGACCGTTCTCATTTTGTCTGTTTAAATGGGAAAAAATCAAAGATAACGTCAGTAGACTATGGAGTACCGCAAGGATCGGTTTTAGGCCCTCTGCTATTCTCAATATATATGCTGCCACTTGGTAATATTATAAGAAAACATGGAATTAATTTCCACTGTTACGCTGACGACACTCAATTATATATTTCATCGCGACCAGATGAAAACACTAACTCATCTAAAATGACAGAGTGTCTCAAAGATATAAAATGCTGGATGACGCGTAATTTCCTGCTATTAAATTCAGATAAAACGGAGGTATTACTTATTGGTCCAAAAAACTACTCACAAAACCTCTCACAATACAACTTTAATATAGACGGATGTCCTGTTACTTTATCCACTACAGTAAAAGACCTGGGTGTTATACTAGACCGCAACTTGTCTTTCGAAGATCATATTTCATATGTTACAAGAACAGCCTTTTTCCACCTTAGAAACATTGCTAAGCTACGTAACATGCTATCTGTTTCTGATGCTGAAAAATTAGTTCATGCATTCATGACCTCAAGACTAGATTACTGTAATGCTTTATTAGCCGGTTGTCCTGCATCCTCAATAAACAAGCTACAGTTAGTACAAAATGCAGCTGCTAGAGTTCTTACTAGGTCAAGAAAATATGATCATATAACACCGATTTTATCATCTCTACACTGGTTACCTATTAAGTTCCGCATCAACTACAAAATACTACTACTGACCTATAAAGCCCTAAATGGTTTAGCACCTATGTACTTAACGGACCTTCTTTCGCCCTACAATCCACCGTGTTCCTTAAGATCACTAAATTCAAGGCTTCTGGTCATTCCTAGGATATCGAAGTCCAGTAAAGGAGGGAGGGCGTTCTCGCATTTAGCTCCAAAACTCTGGAATGGCCTTCCCGATACGGTCCGAGCCTCTGACTCGCTGACACAGTTTAAAACTAGATTAAAGACGCTTCTCTTTAGTCAAGCATTCACATAATGCTTACCTTCTAGTCCTCTGTTATGCCATACGGAACCGTTTGCCACTGAAACTGCTTAACGCACCAGTGGGGCTCGACAGCCTTTTAGACAAACGGGTCGGCGCGTATGGTTGGGTTGCGGAGAGTTCAGGTTACGGAGAGTTTGTGAGTTATAACGGAAATCATTATGAACATCAGCTATGCTAATTATTTCCCATCTGCCTTTCTGCTGTTATCTCGGGACGCTTGTCCCGAGAAAAATGGCGTTCGTCAGGTCCAGTTTTGTGTCCAGCCTCTCACGGGGATTTCGGATGCCCCAACGCCTGTGATGAGACGACTCAACGCCTGTGAAGAGACGACTCAACGCCTGCGATATGTTATGGCGCCGTTTGATTCATAAACAATATTTATATTTAATATTTATATTTAAACAATATGAATGTAAGCCAGAGGAGAACTGGCCCCCGACTGAGCCTGGGTTCTCCCAAGGTTTTTTCTCCATCCAATCTGATGGAGTTTGGTTCCTTGCCACTGTCGCCTTGCTTTTGGCTTGCTTTGAGCTTGCTCAGTTGGGGTTATTTAGTGTTTAGCAATGTTGTTGATCTGTGTTGTGCTACTTTCATGTTATCACTGTGAAGCTGCTTTGATACAATCTGTATTGTGAAAAGCGCTATATAAATAAATGTGACTTGACTTGACCTTTCATTTCAATCAACTTTCATTCCTTGTCTGGTCTCATTGCAGTACACTGCTTTATGTCAGACTCTTTACCAATCTACTCACCTGAGATCGTCTCATCCTGTATCTAGTCTCCTGTCCGTCTTCCTTATCCAGATCGCCTGTCTTCATGTTAACTCATCACCTGCACAGAGAATCCACTTCAGTCAATGCCAGCTAAGTCACCATCATCATTGTACAAGTCACCATCCTCTCACCATCATCTGGTTCCCGTTGTTCCCCCATCACTCTGCTTTTAATAAACACTGTGTGCACCTAAACCTGTCTGTCTCCTCCTGTGTTTGTGACAGGTGCATTAAAAGTGACTGGACCGTCAGACAGGCACAACTGTAACAGGCTGCCGTTAGGATGGCAAATTTAACCATAAAGGATAGCCAGGTGGACAGGTCGAGTTGCTGGCACACCAACAATATACAGTAACTGTGTCCTGCTACGGAAGGATTTTACCCCAGCTCGGAAATGGCCAGCTGACAGTTGTATTCCCCTGTACAAGTGAGCATCAGTAGCCATGAGTCGCATATGGAGTGACATCAACTCCCCTCTTCGATTGATTGACTAGAGGAGGAGCTGTCAGTCAACCTAGAAGGACCATTGGTGACACTTAAACACCCTAATTTACATGAAACACTGCAATATTTGGAAGAGCAAGCGCTGAATGTGGAAAGAAGAGTAAAGGGAAAGAAGAGCAAAGAGAAAAACAGCACAAGCACAAAAGAGCATAATATGAGCAGAAAATAGAGCGCACAAAGTAATAAAACCAGCAACTTAACACATAAACATAATTTTAATATTTGTGCCATATAATTTGTAATGTGTATAAAGTTTTGGTCATTTTTAAAATGCACTTTTCATTTTTTTCCACGCTTTTAATTTTTAATCCTGACCATGTTGTTTACTATTCTGATTCTTTTTCATTATTTAATTTTTTTTTCAGTTTGTGCAATATATATTTTTACATGTGCTTTTACATTTTTTTTTTGAGAATTTAACCCCAGGTTAAATTCATGTCCAATTTTTTAACTAGGAAACTAATATCATCTAATAAGGGCTATTTACGATAATTCCTATAGCATGTAAAGGAACCATTAGTTGCCCACTGCTTTTGGTAATATTAGCCTCAAAGTTGTTCCGATTATTCACGAAATTCATTTAAAGTTATTCAAACTGTAAATTAATTTCTGCATAAAGCCGTCTTTTGAATTTTAGTGCAGGTAGTTATTTTAGGGACCTGGATATCTTTCAAATTGGATCTGTGCATTCATACCAGAACATACTCATGCAATGTAACAATATACTGTATATTCGCTATGATTTACAAACAAATTTCAATTGATTTAATCAACAGTACTTCTATTAAAACAATATGCACAAAACCTTTTAAGGTGATGCAGGAAATAACTGTAATTTCAACATTGACATGAATTAATAAATTGTGGGCACATCACATAAGTTGGTTATCAAAATGGGCCACTGCAAGAAATATAAAGATTATAGTTTTTCAATTAAGAAATATAATGTAAACTGACTTACATTGTTAAAATGTTCACCATTCAAAATGTCGTTATTGTTATTGATCAGTGATGTATACTGAACTGCTTTTGGTACAATTATTTGCATACTGAATTGGTCCTCCAGTTCTGTATTGAATCAGCATGTGGTAAAAAGGTGTGGTGGGAATATTTTGTTCAATTGAGCAACTAAAGTGAAGCTTTTTATAAATGTTAATAAATTCATATTATTTACAGTAAAGTTGTCATGAGCCAATGAAACAATATGACACAATATGAATGTCCTGATTTTTTTAATTTAATTTTAATTGTCCTGATTGAGAGACCCTACTGTTAATTGACCTTTATTCAGTCCTACAACATTATGGAGTAACAGCCCCTGCTTGTGTTCAAAAACATGCATTACATTGGGGATTTCAGCAGGCAGGTTTTTGGTCCTTATTTGGGAACTGAGTTTTCAATATATTCGTTATACAAATATACTCTTCTTTTTTTTTTTTCGTGTAAAGATTAATCTAATAACCAATTTCAGTTATATATGAGATCATTTACAGAGAGAGAGAACGGAAAACACATACAATAAAGATAAACATGGAATCCGAGACTTCATGCAGAGCTCACTTGATTTGCAGTTTTTTGTATTTGAGATACGTCTCTGCTGTGGTATGAAAAAGCACCTGCTGATATTATGGCACTGTTTTTCCTGGTTACAAAACAGACACAAGATCCTTGTGGTAGAAGGAAGACCTGTGGAGGTCCGTGATGTCAGTGACTTTGGTGCAAAGTATTACATGTAGTGAATTTAAAGGGAACTTTTATTCCATAGAGAAGTCCTGATGGTCTGTCCATAGTCCGCATCCCCACTCCAGTCATTCAAATAGAAACTTTATATTATTCCTTTATGTCTTTTTAAAAAAGGTCCCCTGTTTTAATGTAAACAGGCCTGTAGATCAGCCATGTCAATGGCTGCTGCCACCTGAACACTGACACAGATGTATCCATTGCATCAGTTACAAATCAATAGTCTCACAAAGAAAAAGAAACAAACAATATCCAAGAGTCCTCTGAACTGCAGGATGTAAGCAATAGCGTTAACACAATGGCGTGTACTAAAAGGTGAACTGAGATGCAGGCGCGTCGAACAGGTGCATTGAGATGCAGGTCCATTGAACGTTTTAGAAACCCCATGAAATGGTTTGATGAATGCGTTTTTATCAAGTAAAACAAATTCAAAGGGCTCTTCTTTTTACAAAATGGCCTAGTTTACATCACAGCCTTGAAAATCATGGTTGGTTTGCTACTCGATATTGCTTGTTAGAGGCAGGTGATACTAAAGAGTTGTCAACTTTTAACAGCACATTAGCATGTAGATGGTCTCAAAGCTAACTGACATGTGTAAAAGCCCCCAAATGGCCATTTTAATTTAAAAGGCTCTTTAAACATGTAGATGTAGGCCTGGACAAATAGCGGGGAACTATGCAGTGACAGCAGTGAAAACTGGTCTAAAATCCATCTAGGTTGTGGGTTTGTAACACTCAGTTTGGACAAGATAGACCAATGACTGTGTATGAAATCTAGCATGTGTAATCAGATAAGGTCACATTTTTAATTGCTCGGCAAAATTTTGCCACTGACATCAAACCATTTCAAATGGAATCCGCACAATTGGGAGTTTTCAAAAAGGTGGAAAATTTCCTCCCACAATATATTCCACACAAATTTACCAGGTTGACCTCTGTGTGAGTGGTATTTTGTGCATATATCACTTTTAACAATTGAAAATGGACCTTTTTAGCCAAAGAACACATTTTCACAAAGAAGGTGACAATGAAACAAATTAAGAAACTAATAAAAAAAAAAGAAAATGGGTGAAATTACATGGATTAAGAGCGAGTTACCAAAAACTGACCTTCTTTTATTTATTAATCAATTATATTACAATAAAATCATGAATGTATTGGTATAACAGCAGTGCGTGCTAAACAATATTTTAAGTACAAAATGAGCAATGGAGGCTTTTATTTTTTTAATGAAAAGTTGTGCTACCAAAAAGCTCTGGAAAAAAATGTGGTTGAATTAGCTGTTTTATCCTTCCTATAAATCTTAAAAAAAAAAAAAAAATCTTAAATCCGTGTTATGCAATGAGACTTGTTTAATTGAGCTTAATCTGACATGAGCAGATGTTAGACTGCTGGATGGCAGAAGGTTGGTTCGAGTATGGCACTGCAATGATTTGGACATTTTGCGCCTGTATTTCGATTAATACATTACCATCATTAGGATTCATGACCCAAAAACACCACAAATTTAATGCAACTAACTGGCAAACTCTGAAAATCATATTCTCTGATCATGAGAAAAGATCCTTAAAAAGAAAACGCAACAAAATAACATCCAGAACCATCATCAATCCACCCAGTTATTAAAAAGCCTTTCTCTCAAGGCGGTCTAAGATGGCCTGGATCCTCTTAACGGCCTCTTTGCGAGCCTGTCGAACGACTTCCTGCCCGTTGGTCTCTACCGAATCCAATTCCAGCAGCTCTTTTGTCAAAAGTTCCTCCAGGTACCGGTAGCTCTTTTCCGTCTTTTTCCCCACAAACTCGTCCACGTCCTCTTGGAGGAGCTGAACTCTGGCCATAATCAGTTGAACTCGAGCCAGGCCGGGATTATCACTGAACGGGGCTGGGGTGGGGTGGGAAGACGCTGGAGGTTGTTCATTCTGGGCTGGTTTGGTCTCAGGTCCTCCACCTCCAGAGGGACCCTTGTTGTAGATCTGAGGTGGAGCGCTGAACTGGGCTGGTTTGGGGGGCGGTGGAGTTGGGTTTGGAGTGCTGGCACGTGGTTTGGAGCCTGGAGGCTGGTTTCGAGGGTGCATTTGAGGCTGGCTGTGATATGGTGGATCCTAAGAGACAGATATTCATTTAGATACAAATAAATTCTCAATATTACACAACATACCAATTCTAAAACCACTTTAGATGTGTGTGGTTTTATATGTGTTAAGTCTGAAAATCACAAACCATTGTTTTCTAACCGTGCGTACTCTGAATGCTCAACTCACACATGCACATTGATTCTTCTTTTTTACTCAGTTGGTCCACAAAGTGGAAACACTGGTCTGGGCTGTTGTTTTACAGTCGACAAACATCAAACAACTTAATGGACAACAATAATAGAGTCCATTTGTGTGAGTGGGTTAAGAAAAACCTGCAAATCCACTTTAAATAAGTAGAAAGGCGTTTTTATTACTTGTAACTTCTGGAGAGAAATAGCACATACCCTGGACAAGGATAAAACCTGTACACATGTCTAAGACTGTCCACGTAAGTTAAGCATTCACTTCAAAACTGAAGTATACTTTGGGTTTTTGGTCAGGAAATTCAAGAGGTAGTCTTTTTTGAACAAGTAAAAGTCTGAAATTAAGATTCCCATGATTTGTACACTTTCATTCCTTGCAGGAAAAGGGCAATTGCTTTTAAAAAGAGACAACGCAACAAACATAGTCCCCCACAACGAGTATTAAATATGCTGCCGTCTATGTTTGTGAGTTGAAAACAGGAAATCAAAGTGTTGTGATGTATAGTAACATATCCTGATAGTGGGAGAGTTGAGCGGTCTTATGTAATCAGCTTTGGGAGAGAAGAAGGGTTACGTGAGGTGAACCTAGCAGTCTCTTAAAGGAGCATTTCACCTATTGCAACATTAATCTTTATTGAAAGTGGATCATATATGTAGTCAAAATGTAAAATAATTTTTTAATTTGGTGCCCTCTTGACCGAGAAAAGACAGAAAATAACCATGGGGCGCCTATGTATTAATAGACTACAGGTCCCACAATGCACCGCATTCCACAGCTCCGCAAGCCACACCCACTAATCCGGAACAGAGCAAACAGAGAATTCAAAGGCTAACATTAGCTGTCACCGGAGTTTGAAATTCATTTCACACAAAATGTCTAGTTGGCTGTGGCGAGCAGGACGATCGAGGGCGAGTGATGTAAGAGGACGGCGCTGCGCGCGAGGCCGGTGGCGTGAGTTATAACAGAGACTGATAATGAAAGACACCTGTGAGGTCTTGCGTCTCTCACAGAGAAGCGAAAGCATGGCAGATCGAGAGAGAAACAGGCCTGATTTTATGTTGTTTTTTGTTTTTGTTGTGTGTAATTTTACAGCAGTCGTCATTGAGGGGCTGCTGGCTTATACTTTCGTTTTGTGTTTGTTCATTTAACTATTAAAATGTTTAAATGTTCACCGGTTCCTGCCTCCTTCTTCCCACAACAACAAACCCCGTTCACGTTACATTGGCAAACTCATTAGTGAATTACTCCTCGTTTGTTTTTCTTTCTATATGATGAATTACTGCATGATACCTGGATGTTTAGTCAGGCGAAACTATCACAACACAAACGTCTGTATGCTCGTCTGATTCAGAGATTTCCTCCAGGAGAAATCGCCATCGTTGAAATTCTCTGCAGCAGACGGACTCTGTGTCCGTAGGCTGTAGCACGCAGCGAGAGCACGGGCACCAGCAAGCCGCCCAGCGCCAGTCAGTCCGGGGTCCTCGACCGACAGCCAGGCGTCTCCTGTACCTCCATCAGTCTCAGCTGCTCTAAACTATACTGCGACTCGTAAAGATATCCACGAACATCAGATTCGAGCAGCAGAATTTCAAAATCCTCTTCTTCCATATCATGTTCAGTTTCTTCCGTCATTGTCATAACTTACTCCACAACTTATCAACTTGTTGTAACTTATTTCCACAGCGCTTGTTAGCTTAGCTTCCAAACAAGATGGCTGATATTGATTTCAGTTTCTGCAAGTGCAGTCCCACCCACTGATCTGTAATAGGCCTGTAGGGTGAGTGGGTCCCACACCCTGGAATAATAATGAGCTAATGTTTGTAGTTCTAAAGATTTTAATGAAATATGACTTCCTGCTTATCATGACGCAAAATGACGATTTTTACGTCACGATAAGCAGGAAGTAAAACACTTAAATCCTTATTTCTCCCATCTCTGGGGAAAATAAGGGAATAAACCATGACCATTCAAAAATATGACTGGGTTTCTAAAGATACAAAGTTTAATGCAAATGGGTGAAGTGACCCTTTTACTGTTAAATAAACTTCCCACTTCGTGTTTGCCAAAGTGCCAGTCAGTACATTTACCTGCACTTTAGAAGTATATCTAGCAGGCTGAAGCAATAATTGTCTAAAATATCATGCAAGTGTTTTTGTCCAACTAAAATCAGAGTAACAAATTTAGATGTGATTTTAGCCTCGCCATGGCCTTGGTGTTGCGCTTGCTCTGAAAGACAGAGTTGACGCGTAATGTGTATTAATCATTCAATATTCAAATGCACATTCCACACTATCACGTACACTAGGAAATATAGTAGATCACAGTAGCTTGACAACACAAAAACTTGCTTTGGCTCGATTACTTGCATGTAATAGAACTTAATGGCCCTCATTTATCAAAAGTGCGTCCACCAAATTTCCAGCGTACACCCAAAACCAAAACCACGGAGACTTTGAGATTTATCAATATGGACGTTGGCGTACGGCACCCTCAAATCCTACACCAGCTCAGGAGGTGGTGTACGCAAGTTTTGAGCATGGGTTTTAGTTAGTGTGGAAATGCGCAGAAAAATTCCTAACACTGCAAAACGAACTGACAAACTAAAAGATATAATATGACCCAAAAAAAAAAAAAAAAAAAACGGTGAAAAAAAAAAACCTTCAGTGTTTATTTATGTGCAACGTGGACTTCAATGTTTAATTTGTGTGTCTTTACCAACGCATTTGAAATTTAACTATATGTATTCCTTCAGTTGCGAGCCTGCTCTTTAACTGACGTCTCAGGGTTAGGCCCGGCAGGTGCGCACGGACTGGGTTCGGTAATGAAAGTCTTTCAATGACCAAAAAGTAATTCAGGCCGACAAAATAATAAAAAAAATACATTCTTCTTCTTTTAAATAATAATACAAATAATAATAACGACATTCTTCTTCTAAATAACAATAAGCGTCATTAATAATACAAATCATAATAATAATAAGAATATTAGCTACAAATTGTGACAATAAGTAAAAAGAAATCGCTAGTTAATATCACTAACAAGGCTCAAAATAGCCCCACACTAACACAGTAAGTGCACAGACAGTTTAATAAAAAGATACTTTATAAAGACAGTCCACTTCGTGTATACAGGCAGGAGCCATCTTTGGATAAATCGAACCACCACATACTGTTCATACAGTTCAGAAGTTCACAGAACTTCATACAGTTCAGCTCACTTGGCACGTCGATCATGGTTCGACTTATCGAGACTGTTATCCAAAGATGGCTCCTGCCTGTATACACGACGTGGACTTTCTTTATAAAATATCTTTTTATTAAACTGTCTGTACACTTACAAAGTTCTCAATGCTTCGTTTTGCATGTAGGGGCCCTCATTATGTTACTGTTAGTGTGGTGCTATTTTGAGCCTTGTTAGTAGTATTAACTAGTGATTTATTTTTACTTATTTTTTGCCCCCATATACTAGCATTATACACTAAACCGTTTTTAGAGATAAAACACTTGATTAGAGAAAATGCATTCAATTATCATTAAAACAAATCTCAGAGAACGGTCGACTATGTGCCAATGTGTTATTAGACCATTTTGCGCCAGAATTCTCCTTAAAAGGAAAAAGCATCAAATATTATTACATTTGCTTTTGCTGTCCAAATTTGGAAACCTTATTCAGCGACAGAACATTTGTAATATAACTTTCATTCTACAACTGAAGTGAACATGAATACATGTTTGTAAAACATCACAAATACCTTGTGTTCATATGGAGGCGGTGCGGGTCCTTGCCACGGCGGGGGGTGAGGTGGTCGTACATGGTTGCCGTAGGGGCCATGGGGTGTCTGGGTATTGGATGGCCACTGCTGTTGGGGCGGTGTATGGCCATACCCTCCAGAGTGGGACCAGGCCTCATGCTGGGCTCTAGAGAGCATGGGCTGCTGGTTGGGGTAGGGGGCATTCGGAGGGCATCCTTCTCCATAGTGTGGGTAAGATCCTGCTGGGTAGCCAGGAGCCTAAGAGGAAAAAAAAAGACCAGAAAGAACTATAAGAATGACAGATCATTTTCAGGTGGTGCAATCAAAACCGAGAGATTTTCTAAAGAGGTCCATAAGTCTCTTAAAATATCAGATAAAATGAGATGGTTAGTTCATTTTTAAAATTGGTGTGACTCCCAAAAACGTAATGACATTTATGAATTAATTCACGATTTTGTTAAAAATACTTAACTAAAAATTATATTAAAAAACAATTTGAAAGTAATGATCAAAATGTGTACACCCATGTTATTTTAGTAGTATGGTATTTACTATTATAATATTTAGTAATATTTTGAATTTAGCTTTTTTAATTTTAGTTTAAGTTTAGGTAACATGTTTTTTAATATTTCTATTTATCTTTTAATGTAATAATAATAATAATAATGCCAAATAATTTCAAAAATAATTTTTTTAATAGTTTTAGTTAACAATAACATAGCTGGTATGGGCAATATGTAAAACATCGTATCAACAATCACCTTTTCGAAAATACTGCGATATCCGATTATTGGTTCGGAGACAACACTACCAATATACACCATAAACACACACCGTGTTCAGTTTGACTGAATTTTATGTAATGACAGCTTGTGATTCTCTTAATTATTTTAATTATTAATTTATTTTAATTATTGAAACGTTAAATGTTTGTTTTTTCTCTTATTAGTTAGTGCTTAAATTAACAGAAAACATTAGCTTTGCTGTTATGTCGGTGTTGCTAATAATTTCCACTCTTTTCTTATCGAATTTGTGTTTGAAATTAATTTTGTTTTGTGAAGAAAACTGTTAAAGAAAATGTCTTAAATAAAATGGGCTTATTTTGTTCACAAGGTCTGAGGTTTCTCGTACTTTTTGGCATTATCGACTGAGTCGACATTTCGAAGCGGCTGCTCGGAGCTCCGGTGCCTGTCGAGGCAGCAATCCCCGAACCCGGTGGTGGACACCGGAAGTAAAGGATGCCGTCAAGCTGAAGAAGGAGTCCTATTGGGCCTGGTTGGCTCGTGGGACTCCGGAGGCAGCTGACAGGTACCGGCAGGCCAAGCGGGCTGCGGCCCGGGTTCTCGTGGAGGCAAAAACTCGGGCCTGGGAGGAGTTCGGTGAGGCCATGGAGAAGGACTATCGGCTGGCATCGAAGAGATTCTGGCAAACTGTCCGGCGCCTCAGGAGAGAGAAACAGTCCCCTACCAATGTTGTTTACAGTAAGGTTGCGCAGCTGTTGACCTCAACTGGGGATGTCGTCGGACGGTGGAAGGAATCCTTTGAGGACCTCCTCAATCCCGCTGTAATGTCTTCCATTGAGGAAGCAGAGGCTGAGGGCTCAGAGGTGGACTCGTCCATCACCCTAGCTGAGGTCACCGAGGTAGTCAAGAAACTCCTTGGTGGCAAGGCACCGGGGGGTGGATGAGATCCGCCCTGAATACCTGAAGTCTCTGGATGTTGTGGGGCTGTCTTGGTTGACACGCCTCTGCAGCATCGCGTGGCGGTCAGGGACAGTGCCTGTGGGATGGCAGACCGGGGTGGTGGTTCCTCGTTTTAAGAAGGGGGACCGGAGGGTGTGTTCCAACTATAGGGGGAAATCACACTTCTCAGCCTCCCTGGGAAAGTCTATGCCAGGGTACTGGAGAGGAGAATACGGAACCTCGGATTCAGGAGGAACAGTGTGGTTTTCGTCCGGGCCGTGGAACACTGGACCAGCTCTATACTCTCTACAGGGTGTTGGAGGGTTCATGGGAGTTTGCCCAACCAGTTCACATGTGTTTTGTGGATTTGGAGAGGGCATTCGACTGTGTCCCCCGAGGTGGCCTGTGGAGGGTGCTCCGGGGAATACCTAGGACACGCTGGAGAGACTATGTCTCCCGGCTGGCCTGGGAATGCCTCGGTGTCCCCCCAGAAGAGCTGGAGGAAGTGTCTAGGGAGAGGGAAGTCTGGGCATCTCTGCTTAGACTGCTGCCCCCGCAACCCGGCCCCGGATGAGCGGAAGAAGATGGATGGATGGATGGATAGACATTTTGTTCTGAGAAGTTTAATTTCCTTAATTTATAAAGATGACCTTAAACTTTATGCTATTCTGCATTTGGTATTTGTCATGCATGTCTAAAATCAGGGATTAAAAACAAATTGAGCAAGAAGTTATTTTTCTTTTTGTCTTCGAGTTCTCCTTAAGCCAGTTATTTTTTTAGTAATTTTTTTCTTTTTTCAAGGCATTTAAACTTGTCATTACAGATGTCATTTAAAAATGTTATTTGTGATATTTGATATTTAAATTAATTTACCCCTTGGCAGTGAGGTACAGGGTAAGGGGGAGGAGCCGAGCCCCTAGCATTTTGTTCAGGGCAGGTCTGGCTGTGATACTGAGGTGGTCTTGAAGGAACCTGGTCACTGCAGTAGAATGGATTGGAAGGATGTAGCATACTCGCGGAGTATTGCCCTGGATTGTACACCCCGTTGGGATAAGCTGACATTGCCTGAAAAGGGCACAGCAGAGTGAATAGGGATAAGTCTGCTGTGTATTCGACTGACATAGGGTGTTGCATAAGAATGAAGTGGTATTACCTGGTGATTATATGATGCCTGTCCGTTGACCTCTGTTCCAGGGGGGTACGAGTTGTTGTAAGGTCCGGCTGTGTGTGACTGTGGGTACCAATAATTTGAGTAGCCAGGATACTGAGATTCCTAAAATAAAAATGAGTACATGCAGATACAGTAAACCTACAATAGGTTTACATGCATCTAACATCAAAGAACACAAGTTTAACAAGTTAAAGTTAATTAAGTTTGTCACCATTTTTGAGCAAGTTTATAATTTGGCCATATCCACAACAAGCTTACATTATATCTTGAGGTTTTCTTTTAGCTGAAAACATTGAACAATGAGTAAACAAAAAATACACATAACAAAAGCATTTAAACTCAAGTAGAGCAAAAAAATAATATGCAAATAAAGAGCTTGGGATTTATCATTGATTCACTGCACTTATGGCCAGCAAAGCAACATGCAGCAAAATTTGAAAAGTATTTTTATTTTTTGAATAATTATATACGTTAAACAGATCGTGCCAAAATCGGGATGATATTGTGTTGTCTGAACCCAGCATTACAGTGTGTGAATAGTTGTACACTTTAGCTTACAGGTCAAAGTTGTTTGCGGGCAATCAATGAAGACCATAAATTGGTATTATGAAAATTTGTTACAAACCTATGTACTTTAGGGGGGGGGTTGACTGCGATTTCACTTTTTTCATTTTAAATAGTGTGTAATGTTGCTGTTGGTGCAAAGTTGCAGCGCTGAAAGTTCAGTGTAAGCAGAGATATCGTCTTTTAAAAATCAGGAAGTATAATTGCCTACAAAAACTACTCGAATGGGACTACAGCTGGGTTTTAGACGTCACTAACCCACACATTTGCATCAACACCTCCCTCAGAATATGCAGAAAAGGGCATGCGCATATTTCTGAGGCACGTCGACTCGTCGAGTGTGTTGTTCACGCAGCCGTCGGGTCTTCTGAGTTCGGGCTTCCCATGGACACTATACTTCCTCAACAATGGATACAATTTATGTTTGATTATGTTCCTGAAAATGACGATCGTAATCTAGCTCTCTGTGCTGCGCATTTTACGGAAGACTTCCAGAATCTCCACGAATTCAATGCCGGATTCAACAAGAAACTGTTACTAAAACATGAAGCAGTTCCGACTTTAAATACAAGGAGCAGCAGTGTTGGGCCACAATCTGTAAGTAGGCTAAGACTTTATCATTTTAAATGTATTTCCACAAACACATTTCCCTTGTGTTTTATTTTTTTTCAAATGCCAGCACTGACTGTATAGCCACTACTAGTTAGCCTTTGGTATTTTGTGTCTACGACAAACGCGTGCAAACATTATGGACCTGAATTTTCTATAAGTACTAATGTTTTAAACGTATTTTTCATGTATATATGCTTTATGACGTTATTTTCGATTTGATCAAGAACGTAAACATGCCAACGCTGTTTGAGTAAAACATCAGTAGCCAGTCAGTTGCTATTGTTGCCAGTCAGATGCTATTGTGTAAAATAAACATGTATAAAGTTAAAAAATGTAGCAAATTATCATTCAGAAACGTTTAGTAAGAGTTCACATACTGTAGTATGTGGTGAGGTTCTGCTTGACTCTCTTCATCGCGGCTTTCTCGGTCTGATTATGCCTGAAACTGATACTGCAGTTCGACACATATTTACATCTGGACCGGAGCTCATGACATGCACGTTTTGCCCGTAAAGGTAATGGGCATTAACCTTCCGTCGAATGTCGAATCGAAGTTGAATGAACGAGTACTTATGTCCTTTTGACTTCTTACAGGTTAGGCTGTTGTTGGCCGGAACACGCTAGCATTCTGCAATTGTGTGACGTCAACACATTTTTGAACAGATTTTTAGAACAGATAAGTGAACTTAAAGGGTTAGTTCACCCAAAAATGAAAATTAAGTCATTAATTACTCACCCCCATGCTGTTCCAACCCCGTAAGACCTTCGTTCATCTTCGGAACACAAATAAAGATATTTTTGATTGAATCTGAGAGCTGGATCAGTCCTAGATAGACTGCCTAAGGGACTGGCTCTTGACGGCCCATAAAGTCATTACAGAAAAGGTTTAAATATTCCATGTGCCTACAGCGGCTCAATTATAAGTTTATCAAGCGACGAGACTACTTTTTGTGCGGAAAAAACATAAATAACGACTTTATTCCACTATTCCATTACTTCCTTATGGGCGCATGCGCGAGAACTGAGACGAGGACGTTCTCATTTGTCTACTTCTTGTTACCGGCTGCTCACCGCTTAGGAGTTTTACCGCCACCTACCGTATAAGATGATGTGCTGATATAGCTGGAAGCGCAAAACTTTCTGTTTACAAGCAGAGGAAAATGCACGCTGTGCACTTAAAAGCCTTTAATCTTCTCAAAAAACGACAGTGTTCCTTATAATCCGGAGCGCCTTATATATGGATCATCATTTTATACGGTAGGTGGCGGTAAAACTCCTAAGCGGTGAGCAGCCGGTAACAAAAAGTAGACGAATGAGAACGTCCTCGTCTCAGTTCTCGCGCATGCGCCCAAAAAAAAAAAAAAGCAGTCCCCCCCCTTAAAACTTTAATTATAGCGCACTTTTTTATGAATAGAGGTCATGACAGTGGACTGGACAGCTGCATTTTCTTGCATTTGCATGGGTTTTGATGGCATAGTAGCACATCAATCTCTACAGCGGACCCTGGTGCATCATCCTATACATTGCCACTGTGGCGAGCAGCACGAGGCCGAGGGCAGTGAGAGAGCGGTGCGAGGCCGGTGGCATGATTGCTGATGAGCGACACGACCTCGCGCCACTCTCTCACGGCCCCCGGTCTCGTCCTGCTCGCCACAGCTACAAAGTGTCAAGCCGTTGTGTGTTGACAATTTTCCCTCCGAACCAAGATGGCCAAATGCCAAGTTGCTCTGGAATATCCACACATGCCTTATAGGAGACTCTTGTAGGTAAAACATTTTTTCTAGCATCAAGCAATATCAAATCACAGTTAAATTTTTCCAAGTATTGATTTTAGATTGGGAGAAAATTATGATTAATCATCTGTCCACTATAGTGGACCTCATGCACCATGGCTATATTTCAGCTACAATTCATACTATTACTGTGACTGTTGTTTTTGAAAATACTTAATCTGCAGTTGCTTAGTGACTGTAAATAAATTTATTTGTGTTATTAGAACGTAATTTGCATTAACATCAAAAACATAATGTGATTACAAAACATATGTGACTTGTAATGCATTACTTTACTCATTAAATCCAAAAAGTAATCTGATTACGTAATGCACATTATTTTTAATGCATTACTTTACTAGTAACATCAAAAGGTAATCAGATTACGCAATACACATTACTTTTAATGCATTACTTTACTAGTAAGTTAGTAACATCAAAAAATAATTGATTACGTAATGCACATTGTACTCATTACATCAAAAAAGTAATCTGATTACGCAATGAATGCACATTACTTTAAATGCATTACTTTACTAGTAACATCAAAACGTAATCTGATTACGTAATGCATGTTGCATGTAATGCATTACTTTACTCGTAACATAAAAAAATGTGATTACATGATGCACGTTACTAATAACGAATTACTTGTAACATCAAAAGGGTAATCTGATTGTGATATCCATATTAATTGTAAGGCGTTACCCCCAACACTGCTCATTTCAGATGAGATTGAAAACACCTGATCGCTAGGTTTTCTCGTAGGTGAGCTATGTTAGAAATGTGTCCATCTTGAACATAAACAGAATTATCAGCTAATAAGGGAAAATTGATATACTCTGGAGGGAGCATCTGAGTTGGGTATCCACAGTTTTACCTTGACAGTAGAGATCTCTGATGGAACCACATCCTCATATTCTGATATCAAAGATGCCGTAGTTCAACTTGCATGAAGTTCAATTGCCTTTGCAATATTTTGCATTTATATTTTTTGTATAAGTTTTATAGTGTTCACTTGATTTTATATTTATTGTATTGATTGGTTTGTTAAATACACACAATATTGCTGTGTTATTACTCTATTACTTTTAATACAGTATCTCTTCAAATTAAACCATAAACGCTTAATGCGTCCACTCAAGTGGACTTGACCTACATGCCCTAAGAACAATAAAACACATAAAAATCCTGACTGAGGTTATCAAAATTCATGCATGAAAGGGTTAAAACTTGGTTGGCACATGCTTGATTAAAAAAAAAAAATGTTAACCACCAACGTAATTGGTTATAGGGAGAGAGTAATCGGTCTCGTGACTCCCGTCAAATTAAAATGCGCATTGAAAAATAATTACCACAACACAGTAGATTGTGCTAACTGCGATTAATCATGGCTGCTGAGGAGGCATCAATTCAATACAGATATCAGCATTTATCATAAATCATTTTAAAAGTTTGTGATAGCCTATCAGTTCAGATACAGATTCATATGAAAAAATATTCTTATTATTATTATACAGGCCAATTAATAGATATTTAGATACCAAATGCATGTTCTAATGACCATCCTATTATATAAAAAATAATTATGTATTCTAGGCATTGTTTCTATGGATTTTAGGGTTACCCTGACTCCAAAAAACCAGCAAACCCCTGGTCATCACTGATGTTATTGGGCTGCTGCCCAAAATAAAAGTTGACATAAATAAATTTGAAATAAATTTGCCTATTTTAGTGCATTGGGTGAGGTTAACTGTTTGATAATATTAATAATTCACATTTCTTTATCATAAAATGCTAAAACTGATGCTGTTCTGGAGAGAAATTGCCTATCTCTCTCTCTTCTCATCTCTGGTGTGTGATGCTGAACTCTCACATGAGTGTTTTTGTATTCTTTGCACTGTTCAGAACGTTGGTATTTTATGAGGAACAATAGCTTGCTCTGAGTTCATCTGTGTTTACAACTGATTTTAAAGGGTTAGTTCACCTAAAAATGAAAATTAAGTCATTAAATATTCTCAAATACCCAGCTCTCAAATTTAAATCAAAAGTACCTTCATTTGTGTTCTGAAGATGAACGAAGCTCTTACGGGGTTGGTACAGCATGGGGGTGAGTAATTAATGACGTAATTTTCATTTTTCGGTCAACTAACTCTTTAAATCTAATCTTTTTATGCATTATGATTCAAAATGGTGATGAGTGTACTGAAAATAACTTTTTAATCTTTTCATCTCTGTAATGGTTTTCCGTATCGTTTGGGGAAAAGATACATTTTATCAGAGATAAGTGATGTATTTGGAAAAGTTGTCAGTAATAAAAGTTGTCAAATTAAAGCAGTTCAAGGCTATAGATATTCTTACTGACAAACAGCAAAGGATAATGTGAATTACAGTATCAGTGTTTTCTACATTTTTAAATTGCAGTGAACAGGGTTTATTATTCACAATCACTACTCATGAGTACTTTTACAAGCTACTCTTTTACGCTTATTCAAGAACTTTTAACTTTACTGAGACTACATTTTTTACTTAAGTAATGTTACTTGAAAATACTTTTTCAGTACTCTTTCCATCCCTGAGTAACTAGCAACAGCAAACACCAGAAAAAAAGGACAACAAATAGCTAACATTTAACACGTGTGATGAATCATGCAGTCAGCACAGTGAGATTTTCTGATGGAAAATACATATTAAATCTACCCTGTACTGTAACGTTAGTTTAAATTCATTCATTCGAAGTAGATGCCGGGGTCAATCTTTTTTGACACGTCACTGATATAGAAACACACATTTTGTCCGAACCAGTTGAGTAAGCAGAAGTTATCAAGGGAATAAACCAGAGTTACTGAGAACACAGTCCAGCTTTATAAACACTGCCTTTTGAAGGTGTTTAAACCCTTATTTAAAGAGGGATTACACAAGCCGTGAATGAAATCCATGTTGCAAAGCGTTTCTATAGCAGTCATTCTTATTTGCGCTAGTAAACAATAATATCCAGTGTCCATTCAAACCAGAGCATGCAAGACAGAAAGCATGTGGCTTTGCTTGATGATGATTTAACGTTACTAACAAACCCAGCGGGCCGTACTGTTGATCAGCGGCGTATAGCTCGTTGCTTTGCAGTGTGAGCGATAGAGAAATCGTTAGAAATGCTACAACGGCTTCAATGTTATTTCTCCTCGCGACCTCTAACGTTACCAGAATCAGATGACAAAAGACTCACCATTCCGTTGTTCCAGTTATTGTTGTCCGAGTTGTAGCTGGAAGGCCAAGATGACTTGGGATCAGACTGCATCTGCTGGTGCATGATCCACGCAGCCTCACCTCCGACTCTGTCGCTGCCAACTGAATCGAAAGCCATTCGTGACTAAACCACGAACTCTTTTTTGTCTTAAGTTCACTTCTGTCTATCACAGCTTGGTTGGAATAAAACAGGTCTTTTCAAAGCTGCCCTTTAATTATCTGCCACCACGGTTCACAAAATGCTGTAACTAGAGAGTGCGTCAATTGGATATATTTCCCATTTTGTTTGGTACATTCACTGCTGAGGCACGGCGCTGTCATTCAGTTTCAACTCGCTAGCAGACGCACTTTGAGTGACAACTCAACTGGCCAATAGGAGACGAGTACAATGGTGACGACGCACCCATGTGACAGAGTTAAAAGTTTCTAAGGGAAGTCGTTTCTTTAAAATGTTTAACGACCGTTTCAGTGATTCTTTTACTTCACAACGTAATAACCTCAACATGTACTTGATTCTTTCATTTTATAAAGTGTTTTTATCGTAATTTCACATGTCACGGTTCAATTGATTTAACTCGCGAAAACATCAATATTTTAGAACCTAATTTTCAGTTTAATACTTAAATCCATTTATATATCTTGACTGAAAATGTTTTAGGTTTCAGTCAAATTAATTAATTCAAGATTCGATTTGGTTGTCATTTTAGGTAAAGAAATAATTTAATTCAGCTCTTGGGATCTTTGGAACGAGCGGTAAGGATTTGGGGTTTAAAGGGTTAAATTGAACCGGAAGCACTAGTTTCTATGTTACTTCCTGTGGAATAAGGATACACTTTTGAAATGTCCATGGCTTGATACTTTACGTTTAAAAACTTCCAAATGTCAGCAAAATGAATTACATGCCAGGGACTGCGAGCCTCATCGAGGACATTGATAGTAAGTTAATTGCGAAAAGATTTAATAAAATGGTTTTACCCCGGTGAGACACACACTCACACAGTTGGCGTGTAATGATGTTCGCTTAGACGCTTTTATAAAAAGCATTTATAAAAGTCACGTTGGTATTACATGTTTTAGCTAAACAAATATAAATCTAGTGTTCTTTGCTATTGTTCCGCAAGTCTGATGAATCTATAATAATCCAGAGTGCATAATATTTGCCTCCATACAGGTGTTCGTGTGATTAACGTTAACTTGCATGAATTAATGACAGAAATCTCAAAGTTCAACAGTATACATGTGATTCACGATGCTTTATTTATTTATTTTTTTTAAAGAAAAACACCTTGTGCTCCTTCGCGATGGAAGAACATTGATTGGGATCCTTAGAAGCATAGATCAGTTTGGTATGTAAAATGGCCTGACATTATTTTGCAAGCATCTATTTTTTTTCTTTTACATTAATATATTCTGCTGTTTGGTGTTTAGGTGGAGGTCTCTATCATTAAAAATATATTTCGATTTTTCATAATTTATGCCCTCTCATGAATGTCTATACTTTGATGCAATTCAATAAAAACACACTAAAAACTTGTTTTGTCCACACCGTAAAGTCAGTGATATTTGGACCCCCACATTTAAAAAAAATAAATAAATTATGTTCCATAAAAGAAAGTCATGCAGGTTTGGACTATGAAGGTGACAACATTTTTGGTTGAATTATGTGTTTAAGACTAGTAGTAATGTGAAAAGAAAAACAGACTTTGCTCAGTATGAATTTTTATTTTTTTTTATTGTAAAATGTACTGTTATATTTCAACCTACGTAATTTCTTTTCTCTTCCACAGCCAATTTAGTTTTGCATCAAACAGTGGAACGAATCCACGTTGGTAAAAAATTTGGTGACATACCTCGTGGAATATTTGTCGTGAGAGGAGAAAATGTCGTCTTGCTTGGGGAAGTAGTAAGTACATGTGTTCATCGTCCTGCTACCCTCGGGATGATTTTATGACATTGTGTAATATTTGCAAGGATGTGGTGTATGATGAGACATTTTCGTGAGGGTAACAAATCAGAAATTTTGAACCACAACTCACTTTTATTTATTTTTTGGGTTTTATCAAAAAGTTGAATAATATGCTATTTTTCCTCTACCAGGATCTGGATAAAGAATGTGATCAAATCCTCCAGCGAGTTTCCATTGAGGAAATTCTGGAGGAACAGCGGACAGAACAGCAAGCCAAGCAGGAGTCAGAGAGGCTTAAGCTACAGGCAGTGAAAGAGCGAGGTTTATCGATTCCTAAAGCGGACACATTAGATGATTTCTGAAACTACATTTAGGTTTTTTTTTTTGATGATTTTATTTCTGTTTTATTGGATGTTTTTTTTTTTTGGTATGAGACGACAGTCTGTCTTGACTTTCAATCATTCTGTCCATTGATATAGAGTGAGTCTGACAAGATTATGACTTCAAGATTTTGTTTCACTAGTTGCTTGTGAAGGCATGTTTTGAGAATTGCCCACCATCTTTGTTTTTTAATGGCTGAAGCCATAGTGAAATGAAGGATGGACCAAACTGAAGCACTTGTTGACGTTTAGTTTAAAATTAAACAACTGTATATGTATACAAGAAAAGTTTATTTCAGTGTTCACTATGTTATGGATTTGACGCTATGGTTAAGTTGGTGTACTGTATAATGTAAAACGCAACAACACTGAAAATATTTTTGTTCTATTAAACCTGTTTTATACTGATGTCAGGCTTTTAATTAATTGTCACTCTACTTGATTCTGAGAAACCAAATATCATTTTGGTGTATTATGTTTTTTGATTACTTATCTCCAGAAATGTTCTTCGTAGCCAATCAACACAGAGGGCTTGTGTTTGAAAACATTAGGGTGTAACGATTTACAGTGGATTAGAACACATATTATTACATACAAAACAGTATTTTTATAAGTGAACGATATAATTATTTAAATAGATTTTAGAATTAATTTTAAAATTTCCACACATGCAT
Source organism: Pimephales promelas (assembly GCF_016745375.1). The sequence continues at coordinate 787,095 of NW_024121123.1, forward strand.
AGGTTTATTATATGCTGCTTTTGTGCCCTTATTGCTCAATAGGGATATAAGGGGTTATTCATGTTAAACATGTCCTTGCATTAATCAGTAGCTAGGGGGTGGTTTTGCATTTGTTTGGTTTTGAGACAATAGTTCATGGAGAGAAAGAAAAAGGGTTAAAATAACTATAACAAAGCACAATAATACAGGCTACTGTATAACAGCTAATGTTCGTCGAGTTTCACTCTCAGTAAGTTTCTTTACAACAAGTGTAAATGAGAAAAAAATATACAAACTAGCTTGTCAGATTGTGTCTGAAACACTATTTATTCAGTTGGCTATTAAAGGGATAGTCCACCCAAAAATGATACTCACCCTCAAGTCATCCTATGTGTGTATAGGACGTTCTTCTTTCAAATGAGTAATCAGAGTTAAAATGTCCTGGCTCTTCCAAGCTTTATAATAGCAGTGAATGGCTGTTTCCGTTTTGAAGTCCATCAAAGCGCATCTATTCATGATTAAAGTGCTCCACACCTATCCTGGGGTTAATAAAGGCCTTTTGAAGAGAAGTGATGCTTTTGTGTAAGAAAAATATCCATATTTAAAACTTTATTAAGTAAAATAACTAGCTTCCAGCAGGATGAACATACAGATTCCACTTAACTCTAAAGCGTATGCGAGTAATGTAACATCAGTGTTGGGTTAGTTACTCTAAAAAAGTAATTAATTACTAGTTACTAATTACCTATTCAACAGTGTAATTAGATTACTGTACTAATTACTCTCTCTAAAAAGTATTTAATTACTTTTAATTACTAATCACTTTCAAAAATCCCATATCAATCTCAACCAGCTGAATAATACAAGGATAGACATGAATCTGTTTTAATTCTTTCAAATAAATACTATAAAATTGCATGAATTATCCTTAAACTTACCAAGGTGGAGAAGTTACATTATAAAAATACTTTTTAGCATCAGACAATACATTTTGATTTTAAACCCACTATTGTTTTATGTCTGATCTCATGACATTTGACACTTTTTTCATACATATTTTACAATAATTCATACGAATTTGTACGAGTCCGGTCGTAATATTTAGACACCTCAAAAATGCATCGGATTGATCTATACACAGTATTTACCTCAATTACATCAGAAGTAACTGTAATTAAATTACAGATAAATGAAGAGTAATCCCTTACTTTACATTTTCAAGGGAAAAGTAATTAAATTACAGTAACTAATTACTTAGTAATTAGTTACACCCAACACTGTGTAACATACTGATATTTACGCTACTTCCGTCACAAGTTGCACAAGTAGAATTTTACTTTGTAACTTGTGGAATATGAATATTTTTCTTACACAAACTCATCACTTGGCTTCAGAAGGCCTTTATTAACACTTTAATGATGGATAGATGCACTTTTATGGACTTCAAAACAGAAACATTCACTGCCATTATAAAGCTTGGAAAAGCCGGGACATTTTTTAATATAGGCTAACTCTGATATGTACTCGTCTGAAAAAAAGAATGTCAAGGCTACACCTAGGATAACTTGAGGGTGTGTGTGGGCTAATTTTAATTTTTGGATGAACTATCCTTTTAATATCTTGAATTGTTTTTAAAGCAATAGCACAATGAGCATTTGTGTTGGTTGGTCTAATTATCAGCATGTCTGTGATTAACTCAGCAGAATAACGTGTTCAAAATAATTATTGTTCATGTCATATTGAATCAAATTGAAATCTCTGATAGTGATAAGTCATCGTCAAATGGTCCATTAGAGTAAACAGAAAACTCGTGTTCTTAGGAAACGGACTAGAAATGGCCCCACTTAAATTAAACAAACAAAAAGTGCAATTCGTCTTTGCTATTTATTGGCCTTGACTTTCAATCCCGGGCTATCCCACTTTCTATTATTGCGCCCAGTGCCGACTGAAAGAGCGGGAGCGGCTTGAATGCCCTGCTATCAAATATCCTTTGACAGCCATGCATGCTTGTTCTTCAAGGCTCGTGCGTCACAGCTGCATTTAAACACGCCCCTTTCAAACGCTTGTTGAATAGGAATGACAAGGAAACATGACAAGCGCTAAAGATGAATCTCGTACACCGTTAACCGCGCGCGTCCTCAACCTTTCGCATCGCTACGCCATTTGAGCATAGCTCTACCGCTGTAAATCTGAACGGAGCCACGGGGAAAGCCGCTTGGGACCCAGCCAAAAATTACAACTGAAAGCAGAAACCCAACCCTGCTTCGATTACGCACCGAGAGAGGGAGCACGCTGATAGTGACAGCGGCACTTCAACAAGTCCTGTATGATCGACCGTACTCTACTTGATCCGTTTTCTGCCGTGCACCCTCAAAGGATGTAGACCTCGGCCTGCTGTCTTTGGCATGTACGTTTTAACGTGACTTATCGCCAGTGGCTCGACAACGCTGTGTTTCAACAGGCAATGCCTTCCTTACGCCGTTTGTGGCGCAAACTACAACCACGCGCGTGTGTCGGTGATTCGTTGTTTTACGTGTGTATACGTGTGTTGATAATTTAAAATGACTAGGTTTTGATTTAAATACTTTTATAAGGACGGAAAATAGCGTATTCTGCTGGGAGGAGCAATAAGGAGGTCTATCTACTCTTCGGCTTCCACGGCAATATCACGGTGTTTTTTTGATGGAGCTGGAGAATATTGTTGCAAACACGGTACTCTTAAAGGCAAGAGAAGGTGAGTAACGTTACGGAAAATGACAAATGTGATTTATTATAATTCTTTTAATCGTATGTAGTTTGCTAGTTTTTACAGCCAGGAAAAGCTCTGAAACCGCTGCTCGTGCAGCTTTTGTGATGATGTAATCTTAAACAGATGCTGTGTGAATTTATCCAGTACGACATGCAACATTGTTTCGAATACCTCCAGTGGTTCTTTCATCTGTAATCAACGTTATAACGCCAGCGTCATAATGCTATAACATTGTATATTTTTGACAGTTGGTACGTGTTACGGGTTGAACGGCGGAAAACATCAGCTTCCCACATCCGTATAATGAGCTAAAAAACGAGTCGTGATTTTTAAAAATGCAAGTTAAATGTGGATGTATTACAAACTTCTCGCGCTGAATAGCCAGTTTCGGTGGGATTTTCTATAGGCTATCATTTATTTCCAGTGAGGTTATAACGTGAGCTGTGTAAGGAAATGGTATGCTACACAGCTGCCACCTTTTTAACGTTTTTAAAACACGCACTACTTATGTTATCTCGATAGGTCCGCCAAACCAGGTCAGCAGCAGTCAATAAGGCGATGTGAAAGTAGCCTGCGCTTGTCTTCGTTACCGCGAATACCACAATAACCGCGACTTCCCTTGCTCGTGTTTTGATGTCCTCGCCAGTCAGACGACCATTATTGCACTGAAGCTTGAATGGATTTAGATTCAAAGTCAACCAAATGTAAAGCTTGTCCACAATCCTAGGGTAGAAAGAGAATTGAATTAGCCTTCCACTGGACAGATGATAAAGGCTAGCATAAAATAAAGCTACGTTTTGAATTGTACATATTCCCCATTTTGACAATCAGTGTGAGAAATCATTTAAGCTAAGCTGCTCTCTTGAACCTGTGTGCATCATGGAAAATTATAATGGAGTCCTGATGGGTCTTGAGAACAGGTTTTAGATATGGAACTGGCTGTCCATGTCAAAATGAACATTTTAAACAAGATTCTATTCCATTTACATTTCACACCTCTCTTTTTTGCTTAGAAAGTGAATCTGAAGTGAATTGCTAACTCTTGTATCCCAATATACAATTCAATCAGTCATTCAAAATGCCTTTTGCACTTTGTTGTGATCTCAGGTTGCATGCTTTCATTCATCTTGTGCTTCTTGCCATCCGTCTTGATACTTCAGAGCTTCTGACAACGTTCAGCAACAATGGCAAAATATGGAGCTGGTGAACCTTGTTAGCCATAGCGTCCTCAAATGTCTCGCACCATTGACTCCATTAATTACCCAAATTCTCTTGTTGGACTGAAGGCACAAGCCCAAACATTCAGTTCCTGTGTTCATTGTTGCTCTTAGCCCAGAGTTTACCATAAACGACCAGGTTTTGACAAGTGTAAGATTTACCATGTCCTCACTATGTTGTTGAACAGAGGGCACTAGCCTAGGCCAGTAATGTTAGTTGATCTATAGACAAATAATGTAGAGAATTTTTTTAAATGATTAAGCTTGGTTTATTTTGCTTTTCCACACTTCAGATAGTAGACAAAAGAGTTTCTCTCAGTGGACAGCAGGGTTTGCAGAGTGTTTGTGTGGACGGTAATGTGGGTGAGTGTACATACTTTAATAGTTAAAGGAAGATTTCACAACACTTTGTTCAAATATTGAAAAAAGCCTTTTTACAAACATGTCTCTTGTCATGCTGCTGCTCTTATTCAAGTTGAAACCCTTCTGAACGTACAGTGAACATCACAGGAAATCAGTCTTTTTAAAGTGGTCTTGTGTTTATTGATGTGTGCAGTTGTCTGTATGTGTGCATGTGTGTGAGAGGGCACTTGTTCAGTGAGTGTCTGCTTTGTTTGTTCTATGTCCATGTGTGTGACTCCCCCATCCCCCCCCCCCCCCAATTTGTTTATCAAGCTGTGTTTGGAGCAGAAAATGAAGCGCAAGGCACGCAGACTCTCGTCCAAATGTTCGACTAGCAGCAGATAACAGGAAAAGCAGAGTTTACAGGCCACACAGTCTGTTTACATGGCTGAAGCCACGCTTCCGAAATCATTAGAGAGTCTGGCCAGAGCCAGGCAGCCCCAAACTAAACAGAAATCCCATCTACGTCTGTTATGATATTCTGCTTGGAGATGTTCAGGAACAGACATTGAAGAAGGTAGGCCCCTTGTGTGTAGTCTTAATTTTTACTGAATTTGAATGTTTAATTTCATTGAGTATACTTAATTAATAATTATACATGTAGCCTATGACAGTTTGACTAACTTTCTCTTTAAAGTGTCAGTCACTTTGACGTAGTCAGAGCTCAGAAAACATGTTGCTCTAATGCACATTATAATATTGTGAAAGATATTGTAGATAAAGATAAGATATAATATTGTGAATAATATTGTAAGCCCAATGTGGTAATTGTGAGAGTTTACAAAAAGAGAAATGGGGTTCTATATTATAGAGACTTCTTGTGTCACATCATGAATTGCGCTGTAACATTTAGGAATGCAGGCTCATTAAATTGAGCTAGCATTGCAGTATTTGCATGCGCATTTGCGTAGAGTATTTTTTGGGCATGATCACCCTTTCCTGCCACCACCAGTGACATCATTTCCTACACTAACACTGTGTCTACACCGGACACAAGCGGCATGACTTGACAAAAAAAAGCAATCCAATGTTATAGTAAGTCCCAATGCACTTATGCCTACATTATGCGGTTCTTTAAGCCTAGTAAATTTCCAGAAACATGAGCTGAAAGAATTGATTATATTTATGAGGGAAGTTCATTCGCAAATGGAGAAGAAATATCAAGATGACATTAGGCAAACATATCAGTCAAGTTCATGACCTCAGATATCGGGTGTGATTATTATTGACAGAAAGGCAGATAGGTCATAAAAAATAGCCTCATTGTTTTCAGTCCAGGGTCAGCCCAGAGTAGGATGTAAAGTCATCATCTGATCCTGTTTAGTTTTTTTTATGCAATGTGAATGGTTCATTGGTGGATGCTATTCCTAAGAATTATGTTTTTCTTCATAATTGTTAAAGGGACACTTCAACTATTTGCATTAAGCTTTGTATCTTTAGAAACCCAGTAATATTTTTGAATGGTCATGGTTTATTCCCTTATTTTCCGCTGACATGGGAGAAATAAGGATTTAAGTGTTTTACTTCCTGCTTATTATGATGTAAAAATCGTAATTTTGCGTCAAAATAAGCAGGAAGTCACATTTCATTGAAAAGTGTAGAGACTACAAACTTAGCTCCTCATTATTCAAGGGTGTGGGACCCACAAACCCTACAGGCCTATTACAGATCAGTGGGTGGTTTCACTTGCAGAAACTGAAATCAATATCCGTCATCTTGTTTTTGGAAGCTAAGCTAACAAGCGCTGTGGAGATAGGAAGTATGATAATGACGAAAGAAAATAAACATGATATGGAAGAAGAGGATTTTGAAAGTCTGCTGCTCAAATCCGATGTTCGTGGCTGTCTTTACGAGCCGCAATTTAAGTTAGTGAAGAGCAGCTGAGGCTGCCTGTCCCGGTTGATGAGCCCGGACTGGCTTGAGATGAGGCGGACTGCTGTGCATGTGCTCTCGCTGCGTGCTACGGCCTACGGACACAGATAAGCCGCGTTTCCACCGCAGGAACTTTCCCCAGGAACTACGAATTTTGGGGTGGTTCTCGCTGTGTTTACACCACTGGGTAAACCACCGGAAAAAAAAAGTTCCTGGGACAAATAGTTCCTGGTAATTGCAGTGGAAACGCGGCTATAGAGTCCGTCTGCTGCAGAGAATTTCAACAATGCAATTTCTCCTGGACGAAATCTTTGAATCAGACGAGCACACAGACGTTTGTGTTGTGATGTGAACCACCATAGTTTCGGCTGACTGAACATCCAGGTATCATGCAGTAATACACCATATTTAGAAAGACATACAAACAAGGAGTAATTTACTAATGAGTTTGCCAATGTAACGTTAACAGGATTTATTGTTGTGGGTAGCAGGAGGCGGGAATCGGCAAACATTTTAATAGTAAAATGAACAAATACAAAACGGAAGTACAAGCCAACAGCCCCTCATTGACTGATGTCCACACACAATATAAAATCAGGCCTGTTTCTCTCTCGATCTGCCGTTTATGCTGCTGCTCCTCTGTGAGAGATACGAGACCGGTCGGCGTGTCTCTTGTCTTTCATTATCTCTCACACCACCGGCCTCGCGCCGTCCTCTTGCGCCGCTCTCACGTTCCTCGTCCCTCTCGCCACAGCCAACTAACTAGAAATTTTGTGTGAAATGAATTTCAAACTCTGGTGGCAGCTAACGTTAGCCTCGTTGACGAATTAATGATTTCTCTGATGTGCACGCAGTTCTGGATTAGTGGGTGTTGCTTGCGGAGCTGTGCAATGTGGTGCATTATAGGTGTTGTAGTCTTTCATACAAATGCACCCTTCGGTTATTTTCTGTCTTTTCTCGGTCAAGAGGGCAGTGCACCAAATTCAAAAATTCTTTTACATTTCAACTACATATATGGTCCACTTTCAATAAAGATTAATGTTGAAATGGGTGAACTTTCAGTTGATTTGGCTTTATTATATTTTGGATCGTCGTCCACTTTTTACCATCCAGCCCCTACTTTTTCCTCGTGAACAGTTTGATTAATTATGTTTTGGAGGTGGAATAAACAGTATGTCAAATAGCAGTAAAAGATCTATGAGGGAAATAATTACCATCTTTTGTAGTATCAAATCTCAGTATAGGTGTGAATTTTATCCTCATGATTCTATTTTATTATAATTCAGAGGGTAATGATTTGATTATAAAATGATGCTCAATATCACGATGGAGCTTCATTTTAATAATAATTACTACATTGATAATCAAAATATAGTTATTTTAGTGTTTTAAAAAAATTCTCCGCTATTAAAATAAGAACAAAGCTGCAAATAACGACCAGTAGAACAAATACAAGAAAGAAACGTGATTTAACGAGGGAAACGTGTGTAAGTGCTTTACATCTATTTAACTGAAGTTTTCAAGTATGAAATAATACAGATATTTAATGATTAATTGTAGAAATAATCACTGAATAGTCTTTAGTACATTAATTACAAATAAAGGAGTTATTATATAAATCTGCAAAAGTTATTCAGTTAAGAGCAGTGAGTGATTCCCTTTTCTTTTGTTGTTTGATTAGCATTGATGATGCAGATAGTAGCAGGTTTATTATATTAAGACCTTATGCATGGATCCAGTTTAAAGATGAACTGAACTGAAATTTGAGAAAAAGTGACATAACAGATGTATTTTATTTATTATCATTGGTACAATTTTTAAAATGGCAGAATTTGTTAAAAGGGATAAAATGGTACATCGAAAGTGTTGTTTTTGTTACACGGGCGCCGCCATGTTGGATTTCAACATTCAACTACGTCACTGGCATGGTAAGCCACTCCGTTGCCTACCCGCACCAGCAGAACAGTATGGTCGCTTCAGGTCGCTTTAAATGGTACCTGGTCTGTTGAGGTTCCAAGCGTACCGTGCCAGTACGCTGTAGCTTGTAAACAGTCTGAGGCTAGCTGACATGGCTGAGGAAACAGAATTTTTAGCGACACACTATCTAGAGATATGTACTTTCGTCAATGAGTACATGAAACGTCTGACAATGTCTGCATTAAATGTTTTATTTACACAAGTTCAAGTTCAACACATCACGTTAACGTTACACGAATCCTTGATATTCGGCTGAGGGGAAAAGATTCTTGATGTATAGTTCACGGTAAAGGATGGGATTCTTCTTTCTAAATGCACCCTCGCCCATAGAGTGAACTGCCAGTACGCTGTTAATCTAAACAGTCTGAGAAAAGTGTAACAAGTTAGCCCAGCTCACCTAATCGTAAAATACCTTGCTACTGATGGGGCGCTCGCGTCTCAGCTCGGACATCCATTATAGACAGCATAGCCCCCAACACGTTTCTCTCACCGAACAGCACCCGAAATGAACGGTGCATGGTGATGCATTTTTCGCAGATCAATAAATGTTCCAGGTTGACCTCTCTGCAACAGATCGTCTACGTGCAGTGTCTGCTCCACAGCGCTCGCGCACACAGTCACTTCCCCCAAACGATCCTGTACTGTACTTTAAGGCGCTTTTTCACTGCATGGTACGGTTCGGTTCGGTACGTCTCACTTGTGGTGCTTTTCCACTGCATGGTACGGTACAGTACGGTTCGCTTCAGGTCGCTTTAAATGGTACCTGGTCTGTTGAGGTTCCAAGCGTACCGTACCGGTACTAAAATGTGACGTGAAACACTGCAGATCACTGATTGGTCAGACAGAATCGTCACTACCAGCGTCACTACTAGCGTCATTGGATTTGCGACACGAGACACTTTTTTTTATCAGTATTTTTGTTTTGCTGCCATCAGCCTCATTTTAAACACATTTTTCCGTCTAGCAGTTAAAAACAACCACATACCGAGAATCAGGAACACCATCCCCTCGATAGTCTCCATTGTTCCTGTGTTGTGGGTTTGAAAATGTGGCGCTTTTAAGATGATGTCATGGCAGTAGAGGCGCGCGCAAATAACGATCAGCCCCACACACTTTGAAGGGGTACTACTGCAGTGGAAACGAAAAGCGATCCAAACTGTTCCGCGCCGAGCCGAAGTGTACTGGGCCGAACCGTACCGTACTATGTAGTGGAAAAGCGCCAATAGTGAAGCCTGAAACTGATCGTCGTCCGTTTGTGGTGGTAGTCAGACACTACCGGCCTGTCCCTCACGGGCTCAAATGCGTAATCCATGCCGTTAAAAGTGCTTATTTTCGTCTGTGTATACAGGACAGCTGTTGTCTACGGAGCTCCGTGGGTCCTACCATGCCAGTGACGTCATCGAAATTGAATTTTGCGTTGCTTAAAAAAAGCTATATTAATATTTTTTTTATTAAAATGTTTAGTGTAATTTACCTTTAATTGTCATAAACAACACGTTTTCAACGTCGATTTTTTTTTTTCAGTTCATCTTTAAAGTAACAGGACAATTTTGAGTTTCATTGTTTGTCTGGAGCTGCTGGTGACTAACAGCGAACTCTCATCTTGCTTGAGTACTTGTGTACTGTATGTTAATTTTTATTTTTTCCTTGTAGTTCGTTATCTTTTCTTTATTTTTTCTGAAGCATTATTTTGCAGTATAAAAGTTTGCAACATATGTTGAGTGCGTAAACACAATGGCTATTCAGAGACATATATTTTGAGTGTGTGAACACAATAAGCTAATCAGAGACACATATGTTGAGCACGTGAACGCAATGGCCAACAAGAGGTGTGACGGAATCCATTCAGCATCACTTAAAATGCTAGAGGAAAGTGTTGGTTTCGGCATAATTTTTAAATTTCAGTACCGACTTGGTCGTGATCCATCCCAATTTGTTGATTGTTTCATTATTAAGCTGACAGAATTACAGTTAATGTACCATGGAACAATAACTAAGAGCAGCCCTGTTAACCAGGATCGTAGGTAATTTTTTTCCCCCTTGGAAGTACATTCTCTCATGGAAGTACCATTGTATTGGTTTCTTTTCAAAGAATGAGTGAGTGACTGTGTCTGAGAAATGGTGGGGGGTGAATTCCTAATAAAGGCTGTAATCTGACCCTGGCCTCCTCAGACAGCATAGGCTATGTGGAGTGCACGTCGTAACCCATGACGACGGCGGACGAGGGGGCTCTCCTCACCATTCAAGAACTCTGGATCTGGCAGACTGCTCCTCTTTACTGGAAACTGCCGTGTGAAATCCTGAAGAATAAACATCATCCAGACCCATGTAAAGAGGTAGTCAGAGGCAAATGAGGAGACTAAAGTACAGAGAGCAAAAAAAGACTGATCGAGAATGCAAGGCAGTGGACGAAAGGAGAAAGATCTAAGAGCGAAAAAGAAATATTGTGCCACACAGAACAAGGGGGGAAATCTGGCGCTGCTGCTTTGGCCAGATGCTAAAAAGTTGCGCCACTGCGTTGAGAAATTACATTCTTGTGTTGTTAATAGCTTCCAATGGGCAACCTCCCCGTCTCTCTCTTGAAGCCAACACGGAAGTGAATTAAACTGAAATTCATCGAGTGGCCGAATGAGGCTGGCTGCAAAAGCGAGTCAAATCTGTATCTCCATAATAATTTATGTAAGCTCGCTACGACGCCAGTAAAACATACAAAAAGCCCGCTAGGCGCCAGCAGCCAGCCCCTGATGACAACGACAATGAATTTCTTCTTTAGTTTTTATTGGCAGTTGGCCGTCAAGCTGAGTGATGCGCAATACGTTACTGTCCGCATCCACGCACGGTAATAGAGATTTTGTTTACATTTTTTTGCCTCTCAAGTCAGAAAGACTGAGAGAAAATGAAAAAGGTTGCATTTATTTTTAAAAACCTACAAGATTCGGGGCTTTTGACAAAACACTCGGGGCTTAAGCCCAATTAGCCACCTCCTCGCTCCGCCCCTGATCATTAGCATCTCAGCTCCACCCGCGTCCCGCCTCTTTGCCCATTTTAATTTATCCGGTAGTGACGAGAGGTGATGCACTACCAAGATGGCGACGGCCGGCCCGCCCACTTTAGGCTTCAAAAACGCTCTTCAGAAACCTATGGATGATGTCAGGGATACTACGTCCATATTTTTTACAGTCTATGATAGCTTCCAGTGTTAAAATGCACTCTGTCATAGAAGCACCTTTTTATGGGAACAATATCATAGGTGATTCCACTAGGCATGGGCAATGATTTTGTTGGCAGTATACAGTTAGTCTACTGAATACAGTTATTTTTTTTAAGATAAAACAGATAATTTAATAGTATCTAGAATACACACACACACACACACATATATATATATATATATATATATACTCGCCTAAGGATTATTAGGAACACCTGTTCTGTCTCTAATTAATGTAATTATCTAATCAACCAATCACATGGGAGTTGCTTCAATGAATTTAGGGGTGTGGTCCTGGTCAAGACAATCTCCTGAACTCCAAACTGAATGTCAGAATGGGAAAGAAAGGTGATTTAAGCAATTTTGAGCGTGGCATGGTTGTTGGTGCCAGACGGGCTGGTCTGAGCATTTCACAATCTGCTCAGTTACTGGGATTTTCACACACAACCATTTCTAGAGTTTACAAAGAATGGTGTGAAAAGGGAAAAACATAGAGTATGTGGCAGTCCTGTGGGCGAAAATGGCTTGTTGATGCTAGAGGTCAGAGGAGAATGGGCCGACTGATTCAAGCTGATAGAAGAGCAACTTTGACTGAAATAACCACTCGTTACAACCGAGGTATGCAGCAAAGCATTTGTGAAGCCACAACAAGCACAACCTTGAGGCGGATGGGCAACAACAGCAGAAGACCCTACCGGGAAATTCTTGTAGATGAAATAATAGACCATGTTGCAACACACAGGCATTTGTCTGATTCTCAAAGAATGCATGAAAACGTGTATTTGAATACTGTTAGTTGCTTTGGTTAAAAATGTCAGTCAAATGTGTAAATGATTGTACATTTATGATGTAATCTTCATTAGCTGCATATACCATGACTATTTTAGACTAAATTCGATTTTTGATAAAAATAGATACTGCTTGATCGTTTTATGTTGATTCATAGCAATGTTCTATGAATATAACTAACAATGGGATATATTTTATTAACTGTCTTCTTCTATAGGCTAAAATTTGTAATTGTTTATTGTTGCTACTTTGAGTAGGCCAGGCCTACATGATTCTCACATAACATTTTGCTGAACCATTGTTTATCCACACCCAGTCTAGCAATGACTGCCGCATTAGATGGATGTGTTGTGGTACAAGCAGCACAAATATGCAGCAGAAGTGCTGAAGCTTGTGTTGGGCCGAGACTGATAGGCGTGAAAATTGAATTTGACTTGCTGTAAATGGCCAGTTGGTTTGCAAACGGACGTCTGTTGCCTTAGCTGATGTCATTTCTGTCTGATCTAATTCCACACGGTCAATATCCATACTAACTTGTTGACTGACTTGTGGCATTGGTTACATTTAGAAGTGGTCGAGGGAAAGTCGCGTGTGCCACTGAAATGGCTGGGTTATGTTTGAAGTCAGACTTTAATGTTTTATGTATCAAGAGAAGAGTGTTTGGGAAATGTATGCACATGTTAAAATCTAGAAAATGTATGACCTCCACTGTCAAGGTCGTGTCCCTTTTTATTAGATATTAGATGGTCCAAATTGTCCTTCCACAATATTTGATATTCTTGATGCTGCTCTTGTGCACTATATTATGCACCACTCTGTATATTGTTAGAATGACAAAGTTTTAAAAGTTCATTTTTAGGATGGTCTACTTCAGTGGTCTAACAGCGTTCGTCAATGAGCATTAACCGATTATGCTTAATAATCTGACTTATCTAATAATGCTTTTGTGCTTGTATAAAAACATCAACCCTCAAGGTCATAAATGGCTTAAGCATAAACCAATCCGACATTAGGGATGCACCGATAGGATTTTTTTTGACCGATACCGATTTCAACAAACAACTACTGGCCGATACCGATACTGATATTTGTCACTTGCATACGATACTATTCAGTAGTAGCTAGTTTATTTCTGCATCAAATTATTTTCACTGAACATGGATTGATCCATTTAACATTCATCTGACCAGCATTATAAGAGAGGCACAATAGAATCATATTTAAAACTATTATGATAAAATGGCTTAACTCATGAACTGTTCATTCAGTCTTTGTGCATGGTGCACACTAAACATTAAATCTTTTCAAATGAACATAGATCTGTTTAACATAAATATTAAAAATATGACATGACAAACTTCAAACTCATGAACTGTTCATTCAGTCGTTGTGCATGGTGCACACTAAACATTAAATCTTTTTAAATGAACATAGATCTGTTTAACAAAGATTTAAGAATATGACATGACAAACTTCAAACTCATGAACTGTTCATTCAGTCGTTGTGCATGGTGCACACTAAACATTAAATCTTTTCAAATGGACCTAGATCTGTTTAACAAAGATTTAAGAATATGACATGACAAACAGTTCATTCAGTCCATTTGCAGTTATCAAGTATTAAGGTTGCTGCTTTAGAAACAAAGAAAAAAAAAAAAAGAAGCTTTTCTGCTTTTTCACAGTGCAGTCGGTTTCTTTTACTGTCCAAGACATTGGACGCAGCACTGAACAATCGTTCACTGTCGGTGCTTGTGCTCGGTGCACACAAATACTTGCGTGCAGAGACGGAAAGCGACCTTGATTGACACACCAGTATTGAAGAGGATTCTCATTTTTTTCAATTGGGATTTCTGCGAGGTAGGCATCCATTTGTGACATGGTAGGGTTAATCCTAAATCCATGTGATAAATTTTCCTCCAGAACTTCGTCGAACATGTCACACAGACTGGGTGCATGTTCACTGTCCTTGCACGACTTTTTGGCTTTTGGGCTGTCCTCTGGGTGGCGCACCGCGGGGTTTCCGTCTCTTTCGTCGCTCAAATCCAGCTGTGCTTGCAGCATCATGCGAACTGCCTGCTTTTTTTCCGTGTCGAAGTAGTTATCTTTGTATCTTGGGTCTAACAGTGTTGCGATACAATAAAGAGGTTCTGAGTCATTTTTAGCAAAACGCTTTGTCATCGCATCTAGTTGTACTCCCTGGTCAGTTTCAAGGTCCTTGCTCAGTAGCCGCTTTAGCGCAACAATTGATGGAATCACATCTACTGCAGATGCTCCAGATGCACTCATCTCCCTCATTAGTTGCTCAAATGGGTAAAGAATAGAAACTGTGTTCTCAATTAGACACCAATGATGGGCAGTTAATGTCACAGGCAGAACATAATCAGCACTATAAGTATCAGCACTGATGGCTGAAATATTAGTGGCCAAGAGCTTGTGTATATGCGCGGCTACAACATTGTACATGTCTGGCAGGCACACGTCCAAAAAATATCGCTGACTAGGTAGGGAATAACGTGGCTCAAGGTGTTGAACAAGCCCCACATCTTCCACGACGGAAAACGGCTGATCGTCCAGTGCAATAAATTGCATAAGTTTTTGGTTAATCCCCTTTGCTTTGATGCTGTCTTGAGTAAACCTTTTTACTTTTTCAAATACCTGGGGGACAGAGGGTGTCGGAACACTGGGAGGCGGCAGTTTTTTCTTGGCAGCTCTGAGGAACGCAGGATGCTGTTCAGGAGGATGCTTTTTCAGGTGGCAGATTAAATTGGATGTGTTGAAATTCTTAGCCGTGCTACCCCCTCTAGATATTTCAGCTGAACACTCGTTGCAAATGGCGATATTTTCCGAGACTCCTATTCAGCACGCATTTCTCCTTCCCCACCCCCGATCCACATGTGACAAACTATATTTTATTTCGTACAGATTTCATTTTGTTTTGGTAAGTATTTAATTATTTTACCCAGAGAAAAACGTGAAATATGCAACAGACATGCAACTCATTGCCTTCAAGCAATTAATTAACAAACCTATCAGCCTTTTCCATGCTTTTGCCGATATGCCGATAGTGTTCAATTAATCCAAAATTGGCCGAGAAATATCGGCGGCCAATACATCGGTGCATCCCTAATCGACATTTTTGCCTCTTACCCCGATTTTGCCCGGCTTGTAAACGCATTGATCTGCCATCTATCGGCTTATTGAAGTACGCATGTGTGATATGCAACATCCACACTGGAAATATATGGCTAGCTCCGACCCAAGAAATTCTTGACCCAAGAAAGATGTTATACAAATGTGTTGGAAACACAGTTTACTTGCGTTGTTAGATTGTTTGTTTGCTTGTGACAAGGGGTTAATTCAATAAGAGTTTTTCATCATATCGGTGGGTATGAAAACATAAAATGTTATTGTTCACAGAAGGCAAACATGAATGACGCTTCAGTTTTAGCGGTGAAAGAATGTGAAGATAAGCTACTGTAGACATTTAGCTAAACATTTAAAAGTAGAAAGGGAAGACACTGAAGAAGACGCATGGGCGTTGAAACGTTAGCAATTTTATTAATTAAATACTTTAAAACGTTCTGCGATCCGCTTCTGCTCCGTGGTCTTAAAGGGAACCCCGATTAGTGAGGCATGTTGGCCTTATAAGATTAACGTGGGCGTCATCTATAAAAAGGTAATACAAAAACACTCCAAATGTTTTTGATTTTTTTTTTTTTTTTTAAAAGTCGAAAATCCGTTCACTCGTAGGCCGCCATAGTTATTTACGTCTCAATGCATTCTGGGTAGTGACGTGTAAAGGTTGTAGTCGGTTGAGCCTAGCCGCTGAAGCTGCTTCGTTTATTGTTTTTCCAATGTACCGGCTAGCTAGATAAGTTTTGACAGTAGTGAGATGAACACGTCTGCCGTTCAGCCTTCTCAGTTTGAACCCGAGCGCACCGTAGGCTTAAATCAAGAGAATAACGCAGTGTCTGTGTGGACATGCCATGCCAACTGCATGCCAGTGCCAAGCGAGAACGACCGCGTTTGCTGTAAAGAGATCAGTATTCAGTAACGTTATAGAATTCACTTTACCTCAGAGCGTCCGTTAACTGAATGAATTGAGAATATCGTCACCTGAAAATCCGGTAACATCAGCCATTTTCATTCGACCAGCTGATTTCTATAAATAAATGTAAAACTGAATGTATATTGCTGCGCAGGGTGAAGTCAGTATATACATAACGACGATTTGAGACAAATAATTTAAATTTAATATAAAACTATGTAAATGGTGCTCTGTGGTTGCGGCAGGATTTTGAACAAGGTCCGAGAGCAGTTATTTCTATGCGTTCAACATAGTGAGTGACTGCTTAGGGAAATAAAGCACACAATGGCGGTAGACGACTTATTAAATTATCTATACTGATAGTACGATCATCTGATCTGTACAGCCTACCCTGGACAGCTGCTGACACAAAGTGGAGCTCTTTACAGCAAACGCTCTCGTTCTCGCTTGTCGAACTGCCGCAGACACCATCTATTTTGCCCCACTCTTGCTTCTTCAACTCTCTGTTTATCTCTATGTTCATGTAACTCTTGAGTATGCCTATCGTTTTCCGCATTATTCTTAAGCCTACTGTGCCTTTGGGTTCAAACTGAAAAGGCTGAACGGCAGACGTGTTCATCTCGCTACTGTCAACTTGGCTAGCAACAACCAAGGGGGTAATCCATCAGCCGGAAGTTGAAGCTGCCTCCGGGGGCCGCCATTGTAGCGGGCTATCACCTGCTCTTAGCATCCCATTGACTCCCATTCATTTTGGCGTTATTTTGACAGCGAATAACTTTACGTCTGAGGCGTCCAAAGACTCCATTTATCCATTATTTATTTCTAAAGAAACACTACAATGTATAAAAGGCTCCATTACTTTGAATGTTACATTATGGCCACGTAGAAGCCGTTCTTGTAAAAATAGGCTAAAAATTGCGTCATAACCACTTGACTGTCCGTCGCACAGTAGAGAGGTTACAGTACCTTATAGACAGGAGGAGAAGCTCGCACAGCCTCGCAGGCAAACTTTTACTGTCTAAAGTCAGCCCATGGCATAGATAGAAGCAAAATGACAAAATAATTTATTACAATACTTACCAAAAGTTGCTCCAGGTCGCGCTTCGCCGTCTCTGTGCATGATTAAAATTTGTCTTGGCACAGCTACTCAAAGATTTACAACTGTCAGTCAGTTTGCTCACGTGACCTCTACGTCGTCAAGCTCAGTTTGAGCCTGCGCAGAACGCTTGGCTATCAGGAAGTGAGTGCCCATGTTGAGCTTCAACTCTCTCCGTTGAAATCAACGGGGTTGCTGTGTCCATTTCTTTTACTGTCTATGGCAACAACCTTTACACGTCACTACCCAGAATGCATTGAGACGTAAATAACTATGGCGGAATGGATTTTCGACTTTTTTTAATAAAATCAAAAACATTTGGAGTGTTTTTGTATCACCTTTTTTACAGCTGACGCCCACATTAATCTTATAAGGCCAACATGCCTCACTAGTCAGGGTACTTTTTAACTTAGACCTTGGGTTGTTTGATCTAAACATTTAATATTTGACAACTCTTTTATGATAGAAATATTAAATGACCAACAAAAGTAATATCCAGTCAGGCAAACTACTTGACTTTTTTGTGAAATTTTGCCATTTTTAATTTAAGTGATTTCATGTTATTCATAATTGGTATTCAGTGTGACAAGGCAAGAAACATTAACGGCTGTTTTCAACATATTAGGAATTTGTTTAAAGGGATAGTTCATTCAAAAAGTTAAGGGCCCTATTGTCTTCCATAGTATAGTAAAATATATATTTTTCTTTCTTTTTCTTCCCTTAAATCCTTTAAATTATTTCATTGCTGTAAATGTTATATTTACACCCATCCCCCAAACCAGTATTAAGACATAGTTCTGGCTTCTGGCCTTTCAAGAAGCTATATGGCTTCAAAAGAGTCGGAATATAGTGTTTTTTTTTTTTTTTTTGTATGTTGATTGACATGGTTATTACTACAAACCGTTATTGTATAGATATAAGCCATGTCAATGTAAGTAAATAAGAACCAACGAGAATGAGTTCCAACATAAGGAAATGTCAAGATAGTGTGAATTTGTGCTGTCTTGGTACTCATAGAATACATTGCTGGATGATTCGATAATTGTTGGCTTGAACTGGGTTTTGACAGCCCTAGCAGTACTGGGCCAATGTGCAAGAAGTGAAAATCAGTGGAAAACAATCCATCTTATCTCATTTTAAGGTCTATATAAATGATTGCACTTAAAAACAATGTCTATTTATTGGTATGTATGGTTCTGTGAAGAACCATTAACATCCATGGAACCTTTCCATTGCACAAAAGGTTATTATAGTGGAAAAAGATTTGTTACATTTAAAATTGTTCTTCACACTGAGAAAGGGTTCTCTTATAAACCGTTAACTAGATGGTTCTTTGAAATTATTTAAATAAATAAGACAAATAATGGTGAAATATAGACATTGATTTGCTCATTTATTTTTTATCCTAAGAAATTATTATAGTGAATATTTGAGGTTCTCCTATTGTACTTGCCTGTCATTGTAGAGAAAAGCTAAATGTTTCCCGTAAAAGTTAGTGTTACAGTGGAGAGAATTTGGACTTGGGACTCGAGACTAATTAGATGGTGGCTTGTAAAGGTGTAAAATAGTTCCATTGCATTTTCACATCAAAATACAGAATGAACAACTTTTAATAAAAATAAAGCATGTCGCAACAAGTTTTGGGTGCTTGTAGTTGATGTTCCACCATGAAGTGCAGCTCAGTGATTGCATCATCAGTGAGGGCATTGACATGAAGCTAAGAATGTTCGAGTCAGAACAGCTGAACTTTTAACTACATTCTGTCCTGCTGAAGTGCAGGGGAGTTTTCTTTCATTTTCATCTGCCACATTTTCCTCTAAAGGTTTTTTACAGGCTTTATTGCCTGTCCTTAAATGCAGTCTCTTGCTCTCATTTTGTGTGTGACGTAATGCAGTAAAGTTTTAAAAGCTCTTCTGAGTGGAGAGACTCTAATGGAAGGGAAGGTCCATCATCAGGAAGTCTTAACCTCGCCTTCAGCCCACTCACTCTCCATGAGAGCCTGCTTGTGTTTATGTGAGAGTGAGAACAGAGCCAACTGTGAAATATTTAGTCTTAATTTGGACTGGCTGTAAAAAAAAAAAAAAAAAAAAAAAAAAAAAACCATGCATCACCCTATGTGTTCATCCACAGCTTAAAACAATCTTTTAGAGCTTTTTTGCCTTTCACTTAAAAGTGAGAATGATATGATTCACCCCATTACCCTGGCCTGTACCATGGCGTCAACCTTGAATGACATAAGACAGGTGACTAGTAGAATATCTCATTACATGTCTGAAATTCTGCTTTGCATATTACAAACCATAGGTACATGCCATGCTTTGCAGATTGCATTGACCAAATGAATACAATGTGTCCTATTGATGCAAAATTTGAATAACCTCTAATTTTACACTATAGAGGAAAGTAGGATGAGATGTGGCATCCTTAATCTTGCACACTGTGTATTTCCTGCTGTATTTCTTTAGAGTGGGTTCATCATACTGAGCAGTATGTGACTGAAAGATGCTCATGAGTAAAATGAAAAGCATTAAGGCTATTTTTTTCTTTCTCCTGTCAAAGTACATTTTTTACATGGCAGGTAAAATCAGTTTTATGAATTGACTGTATAAATCCATTGCTAAAAATTAGGGCTGGGACTCGATTAAAAAATTAATTAATTAATTAATTAGAGGCTTTTAATTAATTAATCGAAATTAATCGCATTTTAATTGCGTAAATATTTGAACTGATAACAGTGAGAAGATTTTTTTTTCACATGGATTTTTAGTATACCATTGAATTCAATAATGGCTGAATACATAAGCTTGAGCAACAAAATATTGTTTATTTTTGTTCAACCAAGTCCAGCAGACCAGTGCAATTGTATATGTTTTGCGTTGAGGTGAAACTTGAGGGTCGATGTGATATGCGAATTCCTTGTTGCATAGCTTGCACACAACCATGCTCTTAATGACGCTTCCATTCGTTCGTTTTTATAACAAAATTTCCCATCCACGGGACCAACCAAAGCGGTCTCATCAGCCTCTTCGTTCATGATCAATGTGGTTTGTTGTTTAGTTGTCTGAAGCATAGACTGTAAAAAAAGTCATGAACACTAGTTGGTGCTCCATTATAACCGGTCTGCCGAAACTAATCCAGTGAGAAATGTTCAGCGGTGCAAAAATAAGTGTGATTAAAATGCGTTCATTTTTTGTGTAATTAATTAATGCGTTAAAGTCTGTAATTAATTAATCTTAATTAACGTGTTAAAGTCCCGGCTCTACTAAAAATATGTTACAATTTAATTAAGCATTTTTTGGTAGCTGTGGGGGTAAAGTGTGCCAGATGCCATGGGGCAGCAGTCTAAGCAGAGATAATCAGACTTACCTCTCCCTAGACACTTCCTCCAGCTCTTCTGGGGGAACCTCGTGGCGTTCCCAGGCCAGCCGGTAGACAGTCCCTCCAGCGTTGTCCTAGGTCTTCCCCGGGGTCTCCCCCTGGTGGGATGCGCCCGGAACACCTTTCCAGGAAGGTGTCCAGGAGGCATCCGGAACAGATGCCCGAGCCACCTCAGCTGGCCCCTCTTGATGTAGACGAGCAGCTGCTCTACTCTGAGCTCCTTCCGAGTGACCGAGCTTCTCACCCTATCTCTAAGGGATCACCCAGCCACCCTGCGGAGAAAGCTCATGTATCTGGGATCTTGTTCTTTTGGTCATGACTCACAGCTCATGACCATTGGTGACAGTAGGAATGTAGATTGACCACCTTCGCCTTGCGGCTAAGCTCTTTTTTTTTTCACCATTACAGACTGGTACATCGACTGCATTATTGCAGAAGCTGCACCGATCCATCTGTTAATCTCCCGTTCCATTCTTCCCTCACTAGTGAACAAGAGCCCAAGATACTTAAACTCCTCCACTTGAGGTAGGAACTCTCCACCAACCTGAACTGGGCAAGCCACCCTTTTCACCCTTTTTCAGAGAACCTTGGCCTTGTATTTTGAGACCTATGCCTGACCCGAAGGTGCAGGGAAGTGACCCTCTCGTTCACTGGGGTGAACTCCAACACATGGCGGCTGAGCTGGGAGGCTATTAGCAAACCCACACCAGCTCTAGGCTTGCTACGGTAGTCGGTGTTACCGGTGTTCAGTCGCAACACCAGTTTAATGACATGCCCACCGCGGCACCGCGGTTGGCATGTGAAAAAAAAAAAGTTTAAAGCCTTAAAAATATTGAACGCAATTACGCAGTAGTCGTTAAATCCTGCCTATTAACACACACACACACACACACACACACACAAGACCCACAGAAAAGACGCACGTCGGTATCGAGTTCTCTTTCGGGCTTGAACAAACCATAACACACAAATTATGCCAAAATGTCCATAAGAGCAGTCTTAAACGAACATAGAGATTTGTGAGAAAATGGGACGCGTTTCAGATCGCGTCTCTGTCAGCAATGGCTGTCCGAATTCGTTCACTCGTTTTTACTTACTCTTCTCATTCACTCCTTCAAGTGAACAGTATTAGTGGACTAATGTAGGGAATAGGCCTAGTACATGAGGGTTTAGGGGGCGATTTCGGATTCAACCCATGTTCTCAAGCAGTGAAAAATAGAGGACACTGACAACGCGTTGACAGACAGGACCGAGCAGGTAATATTTAATATGAAACAGTCTCAACTTTCAAATTTGGTCAGTCAAATAAAATCAAACAATAAATATAGCTGCGAGCAGCGATGGCGGGCCCAAGCCGGTGGCACCGCAACCCCGGTTCCTTTAGTTACCTAAATGCACCCGGGTGGCGGTGCCGAAGGCTTTGGCCCTTTCATGATTAAATGTTAAAACGGCTTGCCATACTCTGTCATTTCGACTAGTCAAAATTATGTTACAGATATCTTAAATGATAATACAAACTATCCAAAATGTAATTACGACTAGACAGAAAGACGTTGTTGATATCTACAATGTTAATTCCGGATAGGCAAACTTAGCTTTTAAATGTTAAAAGGGCTTGCCATACAGGGACGTAGGCTCAGAGAGAGGCTCACCATATTCAAACCAAAATATCGGACTTCCTCTTGGTCCGAGCTAATGACTATGTAATAGAAAGTTGTCCGGCTTGAGGAGTAAAATGTATATACCGATTTTTGTAACTGTAGATAAAACTAACAACCCCACTTTTGTCAAAAGGTGGCGCTATTTAGTCCTTGCACCATGCCCGTTTCTGAAACTTTGCACGTCTACTGGCTAATAAATGTGATGTATCTGTTGAGTTTCAAGCAATTTCAATTTCAATTTGACTGTTGAAAAGAAGTGCGCCGATTAGATACTCAGGATCGGTATCGGCTCTGACACTGCCATCTTTGACGAGGCTGATTCAAATTCTATATTGTGCATATACTATTCTATGTAAGGCACAAAGGCACAAAACTTTCTAAAGTACCATAAGTTTTTGTGTACTGTATTATAAGTGTTCTGAAGCTATTATGTGATATAGAAATTAATATTTAAGTCATTAAATTCAAGAACACGTAAACTTTTCCCTCTCTGCGCCTGTCAGTCATTCTCCATTCAGCATTCAAACAGCACGTCGCATTCGGTTACAGTCAATGATGAAACGATCTTCAAGATGATTCAATGTTAATCCTATTATACTGGGTCTTTAAGATAAAGGTCTAAAGGTCTATATTTTCGAATGAAGAAACTTTTTCTTGCTGGACTTTATTGCTGTAACTTAATCGTGTTACTTTCTACCGGGTGTCAGACGCTGTCGGTTAGATCACAACACTAGAGTCAGAGCACTATAATTGTTCTTCACGCACACAGTAACTGAAATTTAAAACCTTTAAAAGAAAAGGCTCAATAAACTATTGCATAGATAGATAATGTATAATACACTGTTCATAAATATGTATTTCCTTTGTGCTTTGAACTTTTCAATACGGACTCAATGCGCTGTAACTTCATGTGGCTTCAAGCACATCATTCTCCGCTCGGGATGCACATAAGTGCTTTGTGCTGCACCGTATTAGAGCCGTAATATCATAATGCAGTGACGTAATGACAGATTATTAATTGCCTTTCAATTATATGTTGCTGCGTCATTAAACATCTGTCCTATGCATTTCAAACATTTATAGCAGCCATGGCTATATCTTTTTATGATTTTTGTTATCTTGTTTTTCATGAATGTATTTTTTAAAAATAAGAGCAATGTGTATTATCTATTATTAATATAGTTTATAATAGCATTTTTGTCATAGATTATGACAAAGTAATCATATGATCCACCAGCGAGGAACCAGCAGAACAGAGTGAACATTCTTTCTGTTTAGTTCAATCCTACTTAATAGGAATTTATTTAAAATGCTCGCTCTACTCCACACCATTAATGTCTTGTGCGGACATCCGTATTTTGACTTTCGGTTTTAAGTAAGCGATTTAAAAGCTCCCAAGTCCCAGCGGAGTCACACGTTGATTAACCGGTGGGAATATACACAATAGGCCTACCTGATATTGAACACAAGAGGGCAGTATAGCACTACGTATGACTCAGATTATTATTTTTTTCTGAATTTTAACAACAATTCTGGCTGTTTTTGAGACGTAAACATAATTCTTAAATGAAAAAAGGGAAAAAATTGGGGAAGTTATAATATTTGTATAATTTAATTTAGAAACAAATGATGTATAATTACATTTTTAGAAGATATGAGGCTTTTTAGTGTTTACTTTTTTCACATTACTTTAATCTTTTGCCATAGTTGCACATGTCTACTGGCTAATAAATGTGATGTATCTGTTGAGTTTCAAGCAATTTCAAGCATGCTAACAGTCCCAAAGCATCAAAAAAGAATGTTAAAGTTTGTTTCGTTGCCACGGCAACAGTATCAAAGATATCAAAATTCATTCACAGGTCTACATCTGCCGTGTATTTACATTATACAGATGAAGCTTGAAGCAAATCGGTTAAAAATAAGAGAGTGATTTCAAAGCATTTTGAAAGTGACACACTTCCTGCTGCCAGTTGGTGGCGCTATAACTTTGACTCACAATAGTCACATCCATGTGATCGGTCTCTTACAGCGAAAACACTGCTGAAGTTTCATCAAGATCAGTTTAATGTATGCTGAAGTTATAACACA